>VDFB02345747.1:0-361072 GCA_007258455.2 Sequoia sempervirens | reverse complement strand
AAGACTAGTCAGATGGGCTTCCTGTAGCTTCCTTCCACCTTCATGTTCATTCTCATTTTCGGACTTCTCATCATCTGAAGGCTCGGAATCAGCTTGCTGGTCTGACAGATCAGATTGCTCTTCGCCCTCATAATACCACTCCATTTGGTTATTTTTGACTTTCGGACGAAGTGGGCATATGTGCTTTTCATCATAGGGTGCCTTGCACCAAAACACAACTTCTTCTTACGTAATTCGTTCAAAGTCTCTCTGTCAAACGGGGGTGCATTCTGTCTCTTAGGATCCTGTTGATCCTTCCTCCTGTCAAAGGGTCTATTTCTGTCATTGTTTCTATCGAAAGGCCTGTTGGGTCTCGTGTATGGAGTGGACCCTGACTTGAACTTGCTGCGAGGTGCGGCAAGTTCCATGCTGCGTGCCTTCCGCATGGCCTCCTGAAGTGTGGGCGGGTCAAAAGCCTTGACCCAACCTCTCATGGGTTCTGTCAAACCCTCAACAAATAAGATAATGAGTCTCCTCTCTGAAATGCCAGTCACCATGACGGCCACTCTCTGAAACTCGCCAATGTATGCTTCCAGACTACCAGTCTGTCTGAGCTGAGCCAACTCTCTGAAATACAACTCTGGATCCTTCCTATCAAATCTTTCTATCAATCTGCTCGTGAACTCCTGATAGGTATTAACCGCATGATGGCCTAACGTGTACATGCCGTGGTGCCACCAATCATGCGCTACTCCGTCCAGATGTAAAGTGGCAAATTTAATTGCCTCATCCTCCTGCATAGGTCTAAGTGACAGATAGTTGTCCGATTTCTGGACCCATGACCTAGCTGATGTCTTCTCTGACCCATCAAAATATGGCAGTGTAATCTTGCTCACAGCATATTGTAAATCCCTATTCACCTGCGGCTGCTGCTGCTGATGCTGTGGGGGTCTACGATCAAATCTACCTCCTCCTCGGGGTTTATAGACATCTATAAACTCGTGAAATGTAAGTGCCTGCCGGATCTCAGGCGCTAAAGACATGTACTCGCCATGAAATCTCGTCAAGTCTGCCACCGACATGCCGTTCTGTGGCTGGAAGTCCTGGTGATGCACCTGATGCTCTGCTCCTGGAGTCTGAGGTGGAGTATCTCTGGGTAAGAAAGTAGGCTGACCTGGCCTACGCTCCTGATAGATCGGTAACGGCTGCCTAGGAGCTGATGCCAATGGCTGATCCACTGGAGTGGTCCCGCTCGTCTGTCCAATCTGTATGAAATGAGGCTGTGTGGGCGTACACTGCCTAATAGTACCCATCAGCTGCGACATCATATCCATCATGTTGTCATGTCTCCGTCTAAACTCCTCATCAGTAATGTCACCCTCTGCATGTGCCTTCCCTGGATCCCTGCGAGTCTCTGAGGAAGTCTCACGATCTGCCATTAGGGTTGCAACACTGTTTTCACTGCCGTCTGAACTGGATCTGTGAAAACCAAGCACTCCTGATACTGTCTGACCCTCTGGAATCGGAGGACCTGTCCAGTCTTCGTCTTTGCCTGTCCCTATACCTCTGGTATACTGAATAATGTCTTGGTTCATAAAAGGCAACCCAGAAATGCATTGTATTCTGAATAATCACTGAAAAAGCACAGGATGGCAGGAGATCTGTGCTCTGATACCACTGTCAGAACCCTGGTGGTTCTCGATTTCAAACCCTAACTGGTGTTTTGAGATTTTTTGCAAATTTTGTGTTTTTGTGTGTTTTGAGATTTTTTTGACAAAAAAGAATAGCTGCGATTTTTCTAAGAAATTCATATAAAATCTAAATAAATTCCAAACTGGCAATTTATGCTCAAATAAGATAGGCGACTCAATATATTCAATGTCCAGAGCAATTACAATAACATAGATGAAGCCAGAGATGAAAGACAGAGAAATTATTAATGAAAAACCTGGTTTTTCTGTAGGTGGCGGCTGCAGCAATAAATGAGATGGTATGGCCAATGAAAGAATGATCTCTGACTCGATAAACAATGCACACCCTCAGTAAATCATGGCGCCCAATGTCCAGACACCAGAAACAGATGAAGGAAGGCGTTTCCTCAGAGAATGTAAAAAGTACGACCTGAAAGTACAGAAGTACGGCCTGCTGCAGCAAGTGAGAAAAAGTACGGCCTCCTTGGGATTTGTGCCAGATCACTGAAACTAGTCTTTGCTCAAGTCGCCCCTGTCTGCTGATGATTTCCCCTGAAAACCTCTGCCAAAATGGATGTAAAGCACAATCTGTGATCTCTGTGTGAAATCACCAAGTGCAAGCTTCAGCTGGTATTCCACAGCCTCAGTCTGCCTGATCTCTGAAGAGTTTTCGTTCTCCAGAAACGATCGTCTGCCAGAAACCCTAGGGTTTGCAAACTCCAATGCTCAGATGCAAGAAGACAAAATTGAATAATAAACTTGATAGTTCGATTTTGCCTTGGGAAGAACAATATATTCTTCTTTGAAAAGTTCGACCTAATTCTCCATTAAAATAATCATTTAAATTAATGATTTAATTTTCACTTTGGACTTAGGAGAATTTATTTAATTATTGGCGTCCCTTTGTAATGAGCATTAAATACTCATTAAATCACCTTTTAATAATATAATATAAAGTATAATTAAATACTTTATAACTTAGCCAAATAATTAAATATTTTAATATTTCACTAAAGTGACTTTATAATAAAGTCAAATTATTAAATATTTAATAACTCGCATCATTACTCTTATTCACCAAATCAAACAATTACCAACCGTCGACCGAAGCAAATCATCAGCACTGTGTGCCCTCACTAAAATAGCAGCCTTTTCCGTTCGGACCTAACTTTCTAAAAATAGAAAGTTCTCTCTAAAAGACCCCTTCGAAGACTCACAAGGCTCCAAACCCTCATTAATACACCGGCAAACCGGAGCTAACCAACACCGAGTAATCACAAAAGGATCCTCAACACCCCACGCTCACGAGGATCAAATGATAGCCAAATAATTAAATATTTTAATATTTCAATAAAGTGACTTTTATAATAAAGTCACCATAAATATTTAATAACTCGCACTACTCCTTATCTCACACAACCAAACAATTACCTAACCGACCGAAGCCAAATCATCACACTGTGCCCTCGCCCTAAATAGCGTCGCAATTCTAACTTCTTTCTAAAAAATAGAAAGTTCTCAAAAGCATTCTCGAAGACTTCAAGGCCCAAACTCCCATTACTAATCAGTAAACTCGAGCTAACCAACACTGAGCAACTGCCAAAAAGGATCCTCTGAACACTCCTGTCAGCCTACGAGGATCAAATGATAGGCTAACCTCGTCACCAGCTGTGCTGACTAGGATGGGGACATGACAAGACATCTCTCGAAATGAACCGGGATTAACACAAGTCAAGTTATATCGAGAAGTAGAATTTTGGTGACCGCTGGAAGATATATTGAGACTGCCCTAATGTTTTCTTTGCTGAAGTCATTGGGTCTATATGCTGACTGGCGAAAGATAATGGTCATCGGCGTCTTCGTGTATCACATCTGTTGTCTCTCCTAATGAATGCGAATATCTGTAGCAACGCTTCTCTATATCGGGGTTTAGAGGAAGCATATCAGTGACTTTGAATGTCTTTATGTCATTATGGGAGATTTCTAAATTGGCTCCGTTCCTGTTGCTGTCAATATTGGCTTCCTTACATTCTATTGATAGAATAATCCAATATCAAGACTGTTACGAAGGTAACGTAGACAGTTCCGAATATTAAAAAAAATCAATTAAGAGATAAGTATTCTTTTGTGTATCCTTAAATTAATTTTCTTTGATCTGACACCAACACTTAGTAAAAGTCAGTTTGCTGAGTAATATCATTTTGATAGAGAGATTGTGATTTCTCTTGAATTGTGTAAAGATCCTTTGAAGATTTCAAATTGTTCATTGTAAATTGTTTCATGTTAATTATGAAGATCTCTGAGTGCGACTCTGAGATGAAAAAGAGAACTGCATCTTTTGTTGTGATAGGATGATCACATCGATACCATTCTCTTGTGCATGGACTATGGTGATACCTTGAGGGGCCTGGTTCTATATTAAATATGCTAACTGCATATTGCATTTAACAAATTTGTAGTGCAGATTGTCTTTTGTTGTGTCGAGTTTAGTACTCTCGAAAGGAGTAAAAGATGGAAGGAAGAGTTATATCAAAATTCAATAAAGATAAGTCTCCTTATCCCTTTATTCTGGACTGTTGATAATTATTTCTCTTTATTCATGTTTTAATATTGTTCATAAATTCTTATGTGCCCATACTATAACGTGGAATTGTAAATCTTGTATGATTCTAGCCTTGATATTTCTTTGGATAGTCATAAACTGTTAGTAATCTCTCTATAATGCTTCCAGGATGGTTCGAGAAGCAAGAAGGTGATGAGAGATTGTTTAGTGATGAAAAGCTTGAGGCATCTTGTGAGGAAGTCATGCTGACCAAAGAAATGATCAAGTGTGAAGTCACAATTTGCAGTCATGGGACTGAGTTTGTGGCTAGAGGGAGTTCACCTCCAGAAGTCTTCTTTGCAATCTCTGAAGCAGGGATCAAGAGGGAGTTATGTAACTCACTGAGAAGAAGTGAAGGTTGCAGTGTTGCAAGGCCAAGTGTTAAATCCATAGAAGATCCCTTCAGCTGTTGAGATCAGAATTGCTCAAGACTGTCATCTGGATTTTTCATTGGTAGCTCCGCAAACCTATTCAGAATAGTGAGATCTGGGGTGAGGTTGAGGGGGACTATCCTGAACTCTCTACAGTACCAGAGGTGTGCACTGGAAAACATTTATCTAAGTCAAAGTGTTGCAAGCAGTCTTGGACGAAGAGGCCAAAAGGTTGATGCAAGTGCTTGAAGATTCAGAGGGAGCCTGCTGAGCCTGAAGAAGATGGTAATCTTGTTGCAGCAAAGCATATCCTGAGATACTTGCGTGGCACAGTTGGATATGGATTGAGATATTCTTTAGGTTGGATCTGCTATGATATCCTGGTGCAACAGGAAGCAGTCATCTGTAGCTTTGAGTACAATAGAGGCAGAATATATTGCAGCTTGTATGGCAGCTCGGGAAGCAGTCTGGCTTTGTAAGCTCCTTGCAGGATTATTTGGGCAATCAATGGAGCCTACTATCATTCATTGTGATAATCAGAGTTGTGTGAAGCTATTTGTCAATCCTGTGTTTAATGACAGAACCAAACATGTTGAGATCAAGTACCACTATATTAGAGATATGGTACTACGGAAGGGTATACAGTTGAGGTATATCAACACTGATGAGCAGACAACAGACATTCTCACCAAGCCTCTCTCCAGAATCAAGTTTGTGTACTTTCAAGATAAGCTTGGTATGATGGAGAATCCAGCCTTAACTAAGAAAGAGTCTCAGAATCAGTGAACCTATTAATGAGTTCTTCTCTGTGAGAGAAGTTCGAGGTGAAATCCCTTGATTAATGAGTTATTCTCTGTGAGAGAAGTTCGAGGTGAAATCCCTTGTTAATGCATTTCTCTTTGAGATTTGAGGTAAAAGCCCTTGTTTCCACCCTCTAAGAGAGTCATGGTGGATGTCATGTGTGTGACTCCATGACATATTTTGTACTTGTGTTTCACCCTCTGGGAGAGCCATGGTGAAAGTTATGTTGAGGTGACAACATCACGCAACTGATGAACACTTGTACACACCATAGTATGGTTGTAGCCATTATGGTTGATATCGTGTTGAGGCGATATCTAATATCACGATGAGGTGATATTCTTCTTCTCACTCATGGTTGTAGCCATAGTGATAGACATCACGATGAGGTGACTTGTCTTGTGCAGCTGGAAGTATCCTCCCTAGCTGAGAGGGAGTGTTGATGTTTACATTCAGCTTCAGTCGTATTCTTCCAGCACATTATTTGTTCTTGATTGAATACATTAAATAATAGCTTGAGAGCTATTTAATTTATAAGAGGCACGAATTTTGAAGAGTCATCATTTAATGAAGAATTGTATTTTGAATGAGGCCGACCTCATTCTACTCTGGCTACGATTATGCTTGAAGGCGAAATTCTCTAGATGGCCGACTTATAATTTGTAAAGACTTGCTCTTGATTGAGGCTGACATGATAATTGTGAAAGGTTGCATCTCCCTCTTCACTTTGTATATGTATTTCCTCCTTGCTCTCATTCAAGGATATCAATCAAGTTCTACATATTCACTTCTGTCATATGTGAGTCACTCTTCAAGGTAGTTTGGCATCGTTGAAGTATGAGTTCAGTCCATCTGGAGAGAGCAGTATATTTCTGTGTGTGTGCATCAGTTTGCGATGCTTGTTATTAGCCATCATATTGGCTCATTTCAATATATAAGAGATATATTGTTGCTGGGTTTTTTTTCTCCCTCAAGAGGAGGGTTTTCCCAAGGTATCTGTTGTGTTATTGTCTGATTTTTGAATTAATTTTTTGTGCATTAAATCTGATCATAAACAACAACCATAAATGATTTTCCAAAAAGTACCAAAATCTATAGTATGGTAAAAACCAAACACCCCCATGACAAATTATTCAATGCATCATGAATAGTAACCAACAATGACAATTTTGACTCCTGTAAATAATGGACATAATTTTCTAGTATATCATTCTATTTCCAAGCCTTTACACTATGTGAACCCCACCTATCATAACACAGTCTACTCCAATCTCCCATCTAAAACCTAGGAATGAGAAAGTGGTATAAGTAAAGTGAAACCACTTTATAATTGCAACTTCCATTAGTAACCTTCCCCTTAATTCCACTACAAATGATATTCCAAGTCACAAGGAAAATATAATAAAATAATAATATCTCTCAAGCTCAATGGGAATCCAAGTACCTATTCCAATTTTTTTGAGATCTAGCATTGTACAAAGGATTTGGAAGGTAAATATCACCTTAATCCTAATAGTTTTCACTATGGCATAAAGATTCCTTAGGGTTAAGCTATATGTATTGAATTCAAAGTGGCTTAACTCCATAAGGGCTTGGTATGCATCTCTATTAAACTTAATAACTATACCTTCATGACTTAACTTTACATATCAATGCACAATAGAAGGTACAACTGATAAATGCTTGAACCATGGCCTATCAAGTGAAACATAAAACCAATTTGAATAGTGATTACATGGTATCACATGTACTTCTTTAGGCCTAATTATGATTGGTAGTGTATAGGAGTGAATTTGCACCCCCCTTGCAAATTCCCCTTCTACACCCCTCCACCTTAGAAAATCAAGACCGACTAAGAAATTCCACATCACCTACCTACTTTCCATCCACTTGGCGCTTGTCCTTTATGTCAGTGGGGGAATTTCTGTCGAGGACGTGCGCACAACGCGCGGACGTCTGTGTGGCATGCTGATGTCCCTGATAGATTTATGCCCCTATAATCTGCAAGGATGTTACGTTCCCCATTGGGGATGAAGCGTAACTCCTCTATGTTGACCAACCGACCCAAGAATGGCTCTTTCCCTCCCATTTTGATCTTCAAATGCATCCATCTCATATTCATTCCATCTTCTACAATCTCTAGAACAATTCTACACACCAGCTCAATCTTTTGAGCACTTTTTGAGCTATTCAACCCATCTTCACATCTTGTTGTGCTTCTTGCCACCATTGGAGTTGTAACTTGGTGTCTCAAGGGACTACTTCTTTGTTTTTGTGGCAGCGTAGACCTTACCAAGCCTGCATTGTCCTCTACGTGCTTGAGGGCACCTTGATTGAGAAGGTGATATTGTTTCTTGATTTACGTAGCATAATGTTGTTGTGATTGTTCGGTACTCTTTCCTACTATTTCCTTTATCGTATTTTCTATCTCATGGCTTTCCTGGTTGTTCGTGGAGGTGGAAACAACAAAGCGGGGGTTTGATTGAGGCAAACCCCTATATAGCCCCAACATTTTTCCTCTCTTGGTTGTGTAGGTGCGTGTATGTGTGGAGCTTGTTGGCGAACTGGATTCGTAATGAGTTAATCTTCATCACTTTTATCGTTACCTTTATTTTCATGATGCAGAGCATCATATCAAAACATCAATTCTTCTAGAAACTTCAGTCCCAAACACAATCAAGAGAAGATGAAATTGAACAAACAACTTTACTTCACTAATCTTTCATCAAATTCACTTCTTTACTCAACAAAATTCATCAATTCTTCCTAGCCATTCACAAGGCTATCATTCATCCATTAGTAGACCACATCATTCTCAGACACAAGCTCATCTTTACCACCATAAAAACAACATAAACCTGATCAAACAAACATAATCATTCATTTCCCTAAAACTATTCATTATTTGATCTTGCCTCATTAAGGAAATGGTCAAACAATCTTCATAACTGACTTCTAGACCTTTACCAAACCATTCAATATTATCACTAGTCAGGAACAAACCATCTAGACCACCATGCAACTCCATCATATCAACATTTATTCTTAAAACACTTATTTTACTCTTCATTCCTCAAGAAAAAGTAGTCATTATCAATTATCCATGTTACAAGAACTCCTTCAAATCTTAATGAATTAGTTAAACATCAACAGACATCTATATCACTATGAACATCATTATTATAATTAAAACAGACCAAATATTTGTTCACGTCACTGCTCAAGCAGTCCCTTTGTTTTTAACAGACAAACCATCATCTTGTTCATAAGGATCAACTTGCTCAATACACCAAGATCATCATAACTAACTCCTAAACTGTAACCAAGTATAAATCCATCTAAAACATCATCCATTTGACTGATTTCAAACATTAAGTATTATACTTTCTTCTGTTTTATCAGACTTACCATGTTAGGTCTTCAAGCCTCCATTTTTCCCTTGTAGGACAGCAGATCCTTGAATCGGGTATTTTCATTGCAACCACAAACATCTTAATAAACTCATTACATATTTTGAGACCTATCTTGCTCAATATTATCATACTTCAAGGGTAATAGTGCTTGCTTTGGAACAAACATCAGAATACTGAACTAAAACGCTGCTACCAGCCACATTTAGCTCAAATTTACAAAGTGGCTACTATCAAATCAACTCCCAGTCACTCAACAACTTCAAACAGTCATTTGTCATGTGTCATAACTCGAGATTCAATCATTTTTAAGGGCTAAATGGCTCAACAAAGCATCTTACCATTAAACCCTTGAATATAGGCCTTTACCATGCAAAAGAATGAGGGTTTATAGGAAGTGAATGTTCCAAACCTCCAATACTCCTGCCACTATTGCAAACACCTGTAAATAAGTCTTCCCAAGCACTTTTGTCAATCTCCCAACCTTTGCAAACGTTATTTCACCCTTTCCAATCTTGTAGGTACCCTCTTACATTGGAAAACTTTGATTTTTCTGAGAAAACAGTAGTCACTCATCAATTTCTTTGGTTCCCCTGCAATCATCAACACTCACACAACTTAAAATACACAAATTTAACCTACTCCACCGATCTACGCTATCTACTTCGGTGGAGTAGTCATCATTAGCTTTCTAGACTCTCAAACCCTGTTATGAGGGTTTATAACCGGTATGCAAAGAATTGGATCAAATAAATGTTTTACTTATTCTAATTCCTTCAAGATGGTTTTGAATGTGAGATACTGCTCTGCATTACCAAGACAAATGGAGATCTAAGCCTAATATTAATGTACAGGCCTAGTAATTGATGAACAACTGAAAGAAAACATTAAAATTTAAGAACAGGGAACTTTATTGATTTGAAACTCTTCAAGAATACATTCAATGACCTCTTCTTCACCTTACCAAGGCTTAATATAGATATTTGCAATACAAGAACCGACTGCCCCAACTACCTAACTACCTTCCCAATGAGGTGACTCTTGATTTTTATTGTTTTTCTTTTTCCCACTTTTATATATTTGACAATTTTGCATTTTATAGCAATATGTTTGCAAATTTACCCAATCGACCCCCCTAAGGACCTATTTAGTGACTTCATAAGACCTTTGCAATGTTCTAGACTTGAAAAATTCAAATTTTTACAATTTAGCCTTTTGAAGGCATTCAAAGAACAGGGTGCTCCTGCACCATTTCATCATCCTTCTAATTATCTAGTTCATCTTGTTATTTACTATTCTATTTAGTAATTTAAACTCCGTTTACTAAACCGCTAGTAGATTTCTGGTATTTTCACTGTACTCTTGTACTTTTTGGTTGTACGAACGCTAGCCCCAGAGAGACACCAGCACTCTGCGTTGTCGTACCTAACCTACGTTGTTGTCCTCAGGCAAAGAGATGCTTGAGGTACGGTTTGGGTTTCAAAAACTGGCTCATTTAGCCATGTTCATCCTCCCAGGTTAGTAGAGTGACAGAAGCACTTGAGAGTGCTCTTCATTCTCTATCCTTGACCTAAAACACTTGCCTAGCTTGAGGTAAGTTAGGGCAACCCTCCGCTCTCAGCTCTCTGTGACCTGGAGTCTTGGTGTGGTTGGTCCCCCTATCTTACAGGTAGTATGATATATCATAAAGTGCATATCAATGAGCCATTTTTTCATTTTCAGTGATACAATAGAATGTGCATGGGTTCTTTTTTTTGTGTGATCTTCTACTAAGAAGCCTTTTGTGCATAAATGATATTGGTTTGTATGATCTATTAGTATATCGTCATTAATTGTATTATTTATCTTTCCAACCACATACAAAGGGCCATATTGGTAATCTTGTGAAATCTCATCATAAAATACAATTGGTGGAGTAGGAGGCGAATAAAAAGATGTAGTTTTAGCTTCAATAACTCCTAGAAAAACATGTACATATGGTATATCCTCATGTTTAACATCAGTCTCTTATATATCATGCACCTTAGTATTGTCTGAATAACATTTAAAAGGATATGAATACAACTGCAATCAATTATTAATAGGTGTAATTGATGGATTTTCATTTTCATTATTCCTTTTAAATTTGATCATGTTATTGTCAATGATATTTTTTACCTTTTCTTAGACATGTGTGACTATGTATAGTTTGTATTGACTCAATCGAAGTTACAAAATATTTAGTCATTATACATTCCAAAAATATGTTTTATTGAAATCCAATAGAAGAACAAGAGCAAGAGTAAATAATTTTGCACTAAACAAGTTTTAGATAACATAATACATGGATTATTGAAGCTTAGTAGACTTCCTAGAAGTATTTGGTTTAAATAAAGGAAAGGAAGAGGTAGTAGCAACTTGATTCAAATTTCACTCATGCATTATCCTTAGAATTTTTTTTGAGACTTAAAATGGTAGGAAGACTAGGATGATATGAACCACCTTTAAAATTATTTGATTATAAAATCTCAATGAGTGAAAGAAAATGGTGTCCCATATTTTGGTCACCTTGAATTTTACTTGACATCACTTTTATTGAAAAATACATTGTTTAATACCGAGTGATTCAATCTAAGGGGTCATATTGAACCCCCTTAGATAGACCTACCCATGCTTAAACTAAACCCAATGGTTTACTCATATTGGAATGCTAATACAAAAGTAATTTCTCCTCACCTTTAAGGGTTTCAAATGAAGCCATTTGAAGATACTATTTTGTAGGTACATAGATCTCAATGTGAGATTTCCAAAAAGTATAATATGTATTATGTTTGTTATTACTATATTTTAAAAAAAAATTATATAATTTTTAATGGTATAATGAATGTAGGTCCATTAGAGAAAATGACTTCTATTGAATACACTAGAAAAATAATAAAATTTGTTAGAAAAATATTTATAAAATGTATTATAGTCCACATGGATTTCCTTGTTTCAACAAAAAAAATAGTTTTAATATAGATGCGAAGAGAAATGTGTTACAATAAAATAAGTCTAAATTTTGAATTAGTACCAAATAAAAATTAATATTTAGTAAAATAGTCAATAAAAGTGTACAAAATATATCTAAACTCTAGATATTCCAATTAATGACCTAATTAAAAAAAAATCATGAAAATATTATATTTGTTGTGAAATTTATGTGTTCAATAAAATGTCAATCAATAAATGATAATCAAAACAAAAAATTATTGAAAAAATAAAAACATGATAAGTTTTTTTTTTAATTTAAAAAAATATAAATGAATTTACATGATTTTTTTTGCAATTCATTAGTTTTCATCATCTTAAAACTCTTGAACATTTGTTCAGTAATTGATTTAATGTGTTGAATGCTAAAATATGTTGATTTTGGTGGCCTAATAATACTAAAAAGTGGGACACAATATTGTGTTTTCTCCTTACCTTCAATATTCTACAAATGTGTGCACATGTCTCTAAAGTGGAAATATACTTAGGTGTACATTACTCTTTATCACCATAAGTAACATTGCAAGAAACATGATTTATAATTAAACATCATAAAATTAATGTTTAAGTTTATCATGCAAAGATTGAAATAAAATGACATAATTATTGATAGGTTGATTAATTTTATGTTCATTTAGTAAGGTAATCGATATTGATCTTGAATTCCATGTTTATATAAAAGTGGTAGCAATATTATTAAAGTATTAAATAAAAAATAGAGGTAATGAATAAAACGATTGAAAATCATTGTCCTTTAGGGTTCATGGGAAAGCTCAATTAAGAACATGCCATAGTAAACAAAATTAATGCATGAAATTGTAAATGAATAAATTATATGGTCTCCTTTTTATTGCACAATTCAAATCAAGGAACCATGAATCCTATAGGTAATAGATATGCAACAACCTTAAAAAGAAAAGGCATACAATATGTAAGATTCATGTAATAGTTTTCCTATGTTATCCTTGATTTCCTTTTCTATATTTACTAATTCTTGCACTAATCTATTCAAGGTGGTGTTCTCAGCATGGGAAATGATGGATGAGCTAAGTAGGGATTGTGATGTAAGAGGCATGTACATAGCCACAAATGGGTTGGATAGATTGTGAGAAGTATCGGTCATATATTGGGTTGGGAAAATATTATGGGCTATGTGATTACGAGGTGTAATAGTGGTGGCTATTGAAGTGATAGGGTTAGATATGAATGTAATGCTAGAAGTACTAGAAGCACTAGTGGAGGTGATGAGTGGAGGGGCATACACATGGGGTAAGCCATATTGGGGAAAAAAGCTAACAGGGAAGGAAATGGGAGTAAAACTAGTGTTAACAATGTTAGTAACCATAGATAAGGTAGGGTTGGCATTAGAAGAGTTTTTCAATGATCCAAGATGTTAAGAAATTTGCATGATATGAGAACATCCTATAATGGCACATAAAGGAGATTTGTCAATTAATTAATGGATTTATCTTAAAAGGAAGAACAAGTGAAAAATGCAATTCCCACACTAGTCCATGAGAGGAGGTGTATATTAAAATTAAATTGAGCACATAGTTATAAAAAAAAAAGCACAAAATATATAATGATTTAATTCCAGGGAAAGCCTTTTTGGACGAAAACCCCAATCTAAAGAAACTCAATGAATTGTTTGGTAATCAACAATTAACAATTGACTTATAGAGACTAAGCCTTTATAAGGGTGTCATTGACAAGAGACCTAGAGAAATTATTGAAATATAATAGTAATTATTATAGACACCTAAAATTGCCTCTCAACACTATTGCTACCACCATATCCTAACATCATTTTATTCATCCCACATATATCCCCTTCCATCCATAATTAAGAAATTAACCTTTACAATAGTCTTCCTAGAATTAATTAAATAAATTCAACATTTATTTAATTAATTTAATCCTTCTATCCCAATCTTCCAAAAATTAAATAAATGCAACCTATTTATTTATTCCCCTTTTTGTTTCAAACCTTTAGTTGGCTAAAATCAATTAGCTTACTAATAAATCTACTTGCAAAATCCTAAAAATCGTTAATCCAATTCAAACTTGTATATTTTATGCATGTGCATGGCCTCATGCTTCACGAATCTCCATAAAGTTCTCTCATCAAAACTTGTCTTTCCATCAATCTAGAAAATCCTAGCCTTTTACATGTCTCCAAAGGACTTTTTGATCCCCACCCTCCATCTTCTCCAAGAATATCTTCACCATCCAAATCCATTGGATTATAAAACTCCTTTTAAACACCAATTGCAAGGTGCCATTTGGAGGCTTCTTATGGCTTCAATCCTCTCAAGCAATTTCCTCTATTAATCTCTCAAATCAATCCTAGACCTTGATCCTTGATCCTTTATATTTTTGTATTGAGAACCAAATTACTTTCTCCATCACATATCAATTCATCTTGAGCACATCCAAACTTTATGTGCCACAAGAGACTTGGTGGTAAGGGATATGTTATTATTTCATCTTTTATTCTTATTCTCTTTGCTCAATTGGAGGTTTACAATTGGGAATAGAATTGGGTTTGAATTGATAGTTTGAATCCTCCAATTTATGTTCTATATGTGCTTGTTCATATTTTGGCATGCCCAATTGGACCCACGCCCCTTTCTAATATCCTTTTGTAGCTTTTTTTTTAGGTTGGCAATTTGGAATATGTGTATCTATTTTCCATGCTCATATTTCACATTTCAACTTAGTCTCAATGACTTGATGGCTCTAACAAATTTTCATGCTCTTTTTGAAGGATTCTAACTCCTTTTAATTTGTTTGTGCAAGGTTTTTAGTGTATTTTTATGCTTTTCCTAATATTTGTGTGTAGAATTAACCCCCTAATTTGTAAATCTATTTGTGTTTTTCAATCTCTATCATAGTTCAATGCATTTGTTCCTTCTTTGGCATTTCTATGATCATGTAATGTATCCATCTTATGGATTGGCACCTCCATTCCCAACACTAAAACTCTCTTTTTCTATCATTTTTTACCTTTGTTTTTCCTACATTTTTTTATTTATTTTTATATTTATAATACCTAACCTATTTTCATGTTCATTTGATAATTTTAGTGCAAGTTAATCCTTATTTTTTGTAGGTCCATTTTCATTCTACTAGTTCACATCCTATATTAGCACATCCATTCTTGTCTTAGTATTTAAGTCATCATGTGGCATTTTTGTTTGATGATTTATTATCTCTGTTTCTCAATTATAACCTATCATCCCTATCATTTTGGTCTTTCATCTTTCTATTTTTCTAGCTTTTGCTTACTTCCTAACTCACTAACTAGCTATTTATCACCATTGCTATTTAGGGAATATTATTAATCCTCGTGGTTCTTCTATGCATTTTCACATTTCATTGTTTTTGTTATGTTTTGATGTCTCCATCTATAGATCGATGTTTCTACTAGCACCAATCAATGCAGTAAGATAAAATCACGAGTAAGCACATAACTCATTTTTCAATGTTTCTATACATGTTTTAATTTTTCTATTATGGTATTTGTGTTTATATGTCTTCATAAAAGTATACATCTTGTTATAGAATTTATTTATATCCTTGGGCTTTGTGTTTTAAACTAATCATTTCTTACAACTTATAGGTGCTAATACACCTTTTTTGTAAAAAAATTGGTCCAAGACACTTTGAAACTACTAACTTATCTATTGCAAGTTTTCTTGTCAAAGGATCAATATTGTATCGCTAGCTTAGTTGTACATTTATACATTCTAAGGTCAATGAACAATTTTGTTCTTTGATTGTGAGAATATTTTGGTGTGTATGCTCTCTCCTCACATCAAAAGGTGATCTTGGAGATCAAAATCACCCTCTTTCTCTCTTTTGTTTATTTTAAATCCTAAGGGTATCAAGTTGTGTATTTTCTTCTCTTGTGTCACAAGTTGATCTTGGGAATCAAAAGCACTTGATCTTGTTTCCTATAGCAAGCCTACCCTTGGATTTTATCACCAAGGGGAATGACCCAAACCCACATGTTTCAATGGGGTATAACCATAGTTTACATACTCGAATTCGGAGAGTACTCGGCAAGCCCAAATTTTTTGACTTGGAAAATACTCGGCAACATATCTTAATAATAAATATAATTTATAATTTTATAGTATATACATTAATAATAAATATAATAATAATATATATTAAATAAATATAATTATAATATATATATTAAATAAATATAATTATAATATATATATTAAATAAATATAATTATAATATATATATTAAATAAATATAATAATAAATATATATAATAATAGTATATATAATAAATATCATGCCATGTAAACTTAATATAAATTACTTAAATTTTATATATTAATAATTTAAAATATAAATCAAATATTTTAAAATATTATATTTTAACTTACTAAATGTTAAAATTAAAAATAAAATGAAATAATATTGAATTTAAATATATTAAATGTTAAAATGTTCAATAAAATTTTAATGTAAATAAATGTAATACTTATTTTTTATAAACTTTCATTATTAAAATCTGAAATGCATATTTAATTTTTTATGAAAGACAAAGTGAAATAGAAAACCGTAAAAATATATTGTGAATGTGCTGCCTTCTTAGAAGTTATTGCAGGAGTCGCACATTTTCTTCAAGTCAACATGCCTGACTCGAGCGCTTAAAGGAAATTTGCAAACAAAGATGCGGTTTGAAATTGGCGCCATCACACTTGCATGCCGATGCTCAGCACTTGCTTGGATGGGACCAAATTTCGAATGCCCACAGCTTGAGCAAAACGTAGCCCTAACCTGTAGCTGTTGCTGCAAATCGAGATAAAAACGAAGGGAAAATCACACAAAAAATGAAGGGAAAATCACGGGTATGTGATAAAATGCATAAAATGAGGGTTTACATTGGAAATTCTGCACGAAAATGCAAAAAAAATGTGGTAAAAATGCTTGCTACAGTGATTGGCGAGTAAAGGTAGGAAATACTCGTTTTCTCAATTTTCCTGCGATTAAACGGGCACTTAGAGAGTACTCGTATAACAATTGTGTGATAATTAAAAAAATTCATTTTAAAGGAGAGATTATGTTTGGCACAACCTTGTCTATTTTGTGGAGGCAAGGTGAAGTGGAAATGATTTGACCCAAACCACATTCTTATAGTGATAGTAGATTTCCACAATCCATAGAGAATGTTGCAAGTTATTTCTAGATTTTGATTGTGTGAGTTTTTTTGCATCAACGTTTCGGATCACACTTGGTGATCCATCATCAAGATGAAGAGTTGAAAAAAGATGAGAAAAGATTAGTTGCAGGCCCAACAAATTTAAAAAGATAGAAGGGATGTGAGAGAGGAGGGGGGTTGAGGCTCAAATCTCAAGGGAAAGGAATTAAAAAATACCATGACAAAAGAAAAAGAGGAGAAAATAAATTATAACAAGTAAAACCATTGCAAAGACATGAAAACACCAAAAAGCATAAAAGATCAAAAACAAAGGAAGAAACACAACTAAAAGGCAAAAAAATGAAGAGTACACCCATAAAAAGAAAGAAGGAATAAAAAGCAACAAAATTGAAAAAATAAGTGCAAAAATACACATAATAATATAAAAAATATGCTATAAAAAAATATACAAATACATAATTATTATAGTTACATATTAAAAAACAATAAGCATACAAATAGAATACTAAGGATAACACACAAACATACAAACAAACCTATAAAGGTCAATATAAAAATAATAAAATAAGTACCAAATAGCATAGTAAGGAGAAACAAACAACCATATATACAATTATTAGAGAATGCAAATAGACAAATATAAGCAATTAATAAGGCATACAAACAAACATATATATGTAAATATAAGTATCTTTAATATAAATATGTATCTAATTGCTTTTATTTAGTCTCATGTTGTTATATATATTTGCATAATTTCCTTTTTCATTTTAAATTTGTATTTTCATTTGCATATATATGTTTGTTTGTATGTCTTATTAATTGCATATATTTGTTTGTTTGTATTCTCTAATAATTAGATATATGGTTGTTTGTTTCTCCTTAGTATGCTATTGTTACTTATTTTATTATTTTTATATTGGCCTTTATATGTTTGTTTGTATGTTTGTGTGTTATCCTTAGTATTATATTTGTATGTTTATTGTTTATTAATATGTAACTATAATAATTATGTATTTGTATTTTTTTTATAGCATATCTTTTTATATTATTATTTGAAGTTTTGCACTCATTTTTTCAATTTTGTTGCTTTTTATTTCTTCTTCTTTCTTTTATAGGTGCTCTTTTTTTTCCTTTTAGTTGTATTTCTTCCTTTGTTTGTGATCTTTTATGTTTTTTTGGGTGTTTTCTTATCTTTACAATGGTTTTAGTTGTTATAATTTCTTTTCTACTCCTCTTTTTCTTTTGTCATGATATTTTTTAATTCTTTTCCCTTGAGATTGATCCTCAACCCCCCTCCTCTCTCACCTCCCTTTTGTCTTTTTAAATTTGTTATTTCTGCAACTAATCTTTTCTCATCTTTTCTCAACTCTTCATCTTGATGATGGATCAGTGAGTGTGATCCCAAACGTTGATGCAAAAAAATCACACAATCAAAATCTAGAAATAACTTGCAACATTCACATTCTTATAGATATACCTTTCAGTCTTATAATTTGGTTTCACATACCCTCAATTATGGCATTCCCTAATAAGATTTTACATCCTAGATAGGACCTTTTGATCATGTGTGGTAATGGTGCACCAATAATTATTAGCCCCAAGAAGTTACTCATCGTGTGCCCCTATAAATAGGTTTCTATGTCATGAATGATCTCCTCGTGTGCCTTTGAGTGATCTTGAGTGATTAAAAAAGGTTAATGCATCCTTATGGGCCCTACATTTTATGCCTAGATAAGGCATATTAATGGGATCACAATTGTATATAAACCTACTTGAATAAATTAGGATTTTCTTGTGCTTCACATGTCTACTTGTGTAAATCCCATGACCATCCTTCAAATCCAAAATATTTACAACATCCAACATCTCAAATAACAACAAAATTTTGAATAGACCAAAACAAAATCCTATTATAAAAGGTTAATATTCAACACAAAATTCTATGTCCAAATTTTAAATTTCCAAAACACAACTCCCATCCATCAAAACCAAAATCACATTTGAAAGTAATTCATAATCCAAATACTAGTAAAAAAAACCCCATCAAAATCAAGACCTTAAGATCAAACATCCTTTACTCCCAATTAGGAACCTAGCCTATCCCAAGTATGTCCATCCAAAACCCAAACAATCTTAGTTAAGAACCTTTCCTATCTTAAGTTAGTAATCCAAACATTCAATCATAATCAAACTCTCTTAGGAATCTAGCCTATCTAAAGTACAGTAATCCAACAAATCTAATCCCATAACTAATCTTACTTAATAAATTTTCTTAAGTGTAGAAATCAACCTCAGATCCATACCCAATTGATTTTTCATTCTAAGGTATTGATACTTGATCATTCACCCAAAAATGTAGAAATCACCCAACATCTAATCTTTCACAAATCAACTAAAATTTATTTGATATCAAAACAAATCTTAAGGTCCAAGCCTTTAAAAATCAAAGTCAAAGTCCAATCATCTGAATCCTACCCATCATTCAAAATCCAAACCTAAAATAATGAATGAATTTTATTTTTATGAGTCCCCTAGTCACAACCAATCTAAAAAGCCCTTTGATGATGAGGATAATGATGGTAGTCTTTTTGGATCAAGAAGAGTATGACCCCTTCAAAAGTTGGGAGGTAGGCTTTGATCCATATAGTCACAAAATAGAAAAATACAAGATTGGTTCAAGCTTCCAAATTTTCCAATAAAATTTTAGGAACTCAAAACCCTAGCAAAGATCGGCAATCAATTGGGGTCTTATATATGTGCAAAGGAAAGATCAAATCCAAATGGCAGAGGCACTCATGTCAGGATTTGTGTAGAAAATGAGCCTAATAGTCTGCACTAGTGTGAGCTTGAACTAATTTCAGAATGGGGAAATTGGAGACAAAAGTTAGTGTTTGACATGTGCCCTAGAAATGAAAGGGTAAGGACTTTGGGCTTGAAATTTGATTTGAAGATGGAGAAGGGAAGGCTAAGATTTGAGGGAGCATTACATTGAAATAACTAACACTCCCTGCACGACAGAAGTGAAGGCTGGGATGAGTCCTAATCCAATGCAAGAGGGTGCCCAAGAACAACCCATGGAAAACGAAAGAAGCAAGGTTGTGATCAACAGGAGATGGATAAGTTAGTACAAAGGGAAGAATTGGATACAAAATTATCATAGGCCATAGATATGATTGGTAGTAATTTCAAGGAAGAAGACATCAACTCCTTGGTTGTAGTTGGTAATGAGCTCTTGTAACTAGCTAAGGTGGCCAAAGAAGGGATGCAAGGAAAAAATTTGAGGCAGAGGGGTTGTAAGAAGTATGGGAGGAAGCTCTCGACTCAGTGCAAGATGGAGAAGTGCTAAATGAAGGATAATGCACCCAATAAACGAACAAAAAACAAAGGATAATGTCTACACTTCAAATGGAGAACGAGAAATTGTGAATCTCCCAAAGTGAGGCTATCGGAAAATCTCTAGATTGTGGGGAAAGAAAGAAGAAAGGAAGGATCTCAAATCAGGAAAAAAAGAAAGATTGATCATGAGGTTGTTGGGCAAAAGAAAATTAAGGAAATGTTATTAACAGGGAAGGGGGAGGCCCTTCCTAAGGAGCAATGAGATGTTGTGGAACGTTAGGGGCTTAAATGCCCCTAACAAAAACACCTGATTGGGCATTAATTGGAGGTGTCACAAGCGAATATCTTCATGATATAGGAATCAAAATCGCAACAAGATGAAGTTGAGAAGCTCAAAAAGAGGTCAAAATTGTGCAAAGTGGAAGCAGTCAATGCAGAAGGTGCTACTGGAGGGCTTTTGACATTATTGCGGCCCCAAAATTTGTTGCTAGAAAAGGTGGGATCAAGCAAACATTGGTTGGCTTGCAAGGTTAGAAGCCTAACTTCCATCTTATGTTTTCTTCTTATTAATGTTTATGGTCCTTCTTCTTGCACTATCAAAAGAGAATTATGGAAAGATTTAGAGACAATATGTAACAATTTAGCTCTTGAGTTTTGTATTATGGGGGGAGATTTTAATGCTATATTGAGATCCTCGGATTAAAAGGGGGGGTGATAAGGAAACTCTAGTCACAAATAGATTTTTAAGCATTTGTAGATAGGAATGCACTCATGGAGATCAATATGGGCAATGGTATTTACACATGGACAAACAGAAGAAGAGACTTCTATAGTATAGCGAAAAAGTTGGACATATATTTATTCAAGGGGGGTCTTGGATCCTTCCCTTTCTTCCTGGAAAGTAACATTGAACCCACATCTAGACCTGACCACTATCTAATTCGTTTAGATATTCAAGGGGAAAGGGAACCTGTAAGATGCACCTTCAAATTTGAAAAAATGTGACCAAGGGACAATAATTTCATGCAACTAGTTCAGGGTTGGTGGGGCGAAGCAAACCCAAGAGGGACAAAAATGTTCAATGTGGTAACCAAACTGAAAATAGTAAAACAACAACTGAAAACATGGAACAAGAACTTTTTTAAGAACATCTTTGAAGAGAAAAAAAAGATTGAAGAAAATCTCCAAGATCTAAATGAGTAAGTGCTAATCAACGGTATGGATGAAACAAGATACTTAATGGAGAAATAGTTGCTTAATAAGCTAGAGGACATACTAGCCAAAAAAGAGGTGTTTTGGAGACAAAATTCTCGAGAACTATGGATTAAGGAAGGAGACAACAACACAAAATATTTCCATAATGCAACAAGAGTTAAGAGGGAAGTCAACTGAATATCACGCATTAAGACCCCCAAGTGTAGGACTCTAGAAAAAATAGAAGACATTATACATGAAACCATCAGTTTTTTCCAAAATTTACTAAACAACTAGGGAGGCTCGAGATGGCAAGAGCAACAACATATACTGGTGTAAGAGAGGGGGACCAACCACGTTCAAGGCCCCAGTCACGAAGATCCAAGAGCGGAAGGCTGCCCTAACTTACCTCAGCTTAAAAGGGTGTTTTGGAATGAGGGACAAGAATGATGAGGACTATAAGGTCCTTCAACCACCTTGCAGATGCGAAACTCGAAATGGGGCTAGGCGATCCAGTTTCAAGTTCAACACTATGCCTTAAGAAGCTCTTTGCCCGAGGACGAAAGCACAGTTCTGAGACGATAGTGCGGCGCGCTGGTGTCTCTCAGGTGCACTAGCGTTCGTACGACCAAAGGACTAAAAAGACAAGGTTGAATGCTAGAAAACGGGCTAACGAAATAGCTAATGGTTTTTAGGAGAACAAAATAACACTATGAAATAGGAAATATATAGACGAATATGATAAAACAAGTAGATTAAAGCTAGGGTCACAAGAATGATCTCACAAAAGACCTTGTTCCCCAACTAGCTCCAAGAAGCACGTCCACCTACACACAATAAAGAGGAAAATTATTGGGTGGTTGTATAGGGTTCTACCTCAATCAGACCCCCATTTTGGTGTTTCCAC
Organism: Sequoia sempervirens; assembly: GCA_007258455.2. NCBI lineage: Eukaryota > Viridiplantae > Streptophyta > Pinopsida > Cupressales > Cupressaceae > Sequoia > Sequoia sempervirens. Next base: position 338,584 of record VDFB02345747.1, on the reverse strand, counting down.
CTCCACAGACAACGAAGTTTGCAATGATAGAGAAATAGTATGATAAAGAAAGGAATGAAGTAAAGAACACTAAAACACTACAAATAGTAATGTGCTACTCAACCAAATAGTAGAGGAGAGGAGTAGAAAGCTTACCACCTCCACCAAAAGCTTGCAAGCTAATGGAGGAGAAAATGAGAGGACTCAAGCCCCTGTTGCAATGGTGTTGTTGCACACTTGCTCTATTGAGTTGATGGAGTGATATTGTTGCTGCTATGGAGTGCAAAGTGCTGCTAAAAGTGCTTGAGAATGCAAGAAGTGAGTACAAGAAAGTTGAATTGAATGCTTAAGCTTGTGAAGAAGATCAAGTTGAATGCTAGAAGGATGAAATGAAGGAAGGAGTGAATTTGAAGGAGGAATGAAGAAAACGGCCATATTCAGGTTTGTCGATTGAAAGGGGTGTTTTTACAAGTCGACCTTCAATGGGAAGTGTAATACCTCTACAGGCTCCAGACACGGGAATCTGCCATGGACGTAAGCTTGTTGTGCGGACGTCCCCGATAGAGATTTCTCTGCCAACGCACAAAATAGTCGCCAAGTGGAATGACAGTAGTGGGCTTATGTGGAATTTAGCTTTCGAATTTGGCTTTCTTAAGTGAGGAAGGGAAAAAGGGGAATTTGCATAAGGGGTGCAAATTTGCTCCTATACATTTTTCCCCCACTTTAGCGAGCACGAATAATGATGAGTGCTTCAGTAAAGTAGATCGAAGAAGTAGTAGAGTTAGAAATGTATACCTGAACTATTGAGGAAGCAGACCACAATCTGGCGAACTCAAGAGTGCAGGACAAGCAAAAGACTTCATAGCCCCACAGAACTATGAAGCTGAAGAAAGAAAGCACCTTACAAGCCCGCAGACCTGCAAGGAGGCCACCCCCAAGATCTCTCACATGGAAGAAGCTAAGAAAGCACCTTACAGACCTCCAAATCTGCAAGTAAGGTGTCCTCCAAGATCTTTCACATGAAGGAAACCCAAAAAAGCACCTAACAGGCCTGCAAACCTGCAAGGAGGTGTCCCCCAAGATCTCTCACATGAAAGAAGCCAAGAAAGCACCTTGAGACCCGTAGATCTACAAGGAAGGTTTCCTCCAAGATCTCTCGCATGAAGGAAACCCAAAAAAGCGCCTTGCAAACCCATAGATCTACAAGGAAGGTGTCCTCCAAGATCTCTCACATGAAGGAAACCAAAGAAAGGCGGACTTCGCAGAGTCAAAAAACGGCTTCACAGGCGAACCTATGGACTAACATGTTTACTTGCAAATAGAACATGTTAGAAAGAGGCCATACAGGCAAGTAAGCGGACAATCTTGCAAACCGTCAACAAATTGGAAAAGTTTCAAAGGGGTCCCTTGGGAACCCTGGCATGAAGAAGGGTTCCACTCAAGGGACGTGCTATTCGAAAGTAGAAGTTTTCTTTCTCGAATTGATTCATCATCAAGGAATCACCTCATAAAGGAAGAGAATTCCCCCACACGAGGGGAAGGTTATAACCGCTTCCACCTTGGGGGAAAATTTTCAAGTTCTTTCAAAAGGATTCCTAATTTTGAATGCTATTTTCGAAAATAAATTTTTATAAGGATTTTCAAGAAAATATTCGTTAACAACGGATGCATTTTCTGAAAATCAAAATTTTCAAGAAGTAGCGTTGTCACACATGAGAGGGACAACTCAAGCAAAGAAGAGAGAAAGATAAAAAAAAGGAAACAAGATACATTACGAACAAAGGGCACAGGGGTAGCCTGATATTTCGGGGTTAGAACTACTCATAAATATGTGTGTGTGTGTGTGTGTGTGTGTAGTAATAGTATATAAAATGAAATGTCATCAACCCCCTACTATATCACACCATGTGTAGAATGCATGAAAAGACAAAGTAAAAATAAAAAATTGGGTCAACATGGAAGGGAAGCCTAAATGCCCCCAACGTTTTGCATCGTCCCTAATTTATCGAAAATCAAGTCACAAACATGGAAGAATGATAATACAAATAGAAGAAGATTTACGACACAAAAACCATGCTTGTATCCAAGCACCAACAAGGGTGACAAGGGTCATCCAAGAACACATAGCATGATCACAAGAGAACACATCACAACACACACACACACATCTAATCTAAAGATAAAGAAGGGGTCTCCCCCTAAAAATGCTCGACCAAGAGGTCGTCTACTTCCCACTCTAGATCATCGTAGGGGGAAGGAGCACGAGCTTGTAGTGGTGGAATGTTAAGAGGAGTGTCTAACCCTCCCGCAACAAGGGCTAAGGAAGAGGGCCCCACAAGGTCCTCTCCACCAAGCTCTTGTGGAGCTAAGTTCAACAATTTTGCAAAGATCACTAACAAGGCCGTAACTTCATCTAGAGAGTTAAACATGCACTTCACAGGAGTGCCATGTTTTACCTCAATGGACAAGGAAGGTTGCGCCCAAGATTCACTGCTAGGCTCACCAAGTGAGTCGGAAGCGGTGATGAACTCTAGAGAAGTCAAGACTGGTTTTGTCACTAGGACAAAACAAGTCAATACAGGACCACCTTTTGGGGAAGGTGGGCTCCTCTTACGTCCTCCATTGCTAGAAGGGCCACTCTCTACCTTTTGCTTTGTCGGAGGAGGCGAACTCCCCATAGACAAAGCAAGAGGTGCAGAGGAAGAGGAGGAGGAGAGAACCGCAGTAGATGCAACCGAAGTGTTTGTCATATCTATGGGCTTTGGGAATGGTTGGACATTCTGGAGCAACATCAGTAAAGGCGGCTCCACCGAAGGAGGAATGAACACCTGCACCTTTTTAGGGTCAAGCACATTCATACTCACAGCGGAAGCCAAAAGCGAGACAAAGCTGGTTTGAACGGAAGCAGAGGGAAGGAGAGAGGAGGATGCAGAAGGAGGCCTTTATACAGGGGCGGTCGTCTCCTCTTCCTTCCTTTGTAAGGTGGCTTGCTCGACCATGAGAGCCTTTCATTGACGCTTGCATTCACGCGCAAGGTGGTTCCTACGACTCTTTGAATAAGAGGCCGGAGGCTGCAAAGGAACATAAGGCTCCTTCTCAACCATGGGAGTGTCCACTATAGTCATTTTTGGCGAGGGAACAGACTCCTAAACAGGAGTAGGAGGAGCAGGTTGAGAAACGACAGGGGGAGTTGACTCAAGTGCCTCAGCAGTGGGCCTCTTCCCACTTACTGCTTTGGGAGTAGGAGAAGTCGGAGGCCGCGGATCAATTTCCCTTCGGGAACCTCTTTTTCTGCCGTATAGATAATACTAGAGCCCAGGAGGTTCATTAGGGAGGTCTAATATTCTGATCTTGGGCCTACGCCAAGGAGGGATCTTCGGACTCAATGGGTAAAAGCCAGTTTTTCTCCAATACTCCTCCCAAGAGAGGGGAGTAGACGAGTCATCCAGAGGGGAAGGAGAGGAGGGGAGGTCACCTTCTCCTTCCCTTTTCGGGAAGAAGAGGCAATCAGCTATTGTGCTACAGGAAGAGCCAATTTTGGTTGTCCCTTGCCCCCGGTCTTGTACTTTACGTAGTTCTTGTAAAGTAGGCTCATTCTTGAAGGAAGCGGACCAATCGGGGCAGGCCAAAAGTGGTCTAGCGAGTATCCCCCACAAGACACCAGAGGCCGGTATCCAGTGTCATGCACTACATGCACAACACCCTCATGAGAGAATTTTAAGCATTTACGAATAACAAAGGAAATCCCATTCATAGAAGCTAGCCAAGGTATGCCTAGCTTCATCCTGAATAGATCCGACTCCGGAATGACATCGAAAACTATGTCAACAACCCTAGGTCCAACTAGGATGGACAAAGTTATCGAGCCATATGGCTTTAGGCAAAGACCATCATGCGTGCGGATGGTAGATTTAGTTTCTTCATATACTTTTCTATGTTGTGAATTAAGCCACAATGTCTCCTCTATAATAACATTCACTTGACTCGCAAGATCTATTAGGACCCTTGTCATAATGTTTCCATTGAGGCAAGCGAGAATATAGAGGGGAGAGGGCTTATTGTTCAAGGGAAAGTCCTGCGATGCTAATGTCACATCTTGGGAACCGGGCGCATGTTTTGTGGTAGGAGCAACCATGACCATGTTAACATAAGCCTCAGGTGGAGTGATAGAATCAATGGGATCAACAATCATGTTAGCAAAATGTGACAGAAATGAGTCCATGTATATCTGCAATTCACTATTCGCTTTTGCCACCGATTTGTTTGTATTTTGCTTGCTACCATCAAGATGAATAGTACCATCCTCGATGCGATCTTGTATCTCATGATGCAAGTGCATGCAGCCTTCGGTATCATGTTTGTTAACTCGATGGTACTGACAGTAGGTACTTCCATCATACCAATTAGGGTAAGGTTCCTTAAGAGGCTTAGGGTTTGGCAAAGTTATGATCTTATCCTTCAACAACTTTTGCAAGATGGAAGAATAAGATTCTGATAACTTCATGAACTTTTGGTTGTGTCTGAGGCCATTGTCATCTATAACGGCTACTACATTCGCAACGGCTTTACCTTTCCCAAAGATAGATACAATGGACTTTCCTTCAAAATGGGAGCACGAGGAGGATCCCCCAAACTGAACCACCATCTGTTGATACTCTCATAAGGCTACACACAAATGCGCGAAAGAAGGGTATTTCATAAGGGAAAACTTCTCTTGCCAAGGCCTTTTTAAGTTTCCTATGAAAACCTTTTGTACATCAAAATCGGGCATCAGATACGAGATTTGTGAGAAGAGCACTTGATATCGCGCTATAAAATCAGTGATCCTTTCATTATCTCCTTGTTTACACCGAACGAAATCCGAAAAGGACATCTTCGGCTCAATGTTAGCTTGGAACTGTCGTAGGAATTGGTTTACAAGTTGATCAAATGAGAAAATAGAATTATCGGGCAAGGAACAATACCATTCAAGTGTTGTATCCTTGAGAGATCGAGGGAATAGTTTGACCATCAATTCATCATGATGGAAGAAGTCTGTGCACAAGGTGTTAAAGGCAGACACATGTGTTTGTAGGTCCCTTTTGGCGTTGTATTTCTCAAATTTAGGAATCTCCATTCCTTGAGGGAAGGGAGTGTTCAGGATTGCAACCAACAACGGGCTATGCTGGAAGAAGGGTTGGAAGATAGGCTGGGCAAAGGCTTGGGAGAGACTCGCTAACTGGCTCTACATCTTACCCATATTCTAAAGAAGGGTGTTCAGAATAGGGTCATTAGAAGATAAAGGGCCAGAGGAGCCTCCTCTAGAACCGCCACCAGAGCCACCACCAGAACCACTAGTGTGACCACCGCCGAAACCACCACTAGAGGCACTGCCACCAGTAGGGCCTCTGCTGGAGCCACCTCTGCTTCCAAAGCCACCCCCATGGCCTCCACCGAAACCACCTCTGCCAGCACCGCTTCCGCTGACAAAGCCGCCACTGCTACCAAAGCCCCCACCTCTCATCTTGCCAAAGCCTCCACCACTAGAGGTGATAGGAGGGGTGAAGCTGAAACACAAGGGGATCTTGTTCACCCTGATAGTTTTGAATCCCTCGGAGGCAGAGGGAATACTGATTAAGGGCATGGCATCGACCATGTACACCGACATAGGGGGAATCAACAGTCCTAGAAGTCTCTCATGGTCTTCAAAGGTGACTCCTCATACAATGTTAGGATTATTTGGAGGAGCACACGTGTCAGTCAGACTATTGAGACTAGCCAGGAGCTCTACGCCCGTTCGATCTTTTCCAACCATATACTTCAACTCACTAATGACCCAAGCAGCCCTAGCCATCTTCGGGTTTCTTTCCAAATGATTTTCTAAGTCGCCCAACCCTTTGCTAAGGGTGGAAACATATTTCGAAGGAATTTGAATAGCCTCATACTCATCCACTGACGATGGTGTAGAAGACACAAGAGGAGTGGGGATGTGGTTGACCTCGTCAAAGAATCCTATCTCACCCCTCAACAACTGCTCTTGCGTGGCTAGACCAACGGTGGGACTAAAGAAAAGGCCTGTAGAGAAACCAGTAGTGACCTTCATCCTTTCCATCGGCAGGTGTCTTATACTTCCCCTAACAATATATCCAAAGGTTGTGAACTGGGTTGTGATGCTCATAAACTTTCACAACACTCAGGAGCACAACGATTGCAAGGTATAAGAGGAAAGTCTCAACACCAACAGATGAATAGACGTTGGTTCACGTCGGGTTCACCAAAAATGTAAGAGAGGGGTCCAACCACATTCAAGGCCCCAGGTCACGAAGAGCCAAGAGCGGAAGGTTGCCCTAACTTACCTCAGCTTAAAAGGGTGTTTTGGAATGAGGGACGAGAATGATGAGGACTATAAGGTCCTTCAACCACTCTGTAGACCCAAAACTTGGAATGGGGCTAGGCGAGCCAGTTTTTGGGTTCAACATTGTGCCTTAAGAAGCTCTCTGCTCGAGGATGAAAGTGCGGTTCCGGGACGACAACGCGGCGCACTGGGGTCTCTCAAGTGTGTTAGTGTCTGTACGACTAGAGGACTAAAAAGACAAGGTTGAACGCTAGAAAATGGGCTAACGGCCTAGCTAATGGTTTTTAGGAGAACAAAATAACACTTTGAAATAGGAAATATATAGACGAATAGGATAAAACAACTAGATTAAAGCTAGGGTGACAGGAATGATCTCACAAAAGAGCCTGCTCGCTAGCTAGCTCCAAGAAGCAAGTCCACCTACACACAATAAAGAGGAAAATTGTTGGGTGGTTGTATAGGGATCTACCTCAGTCAGACCCCCGTTTTGGTGTTTCCACCTCCACAGACAACCAAGTTTGCAACGATAGAGAAATAGTATGATAAAGAAAGGAATGAAGTAAAGAACACTATAACACTACAAACAATAATGTGCTATTCAACCAAATAGTAGAGTAGAGGAGTAGAAAGCTTACCACATCCACCAAGAGCTTGCAAGTTAATGGAGGAGAAAATGAGAGGACTCAAGCCCCTGCTGCAATGGTGTTGTTCCACACTTGCTCTATTGAGTTGATGGAGCAATATTGTTGCTACTATGGAGTGCAAAGTGCTGCTAAAAGTGCTTAAGAATGCAAGTGAGTACAAGAAAGTTGAATTGAATGCTTAAGCTTGCGAAGAAGATCAAGTTGAATGCTAGAAGGATGAAATGAAGGAAGGATTGAATTTGAAGGAGGAATGAAGAAAATGGCCATATTCGGGTTGATCAGTCGAAAGGGGTGTTACAATTCAACCTCCAATGGGAAGTGTAATGCCTCTACAGGCTCCAAACGCGGGAATCTGCCAAGGATGTAAGTGCGCCACGCGGACGTCTGCTTGTCGCATAGGCATCCCTGACAGTTATTCCTCTGTCGACGCACAAAACGGTCGCCAAGTGGAACGAAGGCAGCAAGCTTATGTGGAATTTAGCCTTCGAATTTGGTTTTCTAAAGTGAGGAAGGGCAAAAGGGGAATTTGCATAAGGGGTGCAAATTCACTCCTATACAACTAGTTAACATTCCAACATTAGTGACTGATGCACAAAATGAGATGCTTATGAGCAATTTACCGATAAATAAACTATAGAAGCTTTGTTTCAACTAAATCTTGACAAAGCCCTTGGTCTAGATGGATTTCAAGCCATTTTTTCCAAAAGTGTTGGGACATCATTGGAGCAGAAGTTTCAAAAGCCATAAAAGACTCAAGATGTTCGAGCAAAGTATTAAGGGAAATCAATAACACTTTCATAACTCTAATACTGAAAAAGAAAAGAAAAACCAAGCTCTCTTGATGAATATGGACCAATTTCCCTCTACAACCTATACAAAATAATGGCAAAGGTTGCGGAAAATATATTAAAGAGGATTCTTCCGAACATAATTTTGGAAGAGAAAATTGGTTCTGTGTTAGGGAGGTCGACCCTAGATGGAGTTATAAGTGCACAAGAGGCTATACATTCCACACAAAAACTGAAAAAGAAGAATATGTTGATAAAATTAGACATTAGAAAAGCTTATGATAGGGTTGACTAGAGATTCTTATTTAAAGTAATGGAGGCATTTGGATTTAATAAGAAATGGTTGGATTGGATCTTCAATTGTTTGGCAAGCCCAATATTTTTGGCTCTAATCAATGGTTCTCCTGGGGGCTTCTTCAGTGCCTTAAGAGGTTTAAGACAAGGTGGCCCATTATCCCTTTTCTTATTCATAATAATGGTAGAAGCACTAGGCAGGTCTTTAAGCAAAGCAACAATGGAAGGAAGAGTGGATGGGGTCCGAATCACCAAGGAATTGCTTGCAATAACACATTAGCAATTCGTTGATGATACAATGCTATTTGGAGTTGTTGAAGCATTTGAAGCAGATAATTTTAAGAAAATTTTGGATGATTGCACTATTGCTTCTAGGCAAGAAGTAAGCAAGGAAAAGTCTGAAATTTTCTTCTTCTACATGAATCTAAGGATTGAAAATCATATTATGAGAATTATGGACTTTAAAAGAGGGAATATGTCATAAAATATTTGGGCCTACCTTGGGAAAAGGTCAACAATCAAGGAAAATGTGGGAATCTTTAGTGACAAAAGTTGGTGAAAGACTAGCATCCTAGAAAGGCAAATTGTTGTCTTGGGCTAGTAGAATAACAAAATTGAAGGCTATCATATCTGCTTTACCTATATATATATATATAATGTCTTGTTTACTCCTAACGAGCATTGCATGTACTAAAATCAATCAAAGGATGAGAAAGAGTTTTTGGCAAGGGACATGGGAGCAAAACAAATATCCACTCATTAAGTGGGAAAATATTTGTAAAATGAAAGATGTGGATGGTGTGGGTTTAAAAAATTTACTTCTCTAGAACAAAGCCTTAGGAGCAAAACTTGTTTGGAAGATTTATGCAAATCAGAATCTTAAAGGGCTAAAGATAATAAAGGAAAAATAGGGCTAAAGATAATAAAGGAAAAATATCTTGATTTAGGGGAATTAAGCATATTTAAGGCAAGATCTCTTCCAACAGGCTCTAGTATATAGAACTTTATGAAAAGTTGCAAGGATCTAATTAAACATCTTTTGACTTGGGACATCAAGGAAGGTAGTGCAACTCTCTTCTTGGAGGATCCTTGGGGAGGTTACTCCAAAATGGGGGTTCAAAAAACTAAGTAGAATAAGGGAGGTGGATTACAAAGGTGGGGTAATAAAGTGAAAGATTAACTTAAAAAATTATAATCTAATGGGATCTCTTAGTGGATTTGGAGGGATGTAAGAGAGATAGGTATTGACAATGAATTGGCTAAAGAATATGAAGTTGTTATGTCTAATCGTGGTGTTTATATAAGGGTTGACAAAGACACTCTCAAGTGACATGGGGTAGTCGTAGGGGAATACAATGTCAAGGACGGTTATAGAATTTTGGCAAAGGAGGTAGCACCCTCTCAAATACCAGTAAAGCTCTATTGGAGTGAAGAATATTTTCCTAAGGTAGGAGTCTTTGCTTGGATGGCATTACAAAAGAGAATTCTCAGTACAGATAGATTTGTGAAGATGAGATTTTATGGCCCCTTGAGGTGTGTCCTTTGCAAATAGGAAGAAGAAACATGAAACCATCTTTTACTCAATTGCTCTTTCACACACGATTGCTGGCAATGGTTGTGTAAGAAGCTAGCTTGGAAAAGTGTTTTTCCCAATGACATACTGAGTTTATTCCAAGCATGGCCTGTGCTCTATAAATCAACCTTATTTTTTGCCTTGTGGCTAGTAAGCCCATCTTTGCTAATTTGGGAAGTTTGGAAAAAGAGAAACAAATGAATATTTCAAGACAAAAAGTTACCCATTGCCTCTCTGTTGAACAAATTGGAGGTTGCAATTGTGGAAGTAGTGAACAGTCGAGTTAAAGATCCAAATTTGAAAAAAGCTAACTTCACAAAATGGGATGCATATATGAGGAAATCTTGGCATGGGTTAAAGGTTCCTCCTTTTGTTGGGGAAGGGGGTAATAAGACTAAAGTGGTTGCAGTAATGTTAAATGGCAGGCACTGGAGCTAGGTTGGTATAAGTTGAACTTCGATGGGGCTGCCCGGGGTAACCCGGTTCCATCTAGAGCGAGGTGCATAATAAAGGATTGAAACAACAATATGGTTGGCAAGCTAGTAGCTACTTTACCAATCGACACTAACAATGTAGCGGAATTCCAAGCCCTTTTGCTTGGTCTCAACTTTTGTAATGAGCTCAAGATCAACAGAGTTGTTGTGGAAGGGGACTCAACACTAGTGATAAATGCTTTGAGGACTAGCAACCTACAAAATTGGAAATTAAAGGATATTCTGGATTTAGCTATACAACGGCTTGATCTCTTTAAGGACATCATGAACAATCATACTTACATGGAAGGGAATAGGGAAGCCGACTCTTTAGCTAATCTAGGTGTAGATTGAATTGGGTAAAAAGAACTTGGACACAAAATCATAGCTTAGGACTAATGCGGGGTAAGGTTGGACCTGGGTGTGTTGGTTGTTTGAAACAAGGTATGGAACTTGGAAAAATCTCATCTGCTTGGTAGGCATGGCTTTCCACAACCGTTGGTGTGGAAAGCCAATTAAGGCAATATTGATAACTTTACTCCCACATACATTCTCAGTCATAAAAAGTTTCCAGGAGAGGGGTGGGAAAAGGAATTTTTCTAATGGCCTATGGATCAATGCTCACCGGGTTCGATGGAAATTAGTAACACACAAAGTGCCAAATTAATGGCACCACAATCATCGGATTGGTCCGCCTGTAAGCTAGCATTTGCAAACATGAATATTCCATAAATGTTGGTGGTATATGGCTTGAAAGGCAATATCCACAAAGAAGATGTTTATTATTAACAACTTTGTCTTGGGGAAAGTATCCACATGAAAAGTATCATGGTGTGTGTTGCCAGGTTTGGCAATCATCGACAGGTCAAATTTTGGTTTCTTTGCATTTCAATTAATAACACCCAAAAAATGCTCACGATAGTCATGGTTTTCTAGCCGGAGGGAATGATGTCGTTACACAATTTGAAAGTTTGATAACACCGTAAAATTCAAAGGGGGTAGGAATGTTTGAATCATAGTTACACACTAGACATTTTAGGAGGTTGGCTTTCTGCACTGTTGTGTAGCTTGCCACGTTGGCGCCAACATGGATGCCATTTCAAGAAAAGTTGGATTTGGCATTGCAATACATCTTGGCATCATGAACATAAGCACAATCAGAAGTGGGTTCTTGGTAATTATAATTCATCAAAGCACCTCACCAGTAGTCGTATGTGAAGTAAATTTACATGGCAACAGGAAGTGGGGAAAGACTCGGATAGCTTAATAAACACGAGTTGATAGTGTAAATGTCACTTTCACATGGTTGATCGAAGGGCATTATGTAGGCAAGTTTGACACCTTAGCTCATATTCTGGCCATCATTCCTCAACACTCAACAATTCGTGTTGGAGATTGAAAGTTGCATTGGATTTGACATTACGGAGGGAGGTAAGAACCATTTGGAAGTACAACCTGGCGACAACTCCTAACAAGTGTTGTCATTAAAACAATATGTAAGGAGGATTTGAAAGACCCACTTAAATCAATGAAAGTTTAGCCTAAATCTCAATTTTCCCTCTAAGGTTTTTGGATAGCAGAGCTCTCCAAATTCATCGTTTGGATGTTAGCAGAGACTATTGTATGCAACGGTATGGATATGTTGATACGTTTGCAGTTAAGGTGGTTTTAGGTAAATATTTTTTGGAGGAAGGGGAATACTGCCGCGTAGATACAAATATCGCCTCCAAATTCCTAGTGATGCTTAGGGACTTGAGTTTTTCAAAGGTGGAGACGAAGGTGATAATGCACAAGTTGTTCAAAGAGGATCTGTTGGGGGGGTTAGAAGAAACCTTGGATGCAACTACTTTGGGTGTGGGAGTACCACGCCCTTGAGAGATGGTGTTGCTAGATATTTTGGGGGAGGTAGTGAAATACTTCCCCTTTATCCTGGATTTGAAGGGTTTTGTGTTGATCGAACATAGGAGGAAGGTTACGATTGGAGTGAACTTTTTGAAGAAGTTGCACATCACCCCGGTGCAAAAACCTGAATGGATTACGGAATTCAGATCCTTTGTGCAGGACAATGGCTTCATTTGAAATGTAAGGGCTTCATGAGGGTAAATTTTGTATAATCTATGTATATTTTTGGCTCTCGACATATGTTACAAATCTATTGTTGGTAACACTCATAAGCTATACCCTATGTGGTCATTTTGGAATCGCATAGTTTTAGGTGATATAGGGCGGGGAAGTCAATAGCAGGATGGCTTGCCTCCATATAATAGTTGCACTATAATGAAAGTTTGATGCCCAAGGGGCCACAGCTATAATTTTGACTCTATTAATAAAATATTTATCTTACGTATCAAAAAAAAAATACTATTGGCACTATAAAACCAAAATGCCACTCCTCCCTCATTTTATCCAAGAAAATCCAAATATTTCAAGAGCTTGTTCCAACATGCCCAAACATATCCCCACCTAAATCAAGATCCAAGCATCCATGCAAATCCCCTTCATAATTGCATACACTCTCAAGCTCAAAGTACCTATATCGACCCCATCCTTGCACCATAGTCCTATCACCTTGGTTCTTCCACTTTTATTTGATCCAATTTTCTCATTGTTGAGGAAACTATGATTGCCACCAACCTCTACCCATCTAAAACATATTCGGATTTTTTGCCAAAGAAACAAGTATCCCTTCAATAATCAAATAATTTTCCAAAGCATGAATTATCAAGGTAAAGGATTAGGCCTTCACAAGTAAGGAATTTTGGATCCCATACATGTCAAAGAAAATCAAATATTTTAGGGCCCTAGTTATATCTCTTATCATGAGTTTACTACCATCAATCCTTCATCAACTCTATCACCTCTATAAACCTCAACACCAATCCTTTCATCAATGCCACTATCCCTCTCTCTAACCTTGACCATCCATCACCTAAAATCATCAATTAGGATAAAAAAAATACACCCATCACTAGATCTATTCTAAAATTATGAATCCATCACTAAACTTGTGCAATTTCAAGATAATATCTCCCCATGGGAGCATAACATTAATTTTGGAAGTAATTTGGATGTATGCACATATGAAGCAAAGAAGCTACAAGAATCAAAGGATCCCTATGTCCAACATGTTGAAATACAATACCAAATCAAAATCAAATCTAAAGTCAAAATTTATAAATGAAAATAAGCCCACTGATAAAAAAGGAGGCAAAAAACAATGTGGGTCCCAAATAAAAATGAAGTAATAGATATGAGTGGAGTATCAAAGTTTGCATCTCCAAAATATAACTCCATCTCCCATCTTGATCTCAAAGCCTTCCTCCTATATCCCAACATCAAAAATACCATACCCCAAAATCCTATAGCCTAATCTGAAGCTTCAATGTCCATCATGGTGTATACAATTGTTGGTCTTGGTTCCCCTTGGTCCCATGAAATTTTGTCATGCCTTCACCATACCCTCCTTGTTAGAAATATTGTCATCAATGTCAAAGGTGGACAATGTTGTCATTGATGTCAAGAAGGTGGTCATTATTGAATAGACGAGAGTATAAGATATCAATGTCATTAATGTCAAAGGAAGAATGAAGGAAATTGTCAAAGGCATTGGCAAGTTGTATTGTAATCAATGCCAAAGGGAAGACAACTGGCCTTTGGTGTATTTAAATACTCTTAATGTTGACTAACTTCCTTTAGTGATTTCAAAGATGCATATTAGCCAAAAAATAGGATAGTGAAGACATCAGTCAAGAAATCATACCGCATTTTGGCACAAAAGACTTTCAAAGCATAATATTGTAAACATAGCACATAAAATAGGGTAGGATGGATGGGTAACGTCCCATCTCATAGATATGAGTATAAAAGAAGATATGAATGACAAAATGTAATAAGCAAGAAGAGAATATATGTAATAGACAGAGAGAAATATACATAAATGTATAGAGATTAGATAAAGAGTTAAACAAGAGTATAGGGGAATATATTACACTATACTAATTTTGATCTAATTAATAAAATGGATACTAGAGTTCTTTCTATATGGTGATATATGTTATTGTGTGGATATATAAATAGTTACGCATATGTCTAAGTGAATTGGCATTCCTCTTTATATTACTAAGTCCAAGGTACAAACTGAAACACTTAGAAAATACTTGGGGCTCAGAAGTTCGGTTTGTGTTTCAATGGATTTCTTGTTAACATTAGTTTCATTGTCGAGACCCTGGTTAGGTGATATAAAGAAAAACACCCAAAAAAATTAAAATTTGAAATCAAACACTAAAGAGAAGAAAGGTAATTAATAAAAAATATGAAAATTTGAAAGAATATCTTCTTGGCAATTACCCTGTGAGAGGGGGTTAGGAATCAAGGGGATGGGGAATGGAAAGGGGGAAGATTTCAAAAGGGATCTCTGAAAAGATGTGACTCCTAAGAGAAAGGATACCAAATAACTACCATGGGAAACAAAAGGATTAATGAAACTCCAAATCAATTACACCCATGGCAAAAGGAGACAAAACAACCACAAGAAATATTAGAGAACAAATTGATTTTGTAAGAAAAGTAAACATGGCTAGACCAAATGGATAAGAGAAAAGACAGCAACAAAGGATGGAAAGAGAGAAAAGACTCCGCAAAAGAATGGAAATGGTGGAAAAGATGAGAAGTGAGCATGCCAAGGAGGGTGTTGTTGAGCATGCCAAAGGGGGCACTGCCAAAGAAAAAGGAAAAGAGGATAAGGAAGAGAATTGGGAAACTTCAAAAAGATTAGAGAATCATTGGGAAAAAGGACAATTGATAACTAATCTAAAGAAGAATATTGATGACTATGGAAGATCCAAAAGATTGTTATTGGGACCATGTAATAAAATAGAAACTCCATAACTACCACAACCTTCTAGAGGTCTGACAATCAGACTAGACTTATCATACCTAAATATTAACTTAGATAACATTTTTTTGGAATTTCTGAAAACTCCAGAGAGGAACCTATCCATTCAAGGAAATTATTTAGAAGTAGTCAATAGAAGCATAAGGAACTTAAAATGAAGATAAATAAGGAAAAGTGAAGAGAATAGATTGAACTTGGGTGAATAATTATGTTTACAACCAATTAAAATGATACTAACAAATAAGAAATTGAAAAAATATTTTGAAGAGTCAACCCCCTAACTAGGATCCATCCCCTCAGCCATATAAGAGTAGGAGAATTTTAAGAGGAGATATCACAAGACAAGAAAATGAGCTTGAAGAAAAAGGAAAAGAAGTGGAGTGGGAAGCAATACTAGGAAAATAATACTTTGATATAAAACTAGCAAGAGACAAGGGTAGAGAACATAAACCCTACTTAGTCAGAAAAGTAAAGAAGGAAAATGAAGAAGAAGCTAGTCTAAAATTTCAAAAAGTTAGGAATAAAGAGAGAAAAGATAAAATGGATCCCTCAATCAAGATCCCCATATTTGGGAAAGATACTTTAGAAGCAACAGAGCACATATTCTTACTAGAATCTTTATGGGAGAGACTAGATATTAATGAAGACAAGCCAAAACTAATCGACTTTGTATCCTCACTTTGAAAAGATGTTTTAGATCGGTATAATAAGACCTACCCTAAACATGGGAAAATTTGGGACGAAGTGAAACGCAGCTTCCTCGCTAATTTTGACACTCTAAACATCCCAACAGAGAGTGTAAGTAAGATGAGAGATCTCATACAAAGGGAAGATGAATTTGTAAAGGAATATGATAAAAGGTTCAAGGAAGTTTACCACAAACTAGAGGAACCATTGATCGAAAGGAAAAATCATAGATTGGTTCATTTTTCAGACTTTAAAAAGACATATGAGCAACTTTAGATGGAAAGATATTCAACACATACACATATCTGATCAAGTTGGCCTACCGCATTGAAGCCCAAACTTGGCACCGGCCTCAAAAGGATGATATAAAGGAGAATGTTGAGAAATTACAACTTGTGGTAGAGCAGCTAACAATATAGAACTCAATCTTAGTGAAAGGAGAAACAAAGAAAACAAAAGAAATATGGTGCACTTATTTCTCACGAAATGGCAACCTCCGAAATGACTACTCGAAGGCCCAAGGAGAGAGAACCACCACCACATTGCATGTAGAATTAAAGACTATTACGCCAAAAATAATTCAATGTACTATGGGATATTTCCAAGAGTGGGATAGTCACCTCATAGAGGACTATCCTACCAACCAATTTTAGGTCTAGAACACATAGAATCATCCTGACCCTCGATGCCCTCTACACCAGAACTACAATATAGACATAGAAACATGGCATATGTTAAGGGATTGGTGGAAGGACCTCTATATAATGTAGGGTATAGACAACCACCAAGGAGGGATAACAAGAATGCATATGCGTTACAAAATGGCCCACCGTAAGACTACATAAGTGATAATAGACAATCTAATTATAGAGGAGGAAGAGGACATGGTAGAAACAACTGCCAGGGGAGTGCTACAACATTTTATAACTACAAGAAAATAGGTCATTATGCTATAGAATGTTGGTCAGAAAAGAGGAGGAAATGTCCTCTCTACAAAGATGATTCACATGATATATTCAAGTGTGATAAGGCTCAACAATATTATTAGAATTCCCCACATTCAAGAAGTGATGAATTACAGGAAAACAAAGGAGCCAGAGTGATTAGAAGAGTATTAAAAGGAATCAAAAGTTGTTAAATAGTGGATAACTAGCCCTCAGACACCTCAAATGAAGATTATTTTGAAGTAGAACAACCACCACAAATAAGCATAGAGAAGAAGTCTAGAATAAAGAAAAATAAAGGCACAACTTACTCATTAGACAAGGAACAAATACCAAAAAGAGTAGAAGGGAAATTGAGGAAATAAATGAAGAATCAGAACCAGAAGATGAAGAAGAGTATGACCACTTCTAGCCAAATAAGAAACAACATGACCAAATAGTGGAAAAAGTAAGGAAACACATTATACAACATAAAGAAGAAATAGAATGTTTTTCAGAGGAAGAAGTAAGGATGTTGAAGAGTCTAGCCTCATTGGCTCAACAAAAAAATCTATTAGTAAAATTAGATCAATCATTACATGTTTAGATCTTTTTGTTCAGTCAATAAGATTAAACATGTAATGATTGATCTTGGTGCAAACCTCAACATCATCATGACAACATCTAGGGAGAGGCTAGGAAGACCTAAACTTATTAGAACACCTATGAGCATAAGTCTAACTAATGTTTTTTGCATGCAAACATTAGGCACATGGAATAATTTAGAAGTAAACATAAAAGGGATCAAATTAATTGTTGATTTGAAGTTGTGAAGATGAAGGAGCCCTTTAACACATGTAGAGAATTGCTTGGGTTGAAATGGTTTGTGAACTCTAATGGCATAGTCGACTCTAGAAAAGAAGAAACATTTTTAGTAGATGACAACAGAATAATCTACATTCCATTAGGAGGAAAGGAAGACAAAAGCCACAAAGAAGAAAGGAAAGTATGCCCAATTTTCTCCATTTCCAAGACTTGCCACAATACTTTAATTACCACAACATAAATTATATGGATTCAGACGGGTGTTCATGATACACAACCACTCAGCCACCTCATCTGCAGATGAACAATCTAATCTAAAACACATCAACCACATACAAAGAGGAATATCACATATTAAGTTACCAAGGTTTTTTGAAGTGGGTGATGTAAAAGACTATAGAAGATATGGAAAGAACATTACAACTTGAGACAACCCAGATCACAGCTCTCCAAGACACTCTCATATGTAATGCTACATGTTGGTGGTATACACACAAATAATTTATCCTTACATGGCAAGCATTATGAATCTTAGTCAAGGCTTGATACCTACAAGAAGGAGAATACAATCTAATTCCCAAATATGACGAAACAACTATCCCAGAAAAGCACATTCAACATTACATCCACATATGGGAAGAAGATGGAGAATACAACCATCGCCTTTACATTCAATTATTCTATTGGACACTTATACCAATAGTCCAACCTTGGTACATTAATCAAGAAAGACACAGAGACATTAGAGACTAGAAAGAAGTCCAACATGATTTTATATACACATTCTCCTTTTAGGACAAGAACAAACATATTTGTACCGCACTAAGAAAAATTAAAGAAATTATCTTCACCCAATTCCAGAAAGCAACCAACCTCAACAACCAGCAAGCCCACTGCATAAAACCCAAGGAATATGGAAACTAATTGATTGGATGGACAAAAAAACAAAATCGGTCCCCAATCAATGGTGTGTTATACAAAAAGAGGAGGAAGAACCAGACCCAAAACTAGAGATCACGGTGGGAGGAGAGGGAAATAAAATTAAAACAAGAACATAAAGAAAAATATTATAATCAACCCCTCCAATTATGAGAAGAAAACATAGCCCAAAAGGAAACCCTAAATTAGTTAAACTTAGGGACTACTAGGGTGAATCATTGGTAGCATCAATCACTGAAATACTGATAGAATTTACCAAGAACTATTTCCACGTACATTTATAGAAATGAAAGGTATCAAAGAAGCAAGGGTAATGAAAATTCAGTTGAAAGAAAGGATAAAACCCCACTAGAAACGACCTTCCCACCTCAACCAAACATGAAGAAAAGATTCAAGACAAAAATAGATAAAATGTTGGTGACAGGGATTATCAAATCGATGGAAGACTCTGAATGGACCAGCCCAATGGTAGTACAAAATAAGAATACTAAAGAGATCCAGATATGTGTATACTTTCAAGAACTCAACAAAACATGCATCCATGATTCTTTCCCTACTCCCTTTATCGAAGAAAAACTTGAATCGATCATAGGAAGAGAAATATATTCATTCACTGATGGGTTTTCTAGATATCATCAAGTCCAAATTCGGGAAGAAGATCAACCAAAAACCATATTTGCTACAAAATTGGGATCATTCATGTATATTGTCATGCCCTTTGGTTTAAATAATACCCCATTAGTCTTCAATAGGATCATGGCGATACATTTAAAGATTTTATACACTTCTTAGAAGTTTACCTAGATGATTGGACGATGTATGGGTTAGTAAGAAAATCACGTTCAGGCCCTTCGAACTATGTTGGAAAAATGTAGAAATATGCAAATTTCATTTAATACTAAGAAATGCATCTTTGTGATACCCTTTGGCACACTATTAGGACACCTTATATGTAAAGAGGGATTAATGATTGATCCAATGAAAGTTTCCCTCATTCTGACATTACCTCCACCCAAGACCGCACCAGAAGTTAAAACATTTTTAAGCTATACTAGATACCATAGAAATTTTATCAAAGGATATGAAGACTTAGCAACCCCTCTAGAGGAACTTCTTAAAAAGAAAAATAATAAAGCTATCACATGGACTGAATGGTGCCAATAAACCTTTGACACCCTCAAACAAAAAATTGTAGAAGCTCCCATTCACATATTTTTGGACTAGTCAATACCCTTCCATGTCCATGTAGATGCCCCTGGGATAGAAATAGGAGCAATCTTGACATAACCACAAGGAAATAAGGACCACCTAGTGGCTTTTGCTAGCTGCAAACTTTCCCAAGCTGAGAGAAACTATACTACCACAAAAATGGACGCCTTGTCCATGGCCTACGCATTGCATAAATTTTGTCACTACCTTTTATCGACACTATTTACATTCTACACTGACCATGAACCTTTGAAATTTCTCCTCAATAAACCAGTCATCCATGGAAGAACATTTCGTTGGTTATTATCATTCCAAGAATTCAATTTTACTATGATGGTTAAGCCAAGAAAGAACAATCAAGGTCAGGATTACTTATCTCAAATTGATACAGGCAAGGAACCGCACAAAGCCAATGAGGAAGACTTACCAAGCACCCACCTATTCTGAATAACCTCAGCCCCAAAATAGTTTCACAATGTAGCACAGTTACTCTCTACAAGACTATACCCCATGGACATGACAAACAATTATTATTATAGAAATCCTTACCATTCACACTCATCAAAGGGGCTCTATACAAAAAGGGAAGACATGATATTCATTGTAGAGTTGGATATGAACATGTATGAGAATAGATACTAAGGGAAGCACATGAGGAAATTTTTGGAGGTCATAATTGTGGAGATACTACAACCCAAAAAATACTCCTTGCAGGATTATGGTGGCCTACCATATATAAGGATGCCAAAAATTACCCTAGATCTTGTGACATTTTCTAGAGAATAGGACACCCTACAGCTAGAGATGAGATGACTCTCCACCCATTCTTAGCAAAAGACCCATTTGAGAAATGGTTCATTGACTTCATAGGTCCTATAGATCCTCTAGTGAAACTATCCAAAGCCGGATTTATCATCACTGGGATATATTATTTGACTAAGTGGATAGAAGCAGAACCCACTAAATATTGTATCGCATATATTGCAGCAAGGTTCCTTTACCAGAACATTATTACGAGATTTAGATGCCCCCTTAGTATAACCAATGACTAGGGAAAACACTTTGTGAACAAAACAGTAAAAGAGCTACTAGCCAATTTCATGATTATGCATAATCATAGCAAACCATACAATCTGTAGGACAATGGGGCAAGCGAAGGTCTCGACAAGATTTTAGGCACTACTTTAACCAAGATGTGTAATGTGAATAGAATAGACTGGTATATTAAAATTAATGTGGTACTCTAGGCATACCGACTACATACAAACACACTACCAAACATACTCCCTTCGATCGCATGTATGGTATGGAAGCAATCATTCCAATCAATTTGATGGTACACAATCTCTTGACTGCATTAGCATTACGACTTACTAATGATGAATCTATCAAGAATAATCTTGAGGAAGTAGATAAACTAGATGAAGAAATAAAACTAGAAACCCACCATCTATGGACAGAAAGACGCCAACAGAAAGCCTAGCATGATTGCAATCTTAGGTCCAAACAATTTAATTTCGATGATATGATTTTTCTATATGACAGTTGTTGCAAGGTGTGACTCTTGGTCTCCTCTTCATGTGGTAGGCGTAGTCCAACACGGTGCTTGGGCTTTGTGACATGGTTTAACCACCTCTTGTGGATCTTGGATCTTGTATAAATCCAACAGTTGTATTGGGCATTAATAGGTCGATCTTTTGTTGCAGCGGCAACCGTCTTTGCAACAATTGGTATCAGAGTTGAGGTCACAGGTTCGAACCTCGTGCTTGCACTGGGGGGAATTGTTGCAAGGTGTGACCCTTGGTCTCCTCTTCTTGTGGTAGGCGTAGTCTAGCGCGGCGCTTGGGCTTCGTGACATGGTTTAACTAGCTCCTATGGATCTTGGATCTTGTATAAATCCAGCGGTTGTATCGGGCATTAACAAGTCGATCTTGGTCGATCTTTTGGTGCAATCCATCTTTGCAACAACGGTAAATTCAAGAAACAAGGTAAACTGAAAGTCAAATGGTTAGGCCCTTACCGTATCCATCAAATCCTTGACTCCAAAGCAATCCAACTCAAAACATTAAATGAGACAATACTGCAATGCTTTGCCAATGGAGTACGAATCAAACAATATCATTCTAGCATAATAGTGTTGACTTGAGGACAATTCAATATTTTGAAAGGGGGGATGATGTTAGCCGAAAAACAAGATAGTGAAGACATCGGCCAGGAAATCATACTGTAGTTTGGTGCAAAATACTTCTGGAGCATAATATTATAAATATAGCATATAGACTAGGGGTAGGATAGATGGGTCACATCCCATATCATAGATATGAGTATAAAACAAGATATGAATGACATAATGTAATAGGCGGAAGAGAATATATGTAATAGATAGACATAAATACATGTACAAAAACTAATGTATGGGAGGATAAATGTATAGAGATTAGATAAACAGTTAAACACGAGTATAGGGGAAGATATTACACTATACTCATTTTGATCTGATTAATAGAATGGATACCAAAGTTCTTTATATATGATGTTATAAGCTATTCTTTGAATATATAAATAGTTACACATATGTATGATTGCATTGGTGTTCATCTTTATATTAATGAGTCTTGGATATAAACTAAAAGACTTAAAAAAATATGTGGGGCTAATAACTTTGATCTGTGTTTCCCCATATTTCTTGCTAACAATGCATATATGCATAATAAGTGCCCAAGTCAAAAGAGCAATGATGGATTAATTAAAAGGAGCAAAAATTCATTGTTAAGGTAGCAATTTAAAATGAATGGATTAATAATGTATGAAGACAAAAATTTAAAAAAGTTGGCGGCTACATTCAATTCTATGTGGCCGACCTCCATTGATATTGAAGTTTAAATCAAATCCTATTTATCTAAGTTGACCTTCCCATTTGAAGCGTTGAAGTTAAAGTTCAATTATTGATATTTATATGTCTGACCCATGTCATGTTGTGTGCCATTTTTTAAAAAGAAAGGTCTCTTGAAGAAGGCGTCCCTTTTGAAAAATAAGTTGACCTCTTATGATGAGTGACCAATATTCATGAAGTAAAAACAAGCAACTTATATATAAATAAATGTTGAGGCCGAATCCCTCTATGAAGTGATTATAACAAGATAAAGCAACAATCAAGATTAAAGGAGTGGCAATTATCTTATAAAGGTAACGATCTATTTAAGCAATGATTATCTTCCTTAAGGCAGCAATCAAAGTATTAACCATATAGCGATTATAATAAAGAGCAGTGATTAAAAAGAAGATATTAAAATTAGCAATTAAAAGTCACATATATTCACAAAGGACATCCATTTAAAAGGATATCTCTTTTTAAAGAGGTGTTTCCTATCATTTATGAAGATATAAAGAGTAGAAGAAGGTGTGGTTAAAAAGTAACAATTCGATGATTTCTTTCTAAATAAAAGGGCAAATTAAAAAGAGATAAAAGGGTGGAAATATGAAGTGTAACTCAAATTTATTTTGAGTGCATATGCAGCCCATACATATGAAGGATAAATATACATACATACATACATACATGTGTGTGTGAAGAGTAAATTGTAAAGTGAATTTTGAGAAAATGGTAAGACATAAAATTATGTGAAGATAATGTCATGATTATGATCAGTAGTGTGAAAATAATTGGTACATAGATTGGATCAGATTTATGAGAGATATTGTGTATGATAGTGATCAGATTTGGGAAGGAAGGTTAACATTTGAGTATGGATCAGATTTGTGTTTGGATCATACTTGTAATTTATGATCAAATGTGTGAAAAGTTTATTGTGTGAGATGTGATCAAGGATATTGCATGGTATGTGTTCAAATTTGAGAAAGAAGAGAAGTTGTAGCTGGATAAGATTTATGTGGATCAGATTTGTGTTTGTATCAGATTTGGTGAAGGATTTTATCATATCAACATTGAGGAACTAAATAGGTTGGAGCCTCATGTTGGGTTGAAGCTCAATTTATGTGGGAGTTAGATCCTCCAATAGGTTAGAGCCTATCAAATCAAGGTTGAAGCCTCTTGCAGGATTGGAGTCAGTTGAGTGGGGGTTGAAGCCTCCAATAGGTTGGAACCTATAATCATGTCAAGTGGAGATTGGAGTCTCTAGTAGGTTGGAGCCTACAAGAAGAAGATTAATCTATAATATATAAGCAATATTTTTTTTGTGGTTTTCTCTCGCACGGGTTCCCACGTAAATTGGTGTTCTCATTGTGTTCTTAATTACTAGATTACTTGAATGTTTTCATTGTGATTTTGAAAAGTAAAAGATTGTTATATACTGATTCACCCCCCACCTCTCTTAATATCACTATGTGCTCATCACTCATATCCACCTATTTTCTATTATCAAATCTATCATCCCCTATTTGCATCCCTCTAATCAAAGTTTTCATGTAAATCCTCCATCCAACCTTGCATCCATTCTATTTTTCATTGGCACAAACCTATAATTTAAGAGATACAATTGGGTAAAAGTATAAACCTATGTTAGACTTTTATAAAGGAATCAACCAACACAAACAAAAATTCTCAACTTCGGCTGCATAAAAGTGGTCTTCATGTTTTGAATTTCAAAATTATGTGAACTAATGAAATGTAGAGATCTTGATGACGTTTATTCCTATAAATTTTCAAATTTAAAAAAAAAATGATATTTATTTATAAATTTTAGAGCAGATTTTGAATTGCTGAAATTTTTAGGGAAAAGTGATGTTGAGTTGACGCCAAGAAAAATAGAAAAAAAATCCCCCTGAATTTTTTTCCCAAATAGATAACTTCAATATCTAGTTCATAGAAAAAAAAATTAAAAATTTTGATGTATATTTTCCTCATAATAACGTGTTAAAGTCAAACATACTAGAATTTGATAGTTTTCATTTGATGTCAACTATTGTCTAATTTTTTTATCAATTTCAAAAAAACAAATTATACGCTTTTGGAGAGGATTCTCTTCTCTAGTGCACCATATATTTTTTAAATATTTTTAATATGATTTAGTATTTTTATTTTTAATCAACTTTTTTTTATTTAACAACAGGTACTTGCATTATTTAAAATATATATATTAAAAAGTTAATAAAAATATTAAAAAATATATATATTTAGATTCTCGACTCTAAGCTCTACAAAAGGGTATTTTTAGTTTTTTGAAAAAAATCATTCGGATTGAAGAAATATCATGTTCAAGTGGAAATTTTCAAATATATATATATATATATGAGGTGGTTGCCAACAAGGATGCCACATAGACAATTTCAGGTGAAAGGGTTTTGACTAAAACCCTTTCAATTGAAAACATACATGCAAATTGAGTTAGATTTAAATCCACAAAGGGGAAAATGGTGTTTTGATGTTTCAGACAAAAGGGTTTCACCTGAAACTTTATTTGCTGCATATAGGCCATGTAGGTTTTGGTGAAATTATTTTTCCTGAAAAATTTAAGGCAAAATTGTTTCACTTGGAACTATTTAGTTGGTCGAAAGTGTGACACAAGTTTGTGCTTTTACCCAATTGTACTACATGTTCATAGTTTGGAGAATCCAACTTAATAATCAACAAGGATTATACCAACTCTTATGAGCATAGTGACAATTGGCATTGTTTAATTGAAGTAGTTACTCAATAAGGAATATTATAACCTCATCATAGAAAGAGACACTTGAGTCCAATCATTATAAATTCAAATCCCTATACCCCATCCAAAATTATCTAATATAAAAATATTAAATTATCCAAATCTATCCATCCCATCCTTGCATCAAAAAATCAATAAAATCAAAAAATCAAAAACAAATTAAGTAAAGAGAAAAAAGAACCCAATGGTGAAAATTATGTGTATGGCACCTTGGACAAGTACCATGAAAACTTATTATTTAATGTCATGTGTAAATATAGTATCCAAGAGTACCCTACACTTGGGTACAAGCTTCTCCCATCCTATCTACTCCATAGTATCTACCCATGATCCATTGCGTTTACATATCAATCTAATCCATCCAACCTCCCCACTTTCAACCTTAATAAGGGTAGGACATACTCTTGAAACATACTTTGAACAAATATTTATGTACCCAATTTCTTGCATCAAATCATATACATCTCATCACTAACGTAGTATAACATCATGAGTGACGTATATAGAGTAATGATGACAACCTAGTTTAAAATTCAAATAAACTACTGTAGTCCCAATCAACAAATGTTGTTCCAGAAGATGGATCGAACAATGTGACTGATCCTTTGACAAATGTGACATGAACAAATATATATCATGCATCAGTTAAAGAAACAATGTCATAATCTTGGGCGACGAAACCATTCTCAAACTTGTGCTCCATTTCAAGAAACAAGCATCAAGCTATAGTAAAACTCATTCCTTATGCAAGGAAACAAAAATCCACTACAAGGTGACATGAACGATACACAGAAACTTGCACATTTTGATTACATTCAACACAACAGAAAAACACAACATACGATTCAACATAGAGAAGCAATGTTATAAGTCACTGTGCATATCCAATGACAGATTACATGAATTCTACAAAAGTCCCCTTTCTTTGCTAGCACCGATTCTACCACATACTTTTGCTACTTCTGTAAACCGCTTCATTTCTCCTCTATACTCTAACTACTCGCCCTTCTCCACTCATCTCTCCCCGCGTTAGAATCTCCTTTCATAACTGATCGAGGTAATCAGAAAAAATCCAAGAGTTATAACTGATTTCCTATCACATGGGTTTGTGTCAACTATTTTCTCTTACACTAAAATTTATAACTCCCTTCTGCTCTTCTAGCCACGGGGTGTCTATAGTTTGATTTTCAAATACATATCAAATATTCTTTCCCCTCCCTCACTCATACATGGTAACAAGCATTCCGTCTCATGCTGCCAAACCACGCCTTCATAAAAGTACAAGCCAAAAATAACAAGCAAACATACACCAAATATAAAGCAAATCAAAAATTGGGAAAAGTGGATCAATGCTCCTGCATTAGGAGCATTAGGCTCCCTAGGAGACAAAAGAAACATGTGCTCCCACACATGAGGTCATCAACCTGAGATAATTTCATTGTTTTTTTTCTTTCATGTCTTCCAACATCACTCTGGAACAACCGTCATGTGTTCAATCTATTTTTGTTTGTTTTCTTTTTCCTTATTGTATCTTGTCCTTCTTATGTCCTTTTCATCTACAAACCCCCCCAAAACTCCATCTCACATTCATATATATCATTGTCACTATTTGGCTTGACATTCTTTTCGTCTTCTTTTAAACTCTTCCCTTCGACAATTTCATTCAAAGATTCAAAAACACCATTATTTAAATTATCTGCATCAACTTGCTTACCTTTCACCTCGAACATATGTTATCGTCAAGCTTCTTCCAAGCTACTCCTGGAAGTATGTCAATCTTCTTTTCCTTTTCCATAACAATAGCTTATTTATCATCAACTACCAACTTCATCTTTGTAGATCCTTCACTATCCCGTTTGTCTTCATACCTTCATTGGAAAGCTTCTCCATCCACTCTTTTCCTATCGTTGAAAATTGTACCCACAAATCTTTTGCACTTGTTGCACCTTCTTCAAATTCCTTTTCTGTAATTTCTTCACCATTCATTTCTTTGCCTTCCACACCTACTCATGTTTTCTCTTCATTAGATTCAATCCTTCATCATAGTTGGCTTTCCACTCTCGCTTTCCATTACTTTTCCTTATATTATCCTTAGTGAGAACTTTCTTCGCCTCTTTCGGTGCAGGTTTCTCACTCGGCAACTCTTCGCTATCCAAACCTCTTTCATCTTCTCTTTTCAAGGAATCCATATTTTTCCATCTTCTTTTCTTAACAATCATCTTCATAGGCCTCTTCAACTTCTTTTTTATTGGCCAACCCCAACCATATTCTTGGCTTCTTTCTTCAAGCCACTGCTTACACTTCTCTAAATCTCTTCTCAACTCTGACATTGCTTTATCCCACTCTAAATTATGCTTCTTCCCATCCATTTTCAATTTGTCTTTCTTCCTAAGGCTTTCTTTTATAGTATGTTGTTGCATCTTTTATCTTTCTTCTTGGCTTATTCTTGATACCTCACCTAGGGCTTCTCTCATTTTCTTTTGCCCATTCTTTTCCTCTACTCAATCTTTTGGTACCCAAGTTCTTTTTAACCTGTCAAAATTTTCACACACATACTTGTCAAAAATACCATGAGTAGTACTTTCTTCCTCTTCCTAGACCTTTTACCGTCTTCCTCTTCCTAGACCTTTTTGGCTCTGATACCATAATGATGACATCCTAGTTAAAAATTCAAATAAACTACCACAATTACAATCAGCAAATGCAGGTCAAGAAGATGGATCGAACAATGTGATTGATCCTTTGAAAAATGTGACATGAACAAATATATCTCATGCATCAGTTAAAGAAACAATATCATAATCTTGGGTAACAAAACCATTCTCAAACTCATGCTCCATTTCAAGAAATAGGCATCAAGCTATAGTAAAACTCATTCCTTATGCGAGGAAAAAAAAATCCACTACAAGGTGACATGAATGATACACAAAAACTTGCACATTTTGATTACATTCAACACAACATAAAAACACAACATACGGTTCAACATAGAGAAGTACTGTTATAAGTCACTGCGCATATCCAATGACAGATTACATCAATTCTACAAAAGTCCCCTTTCTTTGCTAGCACTGATTCTACCACATATTTTTGTTACTTTTTCAAACCACTTCATTTCTCCTCTATACTCTAACTACTCGCCCTTCTCCACTCATCTCTCCCCATGTTAGAATCTCCTTTCTAACTGATCAAGGTAACTAAAAAAAATACAACAATTATAACTAATTTCCTACCACGTGGGTTTGTGTCAACTACTTTCCCTTGCACTAAAATTTATAACTCCCTTCTGCTCTTCTAGCCACGGAGTGTCTATATAGTTTGATTTTCAAATACATATCAAATATGCCTTCCCCTCCCTCATTCATACATGGGAACAAGCATTCCTTCTCATGCTGCTAGACCATGCCTTCATAAAAATACAAGCCAAAAATAACAAGCAAACATACACCAAATATAAATCAAATCAAAAATTAGGAAAAGTGGATCAATGCTCCTGCATTAGGCTCCCTAGGAGACAAAAGAAACTTATGCTCTTGCACATGAGGTCATCAACCCGAAATAATTGTTGTCAAGCAGATTGCACCCGAATGCTTGAATGACTAAATTCAGTAATCTGTTGAAACATGGGAACTATCTTCAGGCTGTGGGTAATCCTATGGCGAAGATAGACCTCCAGATTCTAGGTTGGTTCCTATATGATTCTTAAATTAATACTAGGTAACTTGTGTTGGAAAAGGGATAGAAATGTATAATGAATGCATGTAAAACTGTAAACTAGTGGTGATGCACCTAATTAATAAAGATCTACAACTGTGATTCATGATAAACTTCAGAAAAACCATCCACACAAGTTGATTTTAATAGTTTGACCACAAAAATGATTCTAAGGTGTGAATAAACTACCTTTGAAGGAAAACAAAGTTTTCTCAGCAAAGAAGAATATAGATTATTTTGTTACACAACCCTAGACCTGTGATTTTCACTATTTTAAATGCATGCACATACAAATGAGACAATAATTTTAAAGGTTCTGATATTAAACACAATAAAATTTCATCAAATCATTCATAAAAACACCATAATGACAAGGAAAACTTTTAATTTCACTTAAATTGAAGGAATATTTACAAATGTGACACAAATTGAACCTATAAACCTGTTGTTGTATTAATCCAAATATGAAAGTTGAGTTACCAGATAATTCACTTTGCAGAATGCAAAGTCTGAAAAACAAGAAGTAGAGGAAAAAGATTAACTTTTTCCAATATATACAAAAGGCATGCACAAAGCAGCCAAAAATAGAACTAAACTTAGAACTGAAGTGTAAACAGCATCTCCAACGTGCAATCCGAGCATAAATAAATATCTCCAAAAGATGAGCTCAAACTCATACAAAAATGAGTGAACTCGGTCTCAAACTCGCAGTCACAATGTGTACAACTGAAAAGCAGCTTGAACTGAACTGGAAATCTGTAAATAGTGAGTCTAAGCATGCAAAAACTGCCTCGTTTTTATCAATCCGCCCATGATGACTGGAACTCCATCTCTTTATCGTGCATGATGATACGGCATCAAAATTGAAGTGAAGTTGAAGACTCTTGTAGAGACTAGACTCTTGAACTTAAATGATTTCAAAGATTTTTTTTTAGGCACTTTAGTTATTTTTGTACCATAACTCTCCTTCATACTTTGCATCCGCATGATAAATATTAAAGCAATTTATTGTACATCGCTTTAATATTGTTTACAATATTAACTTCACTTGTATATGTGAAAGAAGAGAAAGAGGAACAATGAGTATCATTTAATTTGCATTAAATTTTTAATTAAGACACTACACTTGCCTTTTACAAAGTGCGTAAGAAAATAAGCATAGGTATAAGAAATACCTAACACCTATTATTTGAAACTAATGTAAAATTTCTTGTAAAAAGAAAAAGGAAAAAGCCTTAAGAATAAGGTATTAATGTGAGGGTAAATGGAAACCCTAAAAAACAAATAATACCCGCAACTTCACACTTCTTTTGATTTTTTTGTTTTTGTCAAAACCCTATCTGTGCCGCCATGGAGGAAACCTGGGTTCGAGCTTTGCCATTCCTTGCTGATTGTGAGAGGTTTCTTATGGAAAACCCACCGAATAAACAAGGTAAGCTCTCCTCTGCCACAATATGGTGATTATTCCTCATCTGTGAAGTATCTACAGGCCCTCTGGCCGCGGCCATATATTTATTCTAATGTATTTTTATTTGTTTTCTATTGATACTATTGTATGGGCCACCATCGATGCCTCTATCTTGAGCTCTAAAGTACATTTACACCTGGGTTTTGGAGAACCTTTATTGCACAACAAAACTTTGGCTAAGACTCTTGTGCTTGAATTCATTTCGTTGTAGCTATTTGGCTTGACCCTTATTCTTTCCTGCATGGCGCCGCTCCCTGAGATAACAATCTCCTTGAGGCATTCTATTCTTTTGCAAAGCTCTCATTCTGGCACCATTTTCTAATGATGTTTGGCACTGCAAGTCACATTTTCCTGAGAGTTTCTAAAGTATATTCAACTTATCCATTTTGTGCACATGTTGCAATAATTGTGTTCCATGAAAATTTGTATACATGTCTACCAATGCAATTACAATTGCAACATCTGACATACTTCTTCATCCCTTTATGCTTTAATGGGTGCTGACACCATGCTTCGAGGCTTCCATTCTAGCACGAACAAAGTTTGACAGAGGTTATTGTGCTTAATCATGGTATGGACATTGTTGTGCATTTTGGGTACTTTTCTTCGCATAATTATCCTTGTGATTTGATGATTGTTCACTGGCATCATTTGTTGCTCATCAACAGTTCAAAACAGTGCTTTTGCCTCCCTTAAAATATACTCGGGAGAGATTATGCATGTAATGAATTTTTCCTTTAGACTTTGTTTTTAGACAGCTCCTTCAAAGATTTATTGAGGTCTTGTTTTTTTTCATTAACTCCTTTCTCCTATGCTTTCTTCTTCAACTGGACTATCATTAACTTGTAATTTTGTTGTCCTAAATTTTTTTCTGATATGGCTGAGTCGGCCTTTTTTAATAAAGAAATTCATGCCAATAAGGATTTGTACAACTTCTAGAAGAATACCATGACTGTCAGCACTATCAGTACTCTAACTTGGAATGCCTTTTTGCTTCATTCTCATTCAGATTGACACTTATCATGTTTCCTACACTGCTCTTTTTGCATTTACTGTCAAAAGAAGGTAAAAAATTTTCCTCATACTTTACCTTGAATTCATAACTAATGGATTCAGACTGACTGCTCAATAAATGGGTTGTACTTGAAATTTAGTCAGACTTCAAACTTCGCGAACTGTGATTCTGATATGCTTGAGCCCCTTTTGGTCAATTAATGACTAAAGAATTCAACTATACATCTGAATGGTAGCTTCTTTTATTTGCACAAAAGCTTACATACAGTGCTTTTTGTATTGACATGATCTGCATAGTACCTTGCAATACCATTTTATTTTGTGGACTATGAGGATTGGTCTGTAAATTCAATAGCATGAATGAATTTATCAAATGTCTTATGTATAAATTTCCTGAATTAATGAGCTTCTTCACATTGAAATATTACTATGTATAGTGTTGTCCTTTGTCTTGCTGATATGCATGAACTCCACTACAAGTATGTTACCATCCTTAATTCATCATGTAAACATAATGGTGTCTTTAGGCTGAGTATGAGTACTATGTATTATGGTAACAAGTGCTACTGTCAGGAAAGCATTTCTCATTGAAATACTACTGTCATTTAATGCTGATTTCATATAGATTGAGGCTGCTCCTCCATGAAATAGTGATTTTCATGCTCTGTATATATGCCTTTAAAGAAAAAGCATCATTGATTGTCCTTTCATTTTCTAAATTTGGCATTCTATTTCATAATGAGAAAGTGCTATACTTGTGTCACTTTATAAATGGTTCTTTAACTGTAAATGCTTTATTAAAACAATAGATTTGTCCATTGTCTATCCACAGTCATTTGCTTTCTTGCATAAAAACCCTTCACTATTGAGTGCAGTTACTCATTGTGGCCAATTAATTCTTTTATGATCGAATCTGTCATTGTTTATGAGCTGAGCTCGACCCTTGTGGGAGCCACATTTCTCACCACTCATAACAATATCTGTTAATTTAGATGATATGATTATACATGTACCTGCACATGAAGCAAACGTATTAGCAAAACATAATGAAGTTGAAAGCTTCCAATGATCCTTGCTCTTTGATAACCTAATCATTTGATATATGCTTGAATAGATGTAGATTATATTCCTGTTGGCAATGTAGACATGGGGAAAATAGTGATTTTCCATTGCTCTAACAACACATTTTAACAATTTTACAGGTGCCTTTGGAACTGGAGCGGGAGTTGTGCCAACTAGAGCTGAATACGAGGAGACACCACATAACTGAAATGATGATTCGTCATTCTAGGCAATGACAAATCACTCCTTTCCTTATGTTTATAGTGTCTTTAGTTGTATAGTGTACATCTCCCTTCTTGTATCTATCATTTGATTATGTAAATCAAATTAAGCTACTCCCGCGGCATGTGTGGGACCTTGATTTTTACAATATGAATAAAACAACATTCTTTTATGCAAATTTATGAGTTCTTCTATTACAAACATTTGCATAATCAAATTTTGGAATTTAATGAATACTTTTAGCAGAAATTTTGTACCTTTCTGTGATGAATGTAATTCAGCTCTACCTGTTTTGAGTTGAAGCTAAAAATAGGTAACAATTTGGCGACCTCTGCGAAGTGTTTGCCTGCTAAACATTATAGACCAGCTGCCTTACATATCCATTGGGCATGGAGTTAGATTCGGATTCACTGTCTCTGAAAACTTATGTAACTCAGCAGCAAAACAAAACTAAAAGCAAACTAATCACGACACTGTTTAAGATGAAGTCAGAAAACAGGTATAGTAACTACACTTTATTGAAAGCATAACAATACTAAAATGAAACGTGCCATGGGGCACTTATTGAAAGCATAACTGGAACTGAAACTCTACCCTACCTTACACTAACCAACAATGTTAGTGCTCAGACATGACCATTCACTGGTTGTGAGAAATAGCTGCCCTTTCTTAATAACAAAGGATGCTTCAAATCTTTAAGATTAATCAAAAAGAAGTATGGACATTTGATTAACTATTGCTCCTTAGTGTCAAAAACTATTATCAACATAGTTTGGATCATCATAAAAGGCATACCTTCATTATCTGATTGATCATTAAAGATGATAGTATGAGGCATATGGATAAGATTAACATGTTGCTTCTCTGCAGTTGCAATCACATGCCTTGGCAGAATTATGACTTGTTGCAATTCTATAGACCCCTCCTTGGATAAATATCTGATCAGGCACCCTTTTGAGAACATAAAACTTGGCCTCTTATTGATGTATTCATGCTTATATATTGTTGTCTCTTCATCGAAAGATGATGTTTCATCTTCTATCTCAATTTCAATTTGGTCTGAAGGAGTCGGTTCACATGAACAAAATGAAGGAATGCTTGCTCCTTTGGCTTGAACAAGCTAATCACATGTTGCTAGCTCATATAGTACTAGCTTATTATCTATGTTAGAGCAAAAAGTCTCTATGATGCCTGAAAACACATTTTCATCTAACTCATAACTTTGCATTAATTCCATATGAGTTTTATCATTTAGTTGCTCCATACTAGGCATAGATGCTACTGTGCATGTGATATCCTCATTTTCATCAACAAATTGAGGAAGCTCATCAAATAAATCAGAAAAATTCTGAAATTCAACCTCTATTTCTTTCTCCAAAACATGTTCAACCTGATCTTGTTTGCCATCTAAGTTTGACAAAAAATACTCAAGATCATTCCAAAATGAATACTCATCAGATCTTTCTTGGTCCCTTGATAAAAAAAGAACAGTTTTTACCTCATGAACCGTCCTTTCCTCATGTTCATTTTCCTCTTTCAACTGCTCGAAGACTTGATTATTACATTGATAGTCTTCAATCAACAACTCATCAGATTGTTTAACCTTTTCCTGCTCATCCAACTCAATAAAAGAAGGGATTTCATCGAACAAAAACATGAAATCATTGCATTTGATACCTTTTTCAAGCTCCTCAACCTATTGTCCTGATTGATCATGTTCATTCACCTCCTGCTACAAGTCTGCTTTGCAAATGGTATCAGGAAATCCATGCATATGTTGGCTCTCTTGAGATGACTGTTCATGAAGACTCATAGCTAGATTTGTTACATGTACTTGTTTTTGCAATAGAAGAGGATTTCTGAAACTTGGAATGGGAGCCTCTTGAACTAGATTTGGCATTTTGAAGTCAGGATGTTCGGTCCAAGAAGGCAGCCATGGCTGTTTAGTACCTTGATGATTTGGTTCAGGCTCTTGATATGATTGAAAATGAGGGTTCATGGATTGATTTAATAGACTATGTTCATACGTGAGCTCCTGTAGGGGCTGATCTTTAACATTGGTATGAATATTGTACCCTTATAACTTGGAATGTAAAAACTAGAAGACTTACTTGAAGATTGGATAAAAACCTTGGAAACCTTCTCCTCTGTTGGCTGATGTTTTATGGAAGAAATTGATTGGGCCCCAACCAATATTCTAATCTGCTCTTCCTTAGCAGCAAGATCTTCTTCATATTGTTTCCTCAGCATCAGTTGTTGATCGTACTCTTGTTGCTTCTTGAACTCTTCTATTTGTTTTGCAATGTCTAACAATATGTCTTTCATGTTATTCATGTTATTCTTCATATCATCAACCTCTTGGAGCTGATTTTGGACATATGAATATTAATCTGAAGGTTGAGCAAGGGTGAGTGGGAGGTAAGCATGTTGAGCATGCTGATAGGTTGTTGTTGCATGGTTGTTTGGGATAAAACCAGCAGCATGATTGGACTGATATGGCTGATAGGGTGATCGGTTGATAGGATTTTCATAGTAAGGGGGTGGGTATACATGTTGACTATGAAAACCCGACATCTTTACTCATATAATTAGCTAGAAATCAAAAATAAAGCTTGTGTTTGAAACATACCAGCACTGGGTCTTGTTGAAACCAATAAATATGCTCGGAGTCACCAAGTATAAATTTGTACCTCTAAAAGGTAAACATGTTGTTGTATATACCAGAACAATAACTTGTATCTTTGAATTCTTTCTCTGAAGTGATCTTCAGAGTCCCACTAGGCATGCCAAAAATTGTTGTCAAGCAGATTGCACCCGAATGCTTGAATGACTAAATTCAGCAATCTGTTGAAACATGGGAACTATCTTTAGGCTGTGGGTAATCCTATGGCGAAGATAGACCTCCAGATTCTGGCTGGTTCCTATATGATTCTTAAATTAATAATAGGTAACTTGTGCTGGAAAAGGGATAGAAATGTATAATGAATGCATGTAAAATTGTAAACTAGTGGTGATGCACCTAATTAATAAAGATTTTCAACTATGATTCACGATAAAATTCAAGAAAACCATCCACACAAGTTGCTTTTAACAGTTTGACCACAAAAATGATTCTAAGGAAGGTGTGAATAAACCACCTTTGAAGGAAAACAAAGTTTTCTCAGCAAAGAAGAATATAGATTATTCTGTTACACAACCCTAGACCTATGATTTTCACTATTTTAAATGCATGCACATACAAATGAGACAATAATTTTAAAGGTTTTGATATTAAACACAATAAAATTTCATCAAATCATTCATAAAAACACCATAATGACAAGGCAGACTTTTAATATCACTGAAATTGAAGGAATCTTTGTAAATGTGACACAAATTGAACCTTTAAACCTACTGATGTATTAATCTGAATATGAAAGTTGAGTTACAAGATAATTCACTTTGCAGAATGCAAAGTCTGAAAAACAAGAAGTAGAGGAAAAAGATTAACTTTTTCCAATATATACAAAAGGCATGCACAAAGCAACCAAAAATAGAACTAAACCGAGAACTAAAGTGAAAATAGCATCTCCAACGTGAAATCCGAGCAGAAATAAATATCTCCAAAAGATGAGCTCAAACTCATACAAAAATGAGTGAACTTAGTCTCAAACTCACAGTCACAATGTGTACAACTGAAAAGTAGCTCGAACTGAACTGGAAATATGTAAACAATGAGTCCAAGCATGCAAAAACTGCCTCATTTTTATTAATCTGCCCATGATGACTGGAACTCCATCTCTTTATCGTGCATGATGATACGGCATCAAAATTGAAGTGAAGTTGAAGACTCTTGTAGAGACTAAACTCTTGAACTTAAATGATTTCAAAGATTATTATTTTTAGGCACTTTAGTTATTTTTGCACCATAACTCTCCTTTATACTTTGCATCCGCATGATAAATATTAAACTAATTTATTGTACATCGCTTTAATATTGTTTACAATATTAACTTCACTTGTATATGCAAAAGAAGAGAAAGAGGAATAATGAGTATCATTTAATTTGCATGAAAATTTTAAGACACTACACTTGCCTTTTACAAAGTGCGTAAGAAAATAAGCATAGGTATAAGAAATACCTAACACCTATTATTTGAAACTAATGTAAAATTTCTTCTAAAAAGAAAAAGGCAAAAGCCTTAAGAATAAGGTAATAATGTGAGGGTAAATGGAAACCCTAAAAAACAAATAATACCTGCAACTTCACACTTCTTTTGATTTTTTTGTTTTTGTCAAAACCCTATCTGCGCCGCCATGGAGGAAACTTGGGTTCAAGCTTTGCCATTCCTTGCTGATTGTGAGAGGTTTCTTATGGAAAACCCACCGAATAAACAAGGTAAGCTCTCCTCTGCCACAATATGGTGATTATTCCTCATCTGTGAAGTATTTGTAGGCCCTCTGGCCGTGGCCATATATTTATTCTGATGTATTTTTATTTGTTTTATGTTGATACTATTGTATGGGCCACCATCAATGCCTCTATCTTGAGCTCTAAAGTACATTTACACGTGGGTTTTGGAGAACCTTTATTGCACAACAAAACTTTGGCTAAGACTCTTGTGCTTGAATTCATTTCGTTGTAGCTATTTGGCTTGACCCTTATTATTTCCTGCATGGCACCACTCCCGAAGATGACAATCTCCTCAAGGCATTCTATTCTTTTGCAAAGCTCTCATTCTGGCACCATTTTCTAATGATGTTTGGCATTGCAAGTCACGTTTTCTTGAGAGTTTCTAAAGTATCTTCAACTTATCCATTTTGTGCAAATGTTGCAATAATTGTGTTCCATGAAAATTTGTATACATGTCTACCAATGCAATTACAATTGCAACATCTGACATACTTCTTCATCCCTTTATGCTTTAGTGGGTGTTGACACCATGCTTCAAGGATTCCAGTCTGGCACGAACAAAGTTTGTCAGAGGTTACTGTGCTTAATCATGGTATGGACATTGTTGTGCATTCTAGGTACTTTTCTTCGCATAATTATCCTTGTGATTTGATGACTGCTCACTGGCATCATTTGCTGCTCATCAATAGTTCAAAATAGTGCTTTTGCCTCCCTTAAAATATACTTGGGAGAGATTATGCATGTAATGAATTTTTCCTTTAGACTATGTTTTTAGACAGCTCCTTCAAAGATTTATTGAGGTCTTGTATGTTGTCATCAACTCCTTTCTCCGATGCTTTCTTCTTCAACTGGACTATCATTAACTTGTAATTTTGTTGTCCTGAAGTTTTTTCTGATATGGCTGAGTCAGCCTTTTTTAATAAAGAAATTCATGCCAGTAAGGATTTGTACAATTTCTAGAAGAATACCATGATTGTCAGCAATGTCAATACTCTAACTTGGAATGCCTTTTTTCTTCATTCTCATTCAGATTGACACTTATCATGTTTCCTACACTGCTCTTTTTGCATTTACTATCAAAAGAAGGTAAAAGTCTGTCCTCAAACTTTGCCTTGAATTCATAACTAATGGATTTAGACTGACTGCTCAATAAATGGGTTGTACTTGAAATGTAGTCAGACTTCAAACTTCGTGAACTATGATTCTGATATGCTTGAGCCCCTTTTGGTCAATTAATGACTAAAGAATTCAACTATGCATCTGAATGGTAGCTTCTTTTATTTGCACAAAAGCTTACATACAGTGCTCTTTGTATTGACATGATCTGCATACTACCTTGCAATACCATTTTATTTTGTAGACTATGAGGATTGGTCTGTAAATTCAGTAGCATGAATGAATTTATCAAATGTCTTTTGTATAAATTGCCTGAATAAATGAGTTTCTTCACATTGAAATATTACTATTTATAGTGTTGTCCTTTGTCTTGTTGATATGCATGAACTCCACTACAAGTATGTTACCATCCTTAATTTATCATGTAAACATAATGGTTCATTGTTTTTTTTTTCTTTCGTGTCTTCCAACATCGCTCTAGAACAACTGCCATGCGTTCAATCTTTTTTTTTTTTTCCTTATTGTATCTTGTCCTTCTTATGTACTTTTCATCTACAAGCCCCCAAAACTCCATCTCACATTCATATATATCATTGTTACTATTTTGTTCGACATTCTTTTTGTCTTCTTTTAAACTCTTCCCTTCGACAATTTCATTCAAAGATTCAGAAACACCAATATTTAAATTATCTGCATCAACTTGCTTACCTTTCGCCTCGCACATGTGTTCTCCTCAAGCTTCTTCCAAGCTACTCTTGGAAGTATGTCAATATTCTTTTCCTTTTCCACAACAATAGCTTCTTTATCATCAGCTATCAACTTCATCTTTGTATCCTTCACTATCCCATTTGTCTTCATACCTTCATTGGCAAGCTTCTCTATCCACTTTTGTCCTATCATTGAAAATTGTTCCCACAAATCTTTTGCACTTGTTGCACCTTCTTCAAATTCCTTTTCTATAATTTCTTCACCATTCATTTATTTTCCTTCCACACCTACTCCTTTTTTCTCTTCATTAGATTCAATCCTTTATCATACCTAGATTTCCACTCTCACTTTCCATTACTTTTCCTTATATTCTCCTCAATGAGAACTTTCTTCACCTCTTCCAGTGCACGTTTATCACTCGGAAACTCTCCGCTATCCAAACCTATTTCATCTTCTCTTTTCAAGGAATCGATATTTTTCCCTTTTCTTTTCTTAACAATCATCTTCAGAGGCCACTTCAACTTCTTTTTTATTGGCCAACCCCAACCATATTCTTGGCTTCTTTCTTCAAGCCACTGCTTACACTTCTCTAAATCTCTTCTCAACTCTGTCATTGCTTTATCCCACTCTAAATTATGCTTCTTCACATCCATTTTCAATTTTTCTTTCTTCTTGAGGCTTTATTTTATAGTATGTTGTTGCATCTTTTATCTTTCTTATTGGCTTCTTCTTGATACCTCACCTAGGGCTTCTCTCCTTTTCCTCTACCCATTCTTTTCCTCTACTCAATCTTTTGGTACCCAGGTTCTTCTTTTTAACTTGTCAAAATTTTCACACATGTACTTGTCAAAAATACCATGAGTAGTACCATCTTCCTCGTCCCAGACCTTTTTGGCTCTGATACCAGAATGATGAAATCCTAGTTTAAAATTCAAATAAAATACCG
This sequence comes from Sequoia sempervirens, assembly GCA_007258455.2. NCBI lineage: Eukaryota > Viridiplantae > Streptophyta > Pinopsida > Cupressales > Cupressaceae > Sequoia > Sequoia sempervirens. Next base: position 298,713 of record VDFB02345747.1, on the reverse strand, counting down.
CAATTCCAATCAGCAAATGCAGGTCAAGAAGATGGATCAAACAATGTGACTGATCCTTTGACAAATTTGACACGAATAAATATATATCATGCATCAGTTAAAGAAACAATATCATAATCTTGGGTGACAAAACCATTCTCAAACTCATGCTCCATTTCAAGAAATAGGCATCAAGCTATAGTAAAACTCATTCCTTATGCGAGGAAACAAAAATCCACTACAAGGCAACATGAACGATACACAAAAACTTGCACATTTTGATTGTATTCAACACAACAAAAAAACACAACATACAGTTCAGCATAGAGAAGTAGTGTTATAAGTCACTATGCATATCCAATGACATATTACATCGATTCTACAAAAGTCTCCTTTCTTTGCTAGCACCGATTCTACCACATAGTTTCGCTACTTCTACAAACTACTTCATTTCTCCTCTATACTCTAACTTCTCGCCCTTCTCCACTCATCTCTCCCCACATTAGAATCTCCTTTCATAACTAATTGAGGCAACTGATAAAAATTCCAAGAGTTATAACTAATTTCCTACCACATGGGTTTGTGTCAGTTGTTTTCTCTTGCACTAAAATTTATAACTCCCTTATGCTCTTCTAGCCACGAGGTGTCTATATAGTTTGATTTTCAAATACACATCAAATATGCCTTCCCCTCTCTTATTCATATGTGGGAACAAGCATCCCTTCTCATGTTTTCCAGACCACGTCTTCCTTCATAAAAATAAAAGCCAAAAATAATAAGCAAACATACATCAAATATAAAGAAAATTAAAAATTGGGAAAAGTGGATTGATGCTCCCGCATCAAGTAAGGAATATTATTGCTATCAAACATAGTCCTTAGATATCATGTCTTGAACCCTTCCATTTATTAATCCAATTCTCCATAATCCCTCCCATCCCATCTATCCATGTCTTAGAAATTTTCCCATTGCGATACGTTCTATACTCACACATGAGAAAAAGTGGAGTAGAGTGTGGAAATATGTACATCCTAACCCCCCATTCTTCACATCCATTGTCTAATTCATCCCTCATTCATTTCATCATTTTCTCTAAACTCTTTTTCCCTTTTCATTTTTCCAATAAAATAACTACCTACACATAATTCAATGTAGTTAATTCCATGCAATCCGCATATTAGTATATACCAATGTAATCCATCCTAATCCACTCCAACATTTCCAAGCAATATAGCATATCATCCATTAGCATCTATAAGCTTCATCATCAATCATGTTCAACTGCAAACCATGTTGAAATAATCATTATCAAGATATAACATTCCCAATCCTTATGTTATTATTAGGATATGTCATTCCCACATAAATAACACTTATCATTATCATTATCATTATCAATAAATCATTTTTTTTCTTGAATAAAGGAAACACTTTGTTTGTCTTTGTTTTATTTGTGCATACTTTTGTTATTGCTTACTTGTATGTTATCATTTCATTTGCATATTGTTAGAGTAATCATGCATTAGCTAATAATTAATTACTCTTTAATTGATTATTATTCTAATTTATTCTCATGCACTTAAGTTAAACTTAGCAGTTCTTTATTCAGTTAACTAAGTGTTTTTTTATGTTAACTAAAGTGGGCTATTATTAGATTATTTTGTCTCATCGTATGTGATGATGACACTTGTCATGATCTAATCCCTTTACCATTTAGGGTTGCTTCTATATAGCACTCAACCCTCATTGTATTATTTAATCTAGAGATTTACTCTTGAACTCTCAACCTTTGAGGACTTTTGTTTTCCTTGAAGATTCTTGAGGTTCATTCTATATCTTTTTTCTTGTTGAGGAATATTGCACATATTGTTTGCAGATCACTTGTGTGGAAGGTGTCTTTGTTCATTGTTTGATCCTATAGTTCGTGCTTTTATTGTTTTTCAAAATTCTAACATGGTATCAGAGTGTGGATTCATCGAACCCCTTCTCAATTTATGAGGCTTTTTCTTTAACTAGGGTTACAAGAACAAATTTGAAATCTTCTTTGTTGTTTTTGTTTTTTTTGCTTTTTTTGTTTTGTTTTTTTTGTTTTGCTTTTTTTAAAGAAAAAACAAAAATCCGCCACCCTAGAGTTATATGGGCAACTAGTGCCCAAGCCCTGGGGGGGCTAAAAAAACTTTCTTTTTTTTGTAAAATAAGGAAAAATCAAGAAAATGGGCATAACTTTTTGCTCAAGTATCGAAATTGGGAAAACGAGATATTGTCAGAAAGCTGGTTTTGCCAACTTTCTACTGGTGTAGGTCTCGTCACCTATTTTTGCTACTGGTGCATTCTACAGCCTATTGAAGTTAGAGGTACTGTTTTCAATCCCAAGCTCATAACTTTTGACCAGTTTCTCTTTTTTTCATGATTCAAACAGCATTGGAACCATTTTTAAGAGCTCTTTGCAACCATCCAGGCACTTTCCAGATTGTTCTCCAAGTACATTCTATTAATGTTTTTGTGTTTTTACACTCTAGTGAATTACTTGGTCATCTTAGCTCTTGGAAACTTTTCATTTTGCATGGGATGACTCATTTTTGGTTATTCTATATGTATTTCTAGTATTCTATCCTATTTAGGTATTGTAGACATTTTTTCATGCATATTCTCTTTTGTAGACGCACTAAGATAAAATGTCATTCTGGTGTATCTTTTTGGGGATTTTGCACATCCTGTTGTTCCTTTATATTTGCACTATGATATAAAGTGTCATGGGGGGGTTGATTTTTGCCTTTGGTTTTCCATCACACCTTTGTCAAGTGAGTGTCCCTTCCATGATAGTAGTGAATCCTAGTGATTCTTGCATCATGCGTGTGTGCCTTAGTTTGCATACCCTTTTATTTGTAGGTTGTTTCTCCTACATGCACTTCTTGGTTTCGCACAATTTTAGTGTACCTGTCTTGGCTTTCCCTTGTTAGCATTATAGGGGGTTTCTACTATTGGTGTTAATGCTTCCTTGGTTTCACAGTTTGGAGTTATCTTCGTATCTAGTTCTTGTTCCTATGCACTTTCAGATGTAGCGTACATCAGTAGTTGGTTACATGCATTTCGATGAGATGGATCATTTCCCATATGGACACTCTTGCATTCTTATTTTTGTAGGTGACCTTCCATTTTTATTTGATCAAAGACTACTAGGTACCTATATTTTTGACTTGCAATTTTTATTGCATGTTAAGTAGTGTTTCTTTTTGGTCACTCATACAGAGTCATGTTTCGTTTGTATCTTTGAGTTCCAAATGTTTGCACTTTGTTTGCCCTCTGATTCGAGTAGTGTCATTGGGAACACTTATGCAGATTATTCTCTCTTGTGATCAATGTTCTTTAGACTATTGGTACATGTATTTTCAACTTGCATCTTGAAGGATGAGTAGTGTGGTTGGGGTCACTCTTGCAGATTCATGTACCACCTATATCTTTGACTTCCAAGTGTTTGCCTTTGTTTTCTATCTCATTCAAGTATTGTCACTAGGGGCACTCATGCATATTATAGTCTTCTTGGATCTTGACATTTGTATCTTCAATTTCCAGATGTTTTCCTTTGTTTTCCATCTAATTCAAGTAGTGTCATTAAGGCACTCATGTAGAGTTAATCCTGACCATCATTTGTTTTAGAGGAGGTTCTTCATTTCAGTGCCATATCAGTCATCATTCAACAATAGTCTACAACTTATTCATGCTTCAACAATGTTCTACATGTTCCTCTTGTTTTGGGACATTGTTTCAGTTGGAGGCTTTTTTAGTCCTTCATTCGTCTTTCTCTCTTTTGGAGAGAATTTTTCTCCCATTGTGGTTTTCTCCTTTTCTCCAATTGTGATAGATCTTTTGTTTGTACATGGGTACCTCATCAGGACTTATTTTGTTGGGAACCATCATGCATTATGTTTAGGGTTTTTAGCTACTCCCTAAGTTCATCTTAAGGGGGGGTGTTATAGTAATCATACATTAGCTAATAATTAATTACTCTTTAATTGATTATTAGTATAATTTATTCTCATGCACTTAAGCTAAACTTAGGAGCTCTTTATTCGATTAACTAAGTGTTTTTTTATGTTAACTAAAGTGATATATTATTATATCATTATGTCTCATAGTATGTGATGTTGAAACTTTTCCTAATCTAATCCCTTTACCATTTAGGGTTGCTCATATGTTATAGCACTCAACCCTCATTGTATTATTTAATCAATATTTACTCTTGAACTCTCAACCTTTGAGGAATTTTTGTTTTCCTTGAAGATTCTTGAGGTTCATTTTGTAGCTTTTTCTTGTTGAAGAATATTACATATATTGTTTGCAGATCTCTTGTGTGGAAGGTGTCTTTGTTCATTGTTTGATCCTATGGATCGTGGTTTTGTGGATTTTCACAATTCTAACACAGATGTCATGGTCATCACATCCTACCACTATAATGACATTATGTTCTTCCATATCATGGTTCCATATGAAATAATATTACTTGCAATATTTTCTTTTGAGTTAGTCCTTTACACATTTTCCACATCGCCTTAGTCCTTACACCTTGGTGCATAACATCAAGTGCTACATCAAACTAGGTTGCTCAACTAACTAGCATAACTATCCCTCCATTCATTTGTATCTCTCTTTCCTCCATCTTTCAATCAATATTTTCATCCTTTAATTTACTTGTATCTATTGTCCTCTTATGAATTTTTCTATCATTAACCTCCCCTTCTCACCCAACACCTTTTTCATTCATTTCAAGAGCACACCCATGTTCTTTAAACCCACTTATCCTCTCGAGGGTGCATCCATACCTCCTTCCTCTATAACACTCCTTCCCTCTAATGATTGGGACATCTTGCCACTAGTCCCATATCTTCCAAAACCTACTATATTTTTTCATTCTTTGAAATGTTGTTACCTCTCTTAGTTGCAACCCCATCTCAAAGAGGAAAAATATAGACATCTAAGTTGCCTCTCCACACATCTTCTACCATCTTATCCTAACATCTCCCAATTCATCCTATATATATCCCTTTCCAATATTAATTTAATAAAACTAATTATTTAATTAACATTTCCAATCATCTTCCTAACATTAATTAAACAAATTTTAATCATGTTAGTCCTTTGTCCAACCTCAATTAATTATATTTAATATTTATTTAATCAATTTCATCCTTTATATCCCAATCTTCCAAATTAAATAAATGCAAACTATTTGTTTAACTCTCACCTTTTCCCTCAAACCATTAGTTAGCTAAAATCAATTAGTTAACCAATAAATCCACTTGCACAATCCTAAGTATCATTAAGCCAATTCAAACTTGTTTATGCCATGCATGTTCATGGCCCCATGCTTCATAAGTCTCCTTAAAGTCCTCTTATCAATTGAACATTGTATGTCCATTCAATCTAGAAAATACTAGCCCTTCACATCTCCCAAAAACATTTTGATCCTCACCCACAATCCTCTCCTAGAAGATATCCACCATCCAAATCCCTTGGATTTTGGAACACTTAGGCATTGATTACAAGGTGCCACTTAGAGGATTCTCATGTTTCTAATACTCTCAAGAAATCTCCTCCATTGATCTCTCAAATCAATCATATCCCTTGATCCTTCATCACTCAAATTTATTAATATTTCATTATATAAGAAATTAGAATGCATTGGTATGCTACTAGTTTGAGCACCAACATACTTGCCCCATCACACATAAATTCATCTTGAGCACACCCACACTTTATGTACCAAAAGAGATTTGGTGGTGAAGTATTTTTAGTCTTTCATCTTTTGTGCTTAGTCTCTTAGATCAATCAAACATCTCCAATTAGGAATAAAATTGGGTTTTAAATGATAGTTTGAATCCTCCAATTTGTGTTCTATGCTTGTTTGTTCATATCTATAAAATTCGCTATGAATCCTCTAACTCAGACACCCAATAAATAGGAGAATAAATACATGAAACCATTATATGATAATAATGAATCATGTTAGCTAAGACTACCCAAAATGTAGTACCCAAACACCTAATAAAAATCTAATTCCTAATTCTCAAGATAGGTCCACGAGCTAAAAATACCATTTTCCTTACACATGTCAAAATATCATCATTATTTACTCACCAACTTAGGAATTCCATTTGTCTCTATTATCTATATTCAAATATGCCTCGTGATCTACCACATGTTCCATAAGTTGGTCTATAATTATAACTCCCTCTTACAACTTTCTTATGCATAATAAATGTTCTTAACTTCTTGATGTTAGACATTTTTTAAAGGCCATAAATTTTGATTTGGAAGATAATTGAGCTTGTTTATTAAAAAATGAAAATCTCAAAGAGCTCCACATCATTATTAATTATTTTCTCTAGTTATGGCCCATTTTAATATTTTTTGGGCCCAAAATCAATCTATATAGCATATAAAGTATATTTTGTGTTCTATAGCCAAAATTTAACATTCTTATGTTCTTGACATTAGGATGTAAGGTTGTGACACCTTTCTTGACACTCTCCCACTTTTTGAACACCTTGTGAGAGTAAAGGGATTACCAACACTATCAACTATTTGTTAGGGGTCGAGAGACCCATATACTTACTACATCACTTGAACTTCGTTATGTTGATTAGGTTATTAAATGTATTGATAACATTCTAAAAAATATCAAAATTTCTCTAACATCACCCTCCCATCCTATACCATGTCACAAAAAAATATACTAGAAATTTGTGTGCTTCATCTTACATGAAACATCAGGTCCTTTGCCAAACAGATGACTCTTTGACTATCACAACTAATTTTGATCTCCTTGACTCAACTACACATCTAAACACAATCCCTTAATGTAGATGGACTCCTTACAATCATGAGTAGTTTCCATGTGTTAAACTCTATTGTTGACTAATTGACCACACCTTGTTACTTACTCATCCAATTAATGACATGACAAAATAAATTGATCATATATACATTAGTGGATCTTCTAAAGCCCACATCTCTAACCAATTTGAATCCATGAATATTCATCGAGTGCTAGTCCCCTATAGAATCACTACGATAATAAATAGAGTACTCATAGACACCGTGTAAAAATCTAAAGATCATTTTAAAAACATCTCAATTATCTCATCTAAGTTTAACCATGAAGTAGCTAAGACTTCCTTTCCTTGGATAATGTTTGTTCTAGTGTCTAGACCATAGCATAAATCCATCTCCCAACTATACCAACATAAGTAAGACAAGACTTATCTTCCATTTTTTTGGTGTTGTAGGACACTAATCAACTAAAATTTTAGTTCCCAAAAAATTAGGAACACTTAATGGTCTTCTATTTTCCATGTTGGAATGTTGTAAGTATAGAGTTCATATAATTTATCTAGTCCAACCAAATATTTTTATTCACTCTTATCGCTTTTTATCTCCATACTCAAGATAAACTTGGTATTCCATAAGTCCATCTCAAATTATGCTAGAAACTAAGACTTCAAATCATAAAGCACATCCTTATTGTTACCAAAAAGATAACATACCATATACATACAACATGATAACAAGGAATCAATCACTCTATATAGTTTATAGTAAATATAATGATCAAATTTGAATCTAATCCCAACAAAAATGAATCATAGTTTTTGTATCACATTAGATAGGAGACTATTTTAGACCATATATATTTTAAATATATAAAGAATCTTACAATTAAAAATGGAGTACTTTGGTTATGTCATGTAGATCTCTTCCTCAAAACCACCATATAATAATTTTATCTATTATAGCTCTAAATCAAAATCTACTACTATAGATAATAACAGCCCAATAGATGTCAACTTAGCAACTAGGAGAAAAAATTATCAAGGTCCACCCCATCAACCTGGTAATATCCTTTCACAACCAATCTTGCCTTGCACTTTTCAACACTACCATTTGAAAATATATTCTCCTTGAACACCCATTTACAACCAAGAATATCTCACCCATCAAGTAATGGTACCAAGTCTTATGTGTTTTTATGTTTCAAAGAAATAATATCCTCATTTGTATCCACTCTTAAGGACGCGTAAATGTCCATGTGCATTGCCTTCATAATTGTTATAGGCTCATCAACATTAATAATCAAAGCATACATATACCTACAATGAGGAGGGTATACTTTTCTAGTTGTTGTCTCTACCAAGTGGACCTCCTTAAGATTTGATGTGGATGTTCTACCTCCTCTTTAAAAAAATTAGAACTATTTGAGATTTCATGCATATACCTCCAATTAGGAGGGGTATAATTTTCTAGTTGTTGTCTCTACCAAGTGGGCCTCCTTAAGAGTTGATGTGGAGGTTCTACCTCTTTGAAATTGTTAGAACTATTTGAGCTCTCCTTTTTAGACCCTTCATGTGATTCTAGTTCAACCTTCTCAATATTGGGGTTAGTTGAACCCCATCTTTCTTTCCATCCTTTTCTAGATGTAACACTATGGAATAAGGGTTAATTTGTCTAAAGGTAACACTTATTATATAAAAATCTCTTAACTAGATAAGAACTCAAAGCTTATACCCTCTCATACTAACACCATAGTTGATGAAGATTGTTCTCCAAATTTAGCCACTTCTCCCTAGGCACATGTGCATATACATCGCAACCAAAAACATAAATATGATGTAATGAGTTTTTTCTCGTCAATATTTCTATAGGACTATTATCAACAAGAGTTGATAGAGGAGACCTATTAATTAGTTAACAATTCATAGTAACCACTTGTACCTTGAATTTTTTTTGTAATCCAACTCCACTAACCATATTCCTATCCTTCTCTATCAACATATTGTTCATTATTTTTGAAAATCCATTCTATTAAGGGGTATATGGAGTTATTTGTCTCTTAAGTTTTTGCTTTTATAAAATCTATCAAAATTTATAGAATGTTGGTAAACAATTTTGTCACTGCAAATAATCAATAAATTCGCCCAACAAGTAGCGACAATATGCACCAACAAATGGATAAATTGTCATGGAGTAACAATTATCCTCTGTATTTAGAGGGGCAACTCTCTCATATGATATAAATTTGGTTTTTGAATATAATGAAAATGGGGTATGTTTTTAACCAGAAAGCAGAAAAGGTAGACTAACATCTATCCATAGCCATGAAATAGATGTGACTGAAATTGATTTGAAACAATAAACTTTTGCTGAAAATTATACTGGAAAACTATCAATATCATGACTCATAAATCAGACTGTCAAAGTTTGTTGACTCGACTCACAAAAATTCCAACACTCATGCAGATAAATGAACAAGACACCAAAGAACAACACATCCTCACAAGAAAGGAATATTCAAATGCTTATAAAAGCTCAAAAACTCATTCATAAATATTAGTATTTTATTCATAATTCATTACACCCAAACAATAAACATCTACAGCTAGAAAACCAAAATTGTAAAACTTTATTGTTTTCCTCCCGGATAGACCAAAAATCAAACCCCTCTAAGTCTCTAAGTTACATATTTAAAGCCTCACCCTTGGAAGTTTAACAGTCAAATGGCTCCATAACTGATCTTTTTTAAGAATCGTTATAGTTAAATGAAATGCAATTTAAAGTATCAGAAATTAAATGTTCAGTGAGCCATATGATTATTGTTGCGGCTATGTTTTAAAGAATCTTTATTTGTTCTATTGAGCCCTAATTTTGTCGACCAGTACATCCTCAATCGGGCCTACTTGATTATTACGTGTGCATCGTGCATCTCTTTATCCCTTAACGTAACCGCTTCTGTCTCATTAAATGAATGAATTAGTGCCTCCTCTCCCAAAGATGCATATATGTTGAACACTGTGATGTAGTGTCGAAAGAATCCCTATAAAGCAATAAGCCATTCTCTTCGATTTTCAACAAAGATTGCAGCTCATTCATGTCTTTGATGGCCTAGATTTACCAATCTTGATGCAAAGTTACAAGCACGCTCAAATGTTTCTGCATAACTTAACCATTCTTAGTTTCCCAGATGTAACTTCTCTAAGGTTCTTATATTTCACTAACTTTTGTTTCTCTACCAATAAGCTTTCGTGACCCAAGCAATCACATTTGACTTTGTTTCTTGCATGCCTGTTCAAAGAGGACTGCTAGAGTTGTAACTCCTTCCCTGTTGGAGATTGTAATCCCAACTACTTATCTAGTTTGCCAGTTGTACCTGACATCTCCATATCCTCTAATCTGCAGTCTACTTCTCAGCATTAAAGACCAACATTAAAGAAAAATCTTGATAAGGATTCAAGAGGTTTTTCACTTGTCTTGGAAATCAAGTTCCTAAAGTTGTATTTTATTACTTTGCTTGCGGGTCAAGCTTTCTCCGTAAGATTTTCTATATATTGGTTGGTTTTGCATTTTGTATTCACTCCTACAAATGGAGTCCAACTCCGCAGAGCTGTAAAAGAATGGTTGTCAGTTTATGGAAGAGCCGAAGATCTCTAACGTAAGAAGACTGTGTAAGGAGTCAATAGCTGTAATGTGAGTGAATAAAATGGCAGTATGGTTTAGTGAGCAGTAGCTCAGAAATGTCTGTAACTTGTCTTTGTAATAGTTTTTAAATAGAATGAATTGAAGACTATTTTCTGTTGATGTCTCTTTGGCTCCATTTCATTTCAACATTCCCAAGGTAATTTTACTAGCACTAGAAATTTGTGATTCTGAATTGTGAAAACATGATCCTCCGCAACTTTCACATGCACTTTGCATACTATCTATTTTTTCCTGTTCATGAACGCCAAGGAAAGAAGAACAGGGAAAAGGACACAACAATGAAACCAGATGAAATGTTTCCATGTAGATTACTATTCTCAACAACCTTATAGATAACTTTATCCTTAGAAAAGACCAGAGGTAGCATTTTTGCGAAGATATGACTGCTTTATCAATTAGAAATTGCTTTCAACACATCAAAACTGAATACTTTGTTCAAAATCAAGTGACCACAGGGGATATTAATTATTGATGACATGCATTTCACAACCGTACACTCTAAGAAAGACACAAAGATCCAATTAGACGTTCAATTTCTTCATGCATCAAATTTTCAGTAGATGGTTTCCACGTTATTATTGCATTATAAGGGTGACTTAGAAGTTGGATATCTTCATTAATCAAATCTACAAGAAAAATGAAAATACCGCTGACTTCTTTCAAACAAGTTTGAAAGGATTACATTTTGAATATACGAGGCGACTATAGCTGGTCGAAAAGTTTCTCCTATCCTATTGATTGCAGCATATGCTCGAAGGCAATTATGAATGACACTTTCATCAAGACATTCCAAACCAAGCCGCATGTTGTATTACTTTTTCGAGATAGTTTGTAACAATCATTTGCTTTCCAAGTCTAGCTCCTACTTTATTGCTTCGAGCTGCTTTGCCAGTGATACAGGAGTAAGTTTCGTTTCATGTGATTGAGGAAACCTCACGTACAATCATACAAAGTCTCTTTCTTTTCGTCCTAGAAACGTAGAAATATTCCCATTTATGCCATAAAACGTGTAATTGACACATGCGCCTTTACCTTCCTTTGAATGTCTTTGCTGACCTAAGACCAAAAACTGAACGCATGCATCCCTTCGGCGACTGGCCTGAAATTGTTCTAAAAAATGCTAAGAGATCAATCGTGTTTTCAACCAAAACCATGCAGTAGTAGCTTGGGCAAGATTTTTATCCAATTCTTGATGCAATGTCATAAGGCACATAACAATCCATTCGTCGAAGCATCCGCTAGCATTTTTTTTGTCATCGACTATAAAATGAAGAATGCTTTCGGACTTTAAAGCCAGTTTGGAAACTCTTCAAAAGTCGAAGAGCGTACTTCCCGTACAAAACCCCCCCACATTTAAATAAGAGAGATAAATAGAAAATGCAGAAAGAAACACTTGTTTTTTATAATTATCTTGATGAGGTGAAATTACAATACTCAGAAAATAACATACTACAGTCACATGGACCTTCTCATTACAAGAATTTACAAGCGAAAAACCCGATCTACACTACCAAGCTCCTTTTTTAACCCCTCTTCTCCCTCTTTATTCAAGAAGTGTAACTACCTTAGAATATTAAAGAAGTGTAACTGCCTTAGAACATTCTCGAAGGTGTAACCCCATTTTGACGCTAGAAATTCCACCATCTATTTCCCATTCCAGAAAAAAAAATAATAATAATAATAATAATAATAATAATAATTAATTTTATATTTATATATTTACAACATCTCAGAGTCATAACTTTTGATCCGACCATCAAATTTTCAATTGTAATCTATCGTTGGAAATCTTGTGAAGAGATCTAAAACCAAATTTTTCCAAATTTATAAATTTTGAGATTTGCACCCTGTTCCAGAGCTCCAAAGGGTCTCAATTTTCAATTTTAAACTTCATTGGAGAAATTCCTCGAGATGAAAATTTAATATCTTCCAAACAATACATGATTTTGAGATGATTTTTCACCAAAAATCTTATTTTCCAATTTCACTCCTTGGGGTCAATTTTTGTGTCCATAGGAACCCGAATAAGTCGACTTACTAAAAATAACAAGTGACTATTTTTTGTTGTTTCAAACTTCTAACTATCCCAAAGACTGCATGAGTCGCCATGGGCCCCAAAACAACCAAAAAAACTACAAACAAAATGAAAATACAATATTTTTGGGTGATGCAAGATTTCCCTTACACCATTGGATGCTCCTACATCACAACCTTTAAATTATTGAATTTAAGATAAAGTGTCATCCTTACTAATGCTTATCATAACCATTTCGGAACCTCAAATGAGATTTAAAACCTTTAATTATCTTTGAAGAGTGACTATATATTATACTGTTAAAAATTTTCATCAGAAAAATTGAAGGTTGTGGTAACTGATGTGAGGATTGAAAAATGGTTTTAGAATCGCCCAATATCCCACTAAATTACAAACTTTATTCTTGCCTTTATTTCATAACGTGTGAACATTGCATTGTCTCTTTTAAATAGCTTTTACGATTATATGAAGTGTCGATAATTTGGAAAGGCGTGAGTACCTTAGAGGTAAAGAACCATCATGGGGCAAAAAATGGAAACTTCATAACTTTTGATTAGATATGAAATTTGCACAAAATTTTGGCCACATGTATAAAAGGCCACAATCATAAACCAAAATTTATTTTTGCTTCGGATGCCCAAAACTCCAATTTTGACATTTTTTTATAAACTAACTATCAAAAATTTAACATTTTAAAATTTCCCAAACGACATGGAATTTACATATGAAAATTGGTCAAATGGGGCAAAATGAAGTTAAGATCAATCTTGCAAAATGATTTTGTACAATCTTGGTGCAGGAGCATCTAGTGGTGTAGGGAAATCTTGCATCACCCAAAAAAATATTTTTCCTTATTTTCTTTAGTTGTTTTGAGTCTCATGATGACACTTAAGGGGTGTAAGACAGTCAAAAGTCAAAAAAGGCAAAAAATGGTCACTTACTATTTTTAGTAAGTCAACCTAAATGGGCTTGTATGGACTTGAAAAATTTACCCAAAGGAGCGTAACTAAAAAACATCTTTGGTCGCAAAAGAATCGTCTTAATACCTTGCACGATTTGAGAGATATTAAAGTTTTCATCCTAACAAATTTCTCCAATGCAACTTCAAATTCATATATGAAAACCTTAAAGAGGCCCTAAAACAACTCAAAAAGTTGACAAACCGATCTCTGATGGGTTTAGCATTGTAGATCTCTTTGACACATTTCCAACGATATGTTATAATAGAAAATCAGACACCCCTATCAAAAGTTATGGCCCTGCGAAGTTGTCCCACTAAAAAGTGGATTTCATTAAAATATCTTCCTAGGCAAGAAATCAAGTGGCAAGACTTCTTGCGCCAAAACAGAAGGGAAAGTTGCACTTTCTAGAACATTCTAGGGAGGTTATTGGGTAAAATAAAAAGGGATATGAGGAGGTTGTAGAAGGTGGCTACATTAGTGTAGATTGTGACTCTAAATAATATATTTTGTTTCCAAAATTGATTTTGTTGTAATGAATCAAGCCCATGAGACTGTAACATTGTAAGTCCTGAATCTGTAATTTCATTTTTTGAAAAATAATTGAAAGTGAGTTATTTTTGTCTCGTGCATCTTATGTGTTGGTATCTATTGTTGTGATTTGTGTGGGTCTTGGACAGTGTGGCCCTCATCACATCTATTACAAAAACTCAGAAACAATTATTTTTGTGGTTTAGCAAGCTAGACTCTTCAAGGTGTACTAGACTCAATGAAAGATATGATCTAAAGTTTAAAATTGGCCAAGTTAAAAACATGGGCAACATAGAATAACTCATAGAAATTGTCAATCCTCAAAATATTAATCTTCATAGCAAACTAATTTTTTAAAGAGCCTTAAAATCCTTAAGCTAACTAAAGGATTCAAATTTATTCCTAAGGAAATGCATCATCTTAGAATAATCATATATAAATATACATAATACAAATTCAAAAAATGAAATAAATACATCCATATCTTAGAGTACTTAATAATTTGAATGATTCAAGTCCAACACTCTAGAGGATTTGTGAGTCCACTAGAATAAAATTGAACTTAGTTCTATTTAACATATATACAATATTCACATAAATCAACTTCAAGAGTACAATTATTTAAACCCTCAACAAAAAAATATTTGTTAGGTTCCTTAGAAAATTCTCACCTATATGGTCCATTATTTCATGATATAGTATTTTTTTCTTTACAAATAATTGGCTCTCAAAAACAAGATCTCACTTAGGTACCTAGAAAGAATGATCATTAGAAGTGGATACACCGCTCCTCTTACTACTAGTTTCGATTGTGAAGGTGTAAATTCTACATATCTATTCACTTCAATAATATAAGAGTTATTGTACTAAAAAATGCATGAATTTAACTAAAATATAGTTCCCACACAAGTGCCTTAGTGATAATTATAGATCCTTGAACCATTTTACATCCTCTACTAAAGAAAACAACTTGTAAATTTTCATCATTAAGCTTCCTAATTGATAATGAGTTCCTTTCCAAACTTGGTATATGAAAAACACTATAAATCTTCTTCACTTATCTATTAGGGAACTTGATCAAAACTCTACCAAAACCAATAATGTTAAACAATATACACGTTCCTCCATTATATTTATAATACTTTGAATACCACACCCAATGGGCGTTCATATGGGAGAAGCTCTAAAGTTTTCCAACCATTTAGCTTTGGTTACATGTGTGGCCAAAGAGGCATCAAAGGTATCTCCATCATCCTCTCATGAATATCTAGATCAAACTAATTTTCTTCTTCTTTTTCTCATCCTTGTAGTATCTTCTTAAGTGCATGATCGTGTTGCTATTTAAGCACTTAGCCTTGGAGTTTCAAAGAGATTTAAATCTCCCATTAGATTTAGATATAGGATTTTCATTATTCTTATCTTTCTTTCCTTTCCACTTTGATCTTCCATGAATTAATAGGGCCTTCTTAGTAGATTTAGAAGATTTGCACTATATATCCTCTAAGAGTAAAGTAGTCACTATTTCACCCATTTTAATCTTTAAGGAAGTGATCCTAATTGCCATCACCAAGGATACCATAAGTTTAAAAAATAACATAAAAATATCATACAATAACTCTCCTACTCCATCTTCACTCGAATAAAACATAAGCAAGATACAATCATATTAAATGCATTCAATGCCTATCCACATAGCTACCAACACCCATTCTCAAGGTATATATCTTCTTTGTGGGAAAAATTTGTTAACTAGGGATTTTAGCCTAGTATATCTCCCAACATTTTCCAAAGAGATTGTGAGGTGGATTCTTCATGCACACTCAACAAAATTGAATCTTTCAAGTAGAGACTAATGAGGCCCTTCACCTTTTTTCCTAAGAAATTCTAGTTAGCTTATGAAATTATGACTAGTTTAGATTAAGCTACAATAGCCCCTAGATCTTTGTGTACAAACATATCCTCCATCTTGAGCTTCCATAATTCAAATTCAATGCTAATGAACCTCTTTGACTCTATCCTTGATGTGTTTGTCATTTTTTTAACAACAATATCTCCTTTTACAAAAGCTTCAACTCAAACTAATATTAGATTAAAAAAATAGTGTCCCTAACACCTATGAAGTAGAGACACAAAATATTCTTCTTGTACTAATCAATGAGAGGAGGTATATGCAAAAATTAAGTTGATCAAATAATTATAAGTGTATACGTCTAAAAATGGTCACAGTTAATCAAGCTTGTTAATTAATTAAATATAAATTATTTAATTAATCTTCCAAAGTCATCTACATATAAAAATTTAATTATTTATTTATATTGTTCACTTTTATAATTCTTCTACCTTAATTAAATAAATAACTTTATTTAATTAATTACCACCTTCCATATTCCTCTTAATTAAATTAAATAAATTTTATAATTTATTTATATTAATTATCATGTTATTCCAAATTTGAATATTTGAATTCAAATAATGGAATATTCCTCCGAACACCCTGTTCATCTCATAGTTAAATTAAATATTATAAATATTTAATTTAATACATTTTCTCACTCCACATAATTAAATATAATTAATTACCTTCTAAATTCATCTCTCACACATAATTAAAATTAACTTATTTAATTATGTGAACTTCTAAATTCATCTCCCACACATAATTAAATATTACTTATTTAATTATGTAAACTTCTAATTTCATCCTCACATATAGTTAAATAAGTTTATTTATTTAATTTTGAAATTCATTCTCAACTCATTCTTCAAATGGCAACCTTCCTTTTATTTTGAATGTGAAAAATTGAAGAAGAAGAAACTTTCTATTTCTCTCTCACCTTTTGAAAATCTCTCACCGTTCATCCCGACAAGCTTAATATGAACCGTTGATCATAACAGCCAATCAAGTTCTTTCAAAAACTCTTTAAATACATGTGCAAATCCAAGCATTGGTTACACACGCATAAACACATGAACACACGAACACACATACACAATTACGCTCACGCATTTGCATCTTTAGCATTTCAGCAATATTCATATCTTAGTGATAATCTGATCATAGCATAGCATAATCTTGCATTTTAGCATAGTATGCATTTTTAAATCTCATTCTCTAGTAGTCCATTTCGTTGATCTTGGCCTTCCAAATCTGAGAGCAACTTGAACCAACGAAACGCTGGAGATAGAGAGCAATAAGACAACTTCGAAGAAGTTGCCATAAAGAGTTTTTTTTAATTTCTTTCAGTTTCTTTGATATAAAGTTTTATTGATTGTGTTTTGAATTCGTTATGATAACCATATTTTCATACACACATAAAATGGCACCCACCATGGGGCCTATGCCCCGATTTTTATTTTTTCTGTAGAGCATTCTGACAGGTTTCCACGTTCTAGAGTTCGGCTTTTGAAAAAAAATCGCGTTTTAGCGCATCTGATACTTTTTGTAGTGCATCTGGGGGTTTGATTTCTTCTGTTTTATAGGTTTTTTTTAGCACATCTAAGGACTGTTTCGGCACTTATGAGGGTTAATCCGACGCATCTAAGGGACAAAATAGTGCATATAGTCTCATTTCATTTAGAGTTAAATCTGCACTTAATTAAAGTATTGCATTTAAGAACTGTTTTAGCGCATTTAAGGTTTAAATTAGTGCATCTAAGGTAGATTTCAGAGCATTAACTGTTGTGTCAGTTAGAGATTTAAATCTAAATTTAATTAAAGTAGAGCATTTAATGGTTGTTTTAGCGCCTGTAAGGTATGTTTCAGCACATCTGTAGTCTATTTCTGCGCATCTGGGTTCCATTTTTTGCAGATCTGTAGTCTGTTTTAGTGCATTTAAGGACTATTTTAGCGCATTTAGGATTTTTCTGTAGTGCATTTAGGGTCTGTTTTAGCGCATATACTGTTTGTTTCAACGCATATACTATATGTTTTTGTGCATTTAAGGTTTGTTTTAGCGCATATACTATCTATTTCTGTGCATCTGGGTTGTAACACAAAAATAGGATTCTGAGTCTGATGCATTCTGCAGACAGAATATTTTCTAGTTTAAAATGAATCAATCTAGGATAGTCACCACACTTTGATCATGTAGTTAAAATAAACCCCATGTCTATTGTGAAGCAATATCTTCACTTAGCTTAAATCATTGTGATAATTTGGTGCATTAAAATGAATCTGTTTACTCTGCTTAATTATGCTTGAAAGTGGTAGGTGACTATGCTCTCACCCTGTGCAAACTAGGTGATCAAAAAGTCAGACCCACTTTATCCCTGTGTAACCCTGACACAATAACCGAAGTATCCTCTCCCCTTGCGCAGTGATGCGATCTTGGGTGTAAGAGAAATGATTATTATCTCTAGAAATTGGGCCTGCCTGGGGATTTCATCACCCCAACGTGACTCAAACCGGCAATGGAGCTAAGGCCAAGCTACCCCCGACCGGTATACAAATGTGAATCTTAAGGGAAAACCTAAGATTACGAGTGTGGATGTGTCATACAGACAGAGTAGTACTCCCATAAACCCTGTTGAGCTTAACCTCTTCAGGCTGGAGTGCCACCTAAATTGGTGATTAATCTCTTGCCCCATGTATGGCCACTCGAACGGGGGTCCCGAATTAAACACCATTGTTTAGTAAACCAAAAACCTTCTATTTGCTAGTGCAACACCGATCGGTGTGAAGGCATCCACACTTTCGTACAGTCTATAGTAGAGGTGATCAATCTGCCATGGGAGTTTCATGGGGGTTGGAAGCTTGGTTGGCCTGAGAAGAGAGTGCACTATAAGGGGGAGCTCATGCAGGCAAGCTTCTGAATTCACACACTACCAATATGCAGTTGGGGAAACCCGCGTGGAATCTAGTGGATATTGTCCTGGCTTTACAATAGGATGTGCTTGATTTATTTATGTTTGGTTACATTCCATTTAATTCAAAGTGTTCGTTGTGTTTTTATTCACATTAATTCAAATAAAAGATCATCTGAAATGAACATGAAAAATAGCAACTGAAATCATTCAAAAAATGTTCGTATCTTTGGTCCAGTAAGCATACTGATATTTCTCCCATGCTTAGAAAGTGGAAATCAACAAAATTTCTCAAGAAATCAGTTTCCACTAGGATTAAGAAACCCAAGAAACATTTAGGGTACAAGAAAACATTGCAAAAAAGGAAATTTTTGTACAAAAGTCGACAAGTCTTGCTTCATTACTGTGGATTTCTTCATAGATACCAATATTTTGTTAGAGGATTCACTGACGAGTATGTTGTAGAGCCATTGGATTCTCAAGCTTATTATCAGAGATTAGCTCTATCTCAACACCATAATTTTAATCAAGCTCTTGAGTTTGACAATATACCACAACCTTCTATAGAATATCCTTCACATCCCAATCAAATCCTTCAATGATTTTGAAACCTTTCTTCGAAAACAAAGATCAAATCCTTAAGAGTGCACATTTCAAACGAATTTCTAATTATTGATTCAACTTCCCCAACATGATTCTGACATCCTTCATCATTGGAAGCCACAATCAAAAATTGGGAACATCTTTGATCATATCATAGGATTCACATCTTATCAGATCAAGATATCATCATCATTGCACTTATCAGAACTATGATCTAAGTTTAGAAGGATTCTTCAAAATCATATGCCTATCTCCACAAGATCTCGATACAATAAATTGAAGGACGAAATCCAACAAGAAGGTCTTACCCAAAACATTCAAGAAGAAGGTGAAAGCAGTAATCCTCTTTACAATATCAGTTGTAATCCACTTTTCAACAACGATATGGATAACAGAGAAGAAAATCCATTCCACCACTACAGAGACATGAGCAAAACCCATATAGATAGTGATAATGAACGAGATGGGGAACGTCTTAAAGAGGCTGAGCAAGATCCTAAATTTCACAAAACCATAGAAAAGATCTTGTAGCGCGATAAAGAAAAATACTTCCTCTATCTAGCTGACCAAGGAGCTAAATTGCCTCATGACTTTGATATTGAGAATTTGAAAAACAAACATGAAGAAACAACCCTATCTAATCTTAGTGCTTTGACTCAACAAATTAAGGCACTTCAAGGACATCTTAAAGAGTTACAAGGGGGAACCACAACAAAGAAATATACTCTCGAGGACATTTGTCCTTATCCTTTCGATCGAAGTCTCAACATGATTTTATTTCCCAAACATTGTGAAATTCCAAAATTTGATCGTTATAATGGGAAATTAGATCCAATCGACCATGTTAGAGACTTCTGAAACATGACTTTAGAGTTCGCTCATGAGGACACTTACCTGATGCGTTTGTTTCCTAGGAGTCTTGGAGGTCACTCTATGGAATGGCTATCAAAAATCACACCTCCTATCAAGACATTTGAAGAACTAATCAATCTGGTTATATCGCAATATGCCTACAACATCCAACACCAAATCACTATGATAGATCTCTGCAAAGTTGTGCAAAACCTGGTGAACCTTTCATTACTTTTCTTCAGAGATGGAGAAGAATGTTTGCTAGATATCCACGTCCTATTCCTGAAAAGGAAAAGATGGTAACCTTCATTAACATCTTGAATTTAGAGATGAGCTATCATTTGAACTTACATTGTCCTCCCTCTTTTGAGAAATTGATTGAAGATGCTATAACCATTGAAAGTGCTTTGGTCAAAAGAGGAATCATAAAACTAGACAAAGACAACCCTGGCTCATCCAATCATCATAACAATCAGGACAAGTCTAAATTTTGGACTCGCAACAAGAACGTGGTGAATGATGGTGTTGTTGATGCAAATCATGTCTTGACTAAGCCATTTGTCCTTAGTACCCTAAGTGCTTCTCGCAACAACAACTATAACAATGTCAACTCGGTCACAAATCAAGGAAACAACCCTCCTCCGAGGAGCAATGTGAATCAAAATTCTACTTCCAATCAAGGGACTACCAACAATCAAGGTTATCGGGGAACCAATAATAATCACAACTCCTTAGGGAACACCTCAAATACAAATCCGCAATGATTTGCATTCTTCTCCAATAGAAGAACCTACACTCCACTAGGTCAATCTTTGGAATCTGCATTCAAAGATTTGATGGCTAAAAATGTCATTACCTTTCCACCTCAACGAAACTATGAACCCAGTGTGAAGCCTCCATCATGGAATGAGGCATACTATTGTGACTATCATCGGTGCAAAGGTCATCGCACAAATAACTGTCAAGCCTTGAAGAATACCATTCAGGACTTAATTGAAAATGGCACCATCACAATAGAAGGACATCAACAATCAAATGAAGACCACCAAGCTTTTTGCAATCCTTTTCCCAACTATCAAAAGGGTGAATCTTCTGGAAAAAGTGTGAATCATATTGAGGATCCAGTAATCAATCATATCTATACTGATGACGAACGAATCAATGTTATAAAAGTCAAGGAAAAGATGGAATATAGGGAGGTCAACGCAACAACAAGGGCACAAGCCAAAGTTGTCTTAAAGGGTGCCTCCTCAAAATCCACTAGACCTACACCTCAACATCAATATGATTTAGTCAACCAACTTTGAAAAACTCCCGCTCAAATTTTGATCTTAGAACTCTTGAAGATTTCCCCAGCCCATAAGGAAATTCTCGAAAAGGCCCTCATCGAAACAAATGTATCCTGGACTGATTTGGATGTAGACCATTTTCAAGCCATGGTAGGAAACTTGTCCTCACCTACATGCTTTTCATTCTCTGAAAAAGATGACATTTCCATAACTCATCCCCATAATTCATCATTATATTTAGAAGTCATGGTTCACAAGTTTCGTGTCAGATGAGTTCTAATAGATGGAGGTGTTGGTTTAAACATATGTACCATGAAGTTGGTTAAAGCTTTAGGATTTTCTGAGGATTCCATTGATCTCAGAAGGAAGATTACCATTAAATCCTACAATGATTAGGAAAGAGCATCCAAGGGTCTAATAATGCTGCCAATCAGAGTGGGCCCTGTTATCAAAAATACCTTTTGTCAAGTACTAGATCATGATCTTGCATACAACATCTTGTTGGGTCATCCTTGGATCCACGAAATGCAAGCTGTCCCATCCACATATCATCAATGTCTTAAGTTTCCTTATGATGGACAAGAAATCATGATATTAGCTGATAATTCAAATATTCAAACTTGTGCCAACATAAAAGCCAGTCAAGATACTTTGGTTCCTAACAATCGGGAAGCTCGGGCTAGTACTTCTCTCAAGATTGACACACAAATCAGTCAATTAACCAATAGTTTTGACAAGAAATTGAAATTCAAGGACCATGGAGTCGGGGAATACTCTCTCTATTTGGTTAATTTACCTACATCACCTCGATCACATGGACAACCATCTATCACGCAACATCAAATATCAGTAGCATCAACATCAACACAACCACCAACAGGGCCAAACACAAAGTTCAATGGACGATTCATCAAAGAAAAATTCCCCATGGAAGATCCTGAGGATACAGAAATTCTAAACTGGCTCTATAAAGATGAAGATGAAGCAGTTTTTAATGTCAAAACTACCAACAGATAGATATGGAAAAGGATATTCAATCGTGCAAAAAATGGGCTATGATAAAGGTCCTATCGAAAAAAGAAAAGGAGTAGTTGAGCCTATTCACCTCCGCGGACTTGCTGCGAAAGAGAAAACCAGATTAGGCTATGATACTAACTCCAAAGAAAGAACATCCAAACAAATGCATGGCACTGTCTTCACATTGCAAGAAGGTTCAGATTCACGAGAAGCATGTTTGGCAATAGTTCAGAACTTCGTGGATAATAACTCTAACATGGACTCTGTTGAATATGAATGGGACACCATTTACAATGATGAGTTCTGGAGGGACAAAGAGGTTGATATAATACACCAATATGCCCCAACTCTAATCGAAGGTCAAGGTTCAGGGACCCAAACATGTGAATTTGAACTACAAAGTCACTATGATTCTAGTGATACTGAGTCGGATTTAAACGAACAAGATTATTATGAGAATAGTATCATCATTGATCCACCTCATACCTCATATCCTACGGTCAATTCTGTTATGACCATAACCATAGCCAATTTCACGCAACCCAATGACCCACTATCTTTGATCCATCCTGATCTCATTGATTGGGATTCATCTGAACCTATCAATATACCTATGTTTCCAAGTGACGAAGCTATCGTCAACTTCCTATCCGCAAATGACACAAATGATTGTTCCACCAACAATTCTCGACATAGAGTCTTTATTCAAGAGAGTGTCAAGTCTCCTAGCTGCAAAAATAAAATTCAAAAAGAAAGATCTAATGGTGAAAACCAGAATCTGGCAGTATTAGATCAAACAAAAGATAAAATAAAGAGCGTATTGGATGGTGAAAACCTTTTTAAGGCACCAAACAATGGGAATCTCGACACTCTCTCGGAGCACTACCATGAGTGATCACCTATTTTGATTGAGCCTACAAATGTCGTCAATCTTGAAACTTCAGATAAGCCAAGGATTTTATAGTTAGCTATGTCACTGACAGAGAAATAAATACCAAAGTTCATGGAATTTCTAAGAGCAAATCAAGTCAACTTTCCTTGGTCTTATGCAGACATGCCTGTTCTTGATCCTAATCTTATCATGCATCACTTGTCTATCAAACCAGAGGTTAAGCCTGTGAAACAAAAACTCAGAAAGATGCACCCCCATGTTGCATTGTTGGTTAAGGAAGAACTGAGAAAACTCCTTGATGTGGGTTTCATAAGATCAATCGACTATGCAGAATGGATCTCTAACATTGTTCTTGTATCCAAGCCAGATAAAAGTGTCAGAGTGTGCACAAATTTTAGAGATCTTAATAAAGCATGTCCTAAGGATGACTTTCCATTGCCAAACATCGACACTATAGTAGATCTGACATCTGGCCATGCCATGTATTCATTAATGGATGGTTTTTCTAGTTACAACCAAATCAAGATCACACCCCAACACCAGGAGAAATCAGCTTTCACATGTCCATGGGGAACTTACTATTGGAACGTCATGCCTTTCGATCTAAAGAATGTTGGGGCTACTTACCAAAGAGCCATGACTACAATATTTCATGATATGATGCACACATTCATGGAAGATTATGTAGATGACATATTGGAAAAGTCATACACCAAATAAGGACATCTAGAAATATTAGCCAAAATATTTGCAAGATTGGAGAAATTCAAAGTTCACCTCAATCCCAAGAAATGTGTCTTTGGGGTCACATCTGGAAAACTCTTAGGGTACATTGTGTCAGGAAAAGGAATTGAAGTAGATCCTGCCAAGGTACAGGAAATCATGGAAATGCCTCCCCCAAGGAACATCAATCAATTGAGATCATTGCAGGGATGACTTCAATATATACGAAGGTTCATTGCACAACTGGCCAACAAAAGTCTACCTTTCACACATCTACTGCATAAGAATGTTCCTTTCAAGTGGGATGACAAGTGTGCATTGGCTTTTCAACAAATCAAACAGTACTTAATGACTCCACCAGTTCTAGTACCACCAAATCCAGACAAACCATTGATCTTGTATATCGCCGCAACAGAGGCATCCTTGGGTGAATTGCTAGCACAAGAAGACCATACGGGGAAGGAGTGTGCAATTTATTACATCAATAGAACACTAACAAGTCATGAACTCAGCTACACTACCATCGAGAAGGCTTGTCTAGCAGTAGTCTTTGCTTCACAAAATTTTTGGCATTACATGTTAACTCATATGATCAATCTTGTTTCAAAGATTGATTCACTCAAGTATCTGTTAAGCAAAGCATCATTAACAGGAAGGTTAGCAAAGTGGGTAATGATTTTGAGTGATTTTGACATCCATTATGTTGATCACAAGGCAATCAAAGGACAATTTATCGCCAATCAACTAGCTAAAGCACCACTACAAGCAGACCATCCCCTGCATATTGAATTTCCAGATGTTGATGTCTTTACTGCAGAATCCAAACAACCATGGTCCATATATTTTGATGGTTCTTTCACTCAACATGGATCGGGGGCAGGCATACTTTTCGTCACCCCCCAAGGACACACCATTCCTCGGTCATATAGGCTAATGTTCCTATGCACCAACAACATAGCCGAATATGAAGCATTAATCACTGGACTTAAAATAACACTGGAATGGAGAACTACAAAACTACAAGTGTATGGCGACTCACAGTTGGTCATTTATCATATCAATGACGATTATCAGACCAAAGATAACAAACTGTTGCCATATAAAAAGATGGTTGATGACTTCAAGAAGTACTTTGTGGACATCAAATTCACACAAATTCAAAGGCTTGATAACAAAGCAGTTGATGCATGGCTACAATTCGCATCATTGTTACAACTCCCAGAAACTCGCTATGAATTCTGGTGGAACAAATTTACACCTGCTTATGACACCCCTGAAAGCCAAATCATTTGCCACTTGTGGGATTTGATTCACCTTGGTACCTAAAAAATTTATGCCTACCTCTCGCTACACTCTTTTATCACACACCCTTTATCGCCGTGGTCTTGATGGTACTCTACTTCAATGTCTTGAATGTGATGAATTGACAAAGCTTTACAAGAATTTCATAAAGGGCATTTCTAGTACTCATCGAGTGGACTGCCTTATCCAAGAAATTGATTAGAATGGGTTACTACTGGCCTACAATGGAGAGGGAATCATTCACTTTTGTGAAAACATGCTCAAAATGCCAGATTCATGGGAATCTCATTCATGCTCCTGCACAAGAACTTCAGCCATTTACGCCAACCTGGCCATTCTCTCAATGGGGGTTAGATCTAGTGGGCAAGATTCATCCTTCATCATCGAATGGGCATAAGTTTATCATCACAGCTACAGAGTATTTTACCAAGTGGATTGAGGTAGTACCTCTTACTAAAGTTACTGGCAAACAAATATCATCGTTCATACTCAACTATATTATTTGTCGGTATGGCATTCCCAACTCCATTATTACAGATAATGGATGACCTTTCAAAAATCTGGATGTTGATGAACTTTGTGAGAAATTTCACATTCAGCATAGATATTCAACACCTTACTATCCACAAGGGAATGGCCAAGCAGAGGCCTCAAATAAAACAATATTGAAAATCTTGAAGAAGACTGTGAATGATGCAGGGAAAGATTGGCATGTTCAACTCAATCCCGCATTATGGGCCTTCAGAACTAGTATCTGCACACCAATAGGGCAACACCATTTGCTCTTGTCTATGGAGTAGAAGCCATCCTACCTCTAGAAGTTGAAATCCCATCACTCATAGTCTCATTGAAGGGCCTCACAACAGATGATGAATATAGAGTTTCCCGACTCCAAGAGCTAGAAATCCTAGATGAAAAGAGACAAAGAGTAGCTAACCATTTGAAAGCATACCAACAGATGATGTCTCGCAGCTATAATCACAAAGTAAAGCCACGTACCTTTCAGGTGGGTGATCTGGTTTTGAAAGAAAACCCACAAAATTAGCAAGACAGAGAAAAGAAAGGAAAATTTAAACCAAATTGGCTAGGTCCTTATGTGGTTATCGTCGTTTATGGTTCGGGAGCATACAAGCTATCAATTCCAGAAGGGGACTTGTTTGACGAACCCATCAACAACATGCACCTGAAAAAGTATTATGTCTAAAGTGGTTATCATCATCAGAAAAAGTCCTGAAAAAATCCAAAAACAGCAAAAAAAGTCCTGAAAAAATCCAAAAACAGCAGAAAAAGTCATGAAGAAATCCAAAAACAGCAGAAAAAGTCCTGAAGAAATCCAAAAAATAGCAGAAAAATAATTAAAAAAATCGTTACCCTGGTGAAAACCTGGCAAACAGGCATCTTGGTAACGAAAAAAAAAAAAAAGTAAAAGTCATAAGATGAAAACCTGGCAACAGGCAGTCTATTGATAAGAAAAATGCAATAAAAACAAATAGTGAAAATCTGGCAAAAAGACGCTATTTGTAGCCCTCCATCTATTAGTTCATGTTCTGCATTTGGCTTCTCAGCCTTCATTTCATGCATCTTTTTTCATCATCTTAAGACCATACCAGCATCATGTTATCAACATTTGCCTAGAACGATAATGTCTTACCATGGCTTGATTATTGTACATATTCATTTCAACAAATTGTGTCCATACTGGGGGCAAAACATTGACATACTGGGGGCAACCAACTTTTAGGTTTTACCGAAATAGCTAGACAATGACATCGAATCCAATCATGCGAGCAAAAAAAAAGAATCAAATCATAAGAACAGATATCCAATCATTGATCCATTCACAATAGTTTTTAGCTAAGTACCATGTCATGACTCATATCTGGATGATCTAAAATTTGAATAATATTTGGAATAGCAATATTATATTTTGAACAATGGTTGTTTAATTTTTATATCATTTCTCTGGAGTACACTCGATGATGTACTGAAACTAGAGTGGCGAGGAAAGAGGATGATTTTTTTCTTTGTCTGTTGTCTTGAGGTTAACCATACATCTGTTGCAAATATGTCACGAGACATGATTTCTCAATTTTATCATTGATGACAGTCCCAAATTTGCATCAAAAAGTAGTTAATTTTTGTCTGTTCATGCAAGAAATGCTCAAGTCATCTCGGTTCAATTATACCTTGATCTTGTGTATGCTTGCTATATCAAAAATCATGAAAGTGGTACTCAAGTCATCATTGGTGCTAATTTACACTCTGATGCTTGTACATACTTCCAACATTTTAACACGCTCTATGATGATTCAGGAAAAATAGCAAAAAGCTCAACAAATGGTTCGTTTCATTTAATTGTATTTCATTTTAGATCATTGTACATATCTGCATACTGGATTTGCATCAGAGTTTTCTTTGAAAGGCTAACAAGAACATCAACGGTTGCCATGTCTCTTTGGACTATTTGTGGAGAACATTCAAACATTTGTTTCATCATCACCTTTCATCTTCATTATAATTTCATCTAGGTCCTATCATTTATCATTTATCATTCATTTGCATATCATTTGGATACTCTATCATAATCATTAACATTTTATCATTTTCATATTCATTTCATTTTCCTTTTACACATTTGCATCCCATTTATCACTTTATTTCATTTCACTTATCATTTCATTATCATTCATTATCATATCACTTTCATTATCACTTATCATTATTATATCACTTTCATTTCACTTATCATTTTATTATCGTTCATATCATTATCACTTATCATTTCACTTATCATTCATTATCATATCACTTTCATTTCACTTATCATTCATTATCATATCACTTTCATTTCACTTATCATTTCATTTATCATTTTTATTATTGTTCATTTCATTATCACTTATCATTTCATTTATCATTTTTCATTATCGTTCATTTATCATTATCATTTCATTTCATTTACCATTATCATTCGTTATCATTTCATTTCATTATCACTTATCACTATTATATCACTTTCATTTCACTTATCATTTTATTATCGTTCATATCATTATCACCTATCATCTCATTTATCATTTTCATTATCGTTCATTTATCATTTTCATTATCGCACATATCCTTTCATACTTATCATTCATCATTTTCATTCTCGTACATTTCATTTCATATCACTTTCATACATGTCACTATCATTGCATTTTATTTGATCATTTCACCTAATCATCATTACAAAACATTCCATTTCATCACATATCATTTATCATATTATCATACATCACATTATTATTAATCATTTCAGTTCATATCATTTGTCACATTACATTCATATCATCTCGTTAATCATCCTATCATTTTCCATATCAATTCATATTACAAATCTATGATGCATATCATAAACACAACATTCATCTTCCATCATATTATCCTCATTTATTTACATTTGAAAATCCAAAAACAAACATTCCATACATACATTTTCATATCATTTTCAAACAACATTTTCATAAAGCATATCAAATATCCCATGAAATATTCTCATAATCACCTCATAGGTCATCCACCTGCATAACATCATTAGTATGCATCATTAATCATTTTAAAAACATCATATCAAATCATCATGCATATCATGTTAGTCATCAAATCATTCCAATGCATATCAAAATACCATAACATATAGAAATAAATGCATATCACATCATCATCTCATACATGCACATCGCATCATCAAAAATCATCGCTGCTGCATATCATCACTCGTCATAAATAATACAAATGTCCAAGGAAACTGAAAAGTCCAAAGAGAGATACATGGGATATGATCAAAAATAAAATATACATGCTCCAAAAATGATATACATGTGTGAAATATATCTACATCACGACATCATAAAAACTAGCTGGTTGATGCCCCTGATGGAGCTGGTCCAGAGGGAGGTGGCCTGCCACTAGTACCTATGTCAGGATCCCCAGTAACCCTTAGGCTTTGTGTATGTGTCTGTGATCTACTCCTAGTCCTAGTGTGGGACCGTGGGAATGGCTCTCTGCGCTTAGGAGGACGTAACTCCTCATATCTCATACGGTAGTACTCTGCCTCCCTCGTCATCTCCATGCCCTCTGCAATAGCCTCTCATAAAGATGCACTCTCTACAGTGCCCATGAGCCTCTGAGCGACGCCCTTGGACTCTACTACCCTCTGTCTCAAAGCATCCCTCTCTATAATCAGCTAAGCTACTTGTGGGTCTGGGGCAGGCTAAGATACTTGTGCTGGTGCTGGAACTTGTGCCTGTACAAGTTGTGCCTATAACTGCACTATCACACTCTGCGCCTGACCTAGCTAACCCTGCACAGCCTGCACCTGAGCTTGCAGCATGTCTATCTGCACCTGCTACGATGAGGAGGACACCCTAATAACGGTATGTGGTCTACCACCAGATCTAGGCCACCGTACAGCCTTCGCACTGGCTAGGCTATCAAATCTCTGCCTCACTACCCTCTCTACCTCCCGTCCACCATCTCCCCCATCATCCCCATCATCTGAGCTCTCATCATCCCTATCACCCTCCTCCTCATCCCTGTCACCCTCCTCCTCCTCTCTGTCACCCTCCTCCTCATCTCCAACCTCTGCCTCATCCTCTCCTCCACCCGTCACCTACTCTCCGTCGACCACACCCTCTTGTGTCTCCACCTTTGGCTGTTGTACCACTACAATGGGCCTTGGCTCTTTGGGGCATGTAAACTGTGGGAAGCGATGTGTGTGGAAGTACACTAAATACTCATCTGACATCCCTGCATCTGTAACCTCTAGCTTGTATGCCCATGCCTCTAGATGTAAGCTTGAGTACTCTATATACGCCACCTAGTATGTAATGCACCTTCCCCATCCAGGATCATCCTTGCACCACCCATAGTGATCAACACCCTGTGACATACCCTATGTGAACCCGTACTGTCTCTAAACCCGCAAAGCCAAAAATCACTCAATAATGAATGAGTTCTGCCCTATCAGATACTAAGGTATACAAACAAATGGCATCTCAAAATGATCTGTGTCCCAAGGCTCGCAATCTGTATACAGCCTCCATATAACTGAGTCCACATCGTCTAGCACGTGCCGCCAATACTCCAACTTGCCCAGCTTGGGCTAGATAAGTGCCCCTGAATATGCATATATATATGGCCGACCTGGTGGCCTAGCCCTAGCACATGTTGGCCTCATGATCGCAATATGCTCCCATGCCCAGATCTGGCGCAGGGTCACACCACTGGCCAAACTGGTCGACCCTCAATATACCACCTGATGAAGATCGTGATACAAATGGGCCAAAATGTAGCTCCCCCAGGCATACCTCTGTGGCTGTGTCACTATCCACTCCAACATCCTCCCCCAACCAACTAAGAATCCCTTCGACCGATGATCTGGTCCAAGGAAGCCTCCAATAAATGCAGCCAACACAGCAACTAAGGCTGGATATCTGCTGAAATCCACCCATGGCACCCAATATTTGGCTATAGACATGTCACCGCAAATCCTCCTCAGTGCCTCTGTCCCGCCTATCTCCTTGTGGTCATAAACCACAAGGGAACCTACCACAGGAATCCCTATAATCCTATACACATCCTCTGGTGTCATGGTCATCTCACCAGTTGGAAAATGAAAGGTGTTATGATCCAAATGCCACCTCTCTGCCAAGGCATTCAACAGTCCATTGTTGACTCAGATCCCTCGTGGGATAGTCAACAAGGATCCCAACCTGCAGGCACCTATCCACTGTACCTCTGCTGGAGTCAACTCTCCTATCCGATCCCAACATATCAGGAACCACTCTCTAATCTAGAGGTTGTCAAAAACCTCCTATTTTATTTGGTCATCACAAGGACAATTAATGAAACTCATATCAATGACTCATATCATGTGTTCTATCTATCAAGTAAACTATATCAGTGACCCATATCAGTGAACCATATCAGTGACCCATATCAGTAACCCATATCAGTGACCCATATCAGTAACCCATATCAGTGACCCATATCATGCAATCACTGCTACAATCTATCTATCTGAATATCAAATCAAGCTAATCTATCATCCTATTACTATTTGTTTTCTTTTCCAGGAAGGCAAATTTATCAACGATCAAATCATGTTCTTATTTGTAATTTAGTCATGAATGCAAACATGTTTGAAAATCATCATCTACTATTTGGTTTCTATCATAGAAAGTAAATTTATCAGCCATTTACTCTTTGTTTTTCATTCATGAAGCAAAGTTATTAGACAATCAATCAATCAATCTACTCTTTGTTTTTTAAACAAAGTTACCAAACATTACTCTTTGTTTTATCTTTTGGGAAGCAAAGTTATCAGTCAATCATCAGTTTTTCTATCATTTCTATCCATATCGGCATGATGGCACAATAATTTACCTATCTATTGACCAAGGAAGCAATGTACACCATCATTTTTCATCACACTTTTAGTCTGCTAAATTTTTCCCAGATGCACTAATATGTGCCTCTGATGCGCTAAAACTCAAAAGCGCTACAGTTTACCTCGAAAGTGCTAAAACTTATCATATACGTTCTGGGACCCTAAAAGTGCTAACATATTTCCTATAAGCGCTACAACCCTGGATGCACTAATGTACACAGCGGATGTGCTATCTCCTCATCTAGAAGTGCTAAAACACTAAATGCACTAAACTACCCTGCGAAAGCGCTACTCTATTCTTCATATGCGCTAATACCCCCTATTGCGGCCAATTCCTGGATGTGCGACTGTGTGCCCTGGATGCACTAAAGTGCCCTACCCAGACTTCCACCCTAGAAGCACTACTCTATACTTCGTATGCACTAGAACACCTGGTTTTTGCCTACACCTAAAAGTGCTAAAGAACACCCTATATGCACTACAAAAAACTTTGAATGCGCTAAAACATACCTGCCGAAGCGCTAAAATGGAATTTCTAAAACTAAATCTGCGTGAAAAACTTACAAAAATCAATCAAAATCACATAATTTCAAATCACAAAGGGTTTAATCAACTCACCGGTGGTCCATACGCGGCTGGTCTCTGGAATCGACAGGCCTGCTCGAATCTATGAGTGTGAAATGGGATCGACATCTCGCTATGTCACTGTCAAAGCATCAAAATCATTGTAGCAAAAAGGTGAAAATGACTTCCACTTTTACCCCTTTTACCTTATATGGGTCAATTAAGGTGGGTTTTTGATGACATTCACTTTATTTTTCACTAGGGGCATCTTTTACACCAATTATCGGGAGCTAAATCACTGAATCACCAGCAGAATATCATCATCCAATCCAATTTTGTTTATCACATTTTCGAAATTCATATCATCATCCGTGATTTACCTCCCGAGGAGGCATCATCGGCATCGGCATCAAAAACATATCAGAGGCAAGAATTTTATTTTCTTTGAAGCAAGTGAGGGGCAAAATGTATACCTCTAAAAATGGTCACGGTTAATCAAACTTGTTAATTAATTAAATATAAATTATTTAATTAATCTTCTAAAGTCATCTACATATAAATAAATTTAATTATTTATTTATATTGTTCACTTTTATAATTCTTCTACTTAATTAAATAAATAACTTTATTTAATTAATTACCACCTTCCATATTCCTCTTAATTAAATTAAATAAATTTTATAATTTATTTATATTAATTATCATGTTATTCCAAATTTGAATATTTGAATTCAAATAATGGAATATTCCTCCGAACACCCTCTTCATTCATAGTTAAATTAAATATTATAAATATTTAATTTAATACTTTTCCTCCACATAATTAAATATTACTTATTTAATTATGTAAACTTCTAATTTCATCCTCACATAATTAAATATTACTTATTTAATTATGTAAACTTCTAATTTCATCCTCACATATAGTTAAATAAGTTTATTTATTTAATTATGAAATTCATTCTCAACTCATTCTTCAAATGGCAACCTTCCTTTTATTGAATGAGAAAATTGAAGAAGAAGAAACCTTTTATTTCTCTCTCACCGTTCATCCCGACAAGCTTAATCTGAACCATTGATCACAACAGCCAATCAGGTTCTTTCAAAAACTCTTTAAATACACGTGCAAATCTAAGCATTGGTTACACATGCATAAACACATGAACACACAAACACACATACGCAATTACACTCATGCATTTGTATCTTTAGCATTTCAGCAATATTCATATCTTAGCGATAATCTGATCATAGCATAGCATAATCTTGCATTTTAGCATAGTATGCATTTTAAATCTCATTCTCTAGTAGTCCATTTCGTTGAGCTTGGCCTTCCAAATCTAAGAGCAACTTGAACCAACGAAATGTTGGAGATAGAGAGCAATAAGACGACTTTGAAGAAGCTGCCATAAAGAGTATGTTTAAATTTCTTTTAGTTTCTTTGATATAAAGTTTTATTGATTGTGTTTTGAATTCTTTTAATAACCATATTTTCATAC
Source organism: Sequoia sempervirens (assembly GCA_007258455.2). Lineage (NCBI taxonomy): Eukaryota > Viridiplantae > Streptophyta > Pinopsida > Cupressales > Cupressaceae > Sequoia > Sequoia sempervirens. Next base: position 264,702 of record VDFB02345747.1, on the reverse strand, counting down.
ACACAATAAGATAAACATGAAATAAATATACCATAACATTATTTGCATGGGGAAAACCCTTTTAGGATTAAAACCCCATAATGAAAATCAATTCAATATTATTAAGTAAACAATTGTTGTAATTCTCTTACAAAGTCTCAGCCTGTACATGATTATTAACAACAAGAGATCTTGAACAATTCTATTAGCATAATAGTACCTACAAATGCACTATGAAACTTCCATCTCAATCACCCAATAAATAGGAGAGGTGATACATGAAACCATCAAATGGTAATTAACAAACTATCACATAAAACCACCCAAAATGTGATGCCCAAATCCCTCATCAAAATTTAATGCCTAAATTCCAAGATGAGTTGATAGACTAAAAATAAAATATTATTTACACCTATTATAAGCTCATCATAATCTACTCACCAACTTAGGAAACTCATTTTGGCTCCATTATTTTCTTTCAAATATACCTTTTGATGTGTCATAAGTCGGTCAACATATGTAACTCCCTCTTACGACTCTTGTACATTATAAATGGTCTTACATTCTTGATGTGGGAGGCATAAATTTTAGAGGATATAAATTTTGATCTAAGAAGCCAATTGAGCCTATTTTTTAATTGAAGGTCTTGAAAATATCCATGTCATGAAAACCACCTTACACTAGTTATGTCTTGTTTCAATATTTCATGGGCCAAAATCAACCTTTAAAAGATTTAAAGCTAGCACAACTCTAGGAAGTGCGGATGCTTGCTCATAGGAAATTCAAAGGAATGCTATCAAAAGCATGTTGGCACCTAATTGTACCACTGAGTCCTAACCGAATAATGTGTTTTTTACATTGTTAAAGGAGAATAGACTGCAGGAGGCAGAAATGACTATAGTTCACATTAGTGAGAAGTGTTGCCAGTCTTTCCCAGATGTTCTACATTTTACTCAGTTCGCTAATGCAATGTGTAAAGTAGGGAAGGTAGACAAGGCCTGGGAGCTTGTGCATTTAGCCAAAAACTAAGGGGATTTCCCTGAGTATAGTGCCCTTCAATGTGATATTGAATAGTCCTAGTTGGAGCATACTTGTATAGTGCTAAACAATGTAGAGGGCTAGGTGGGACGGCTGGTCTATAATTGTCTCCACATTGTGAAATTATGATTATATTGTGAAGAAGATCTATTTGCACAAAGATCACAGATAACAAAATATAATTGCCAAATCGATAGTGCCCAACATTGTGATTTCTTAGAGATCTCAAACCATAAAACTTTCCTATCACAAAGTACATTCTTCTGCTGGAATTTTTGTGATTCTGTGTTTCTTTTAATCAGATGATGCAAAATTTTACTTGGAGTTGAGACACCATGTATTCAATCGAAGACAGATAAGGGTTGGAATTATACATTCATTTCTAGCCAATTCAGCAGACTGAGAACTGAACAATTGGGTTCTCTTCTTTTGTATTTATATGTTCTTGCTCTGAGTGTCTGTACATGGCATACACTGTGAGCTGAAACCAGGGGGGTGCAAGGATTACGCCGATAGGGAAATATATAGAATTAAACATAAAGAAGTGTAGTGTAAAATATATACAATCTTGGTTGAATTATATACAACATAAATGCAAAGCTTGTTTTTATCTAAATGTAAAAAGTTACATTAAATTTGATAGTAGTTGTTGTTGAGATAATAATATATCATTTGGATGATTGCAGTTGATGCTATGATTATGTTTTATATTTCTCCCCACTTTTGATTAAGATTATGACTGGATGAATAAACTGACGATCTAATGTTATTATGTATTTTAGCTCAGTGATGAGGCAGCACAGACATAAAATACATGAATACATGTAAGGACAGAGGCCCAGGGTTAAAAGAGGTGTTTATGATGAATAGACTTGCCTGCAGATTTTGTACTTTGGCAGGTACTTAAACAAGGATGCAAAGTAGAAGTTTGCTGCTGCATGGCATTGATGTAAAGGCAATTTGAAGAGTATGAAAATGTCAGTCTATTTGAACATTACACTATTTAATGTAGTAATTATATATACATTATTTTTTTTATATAAGATGTGTTCCAAATCTGTTAACATAGTCCCTATAAACATAAAATTTCCATGACCTGTAGATGGTTTCCAAGCACTTTCTCACAAGAGATGAGCTGGATTTCAAATTCTTGAGGAACAGAAGGGTGCAACCATATATTCTGTAAACCAATATTTATGCCAATGGCAGTGGAAACAGAGAACAGAGACACATGCTCTGGTTCTATCCCACTATGGATTACCAGTACCACACATATTATGTACTCTGGAACAATCATCAGATTGTGTAAGTACACATACATCTTTGTAAGATGATTTTATACAAAGTAAGCAAAATGTTTCATGCAGAAATCTCAAGAATCCTTTGAAAGATCTCACACAAGGAGTCCATTCCCTAATACGAACCATTAAGAGTTCAGCTACATTCGATTTCATTTGTGTATATTTACAGTGTGTATGTTGTGCAATTTTTATACAGATTTAGGTCCACTGAGAGTATACACAAACACTAACACTGGGACCAATCTTTAGATTGCAGCAGCCTTCCACTGAGACACAGCGATGACTGGGAATTTGCAAATACGGCTTATAGATGTTAAAGACTCCCGAAGTAATAACAAATAGATAATATTCCCGCCTCCGACTGCCATCACATGGGATATTACTTAAACTTTCCATAGAATAAACGTGAAATGAGATGAACTGCAATCCGCCTCCCTACAAATTGATGATTCAATCTATTCATAGTGAATTGAAATTAAATCAAAACATTGTATCCGGATTTCATCACTCCTCCTCTACCGATTAGCACCACCGACGAGCTATTCATCTCGAGATATGAAGTTTGGTTAATAATAGCTTATCATCACATTTTAGCTCGTTTAAACAATTGTTGTCATTCAGAAGGTGTCAATTGTGAGACAACCCAACATACGAAGCTAATGCTCTTATGCTTCTTCCTGCTCTTCCCTTCTCAGCCTTCCTTTGGCAACTTTTGTTCAGCTTTTTGGGCCTTCTTCTTAACCATGGAGATTTCTACACCACAGCTTCTTCACAGTAACAGACTTCTTCACAGCGATGGGCTTAGGAGCCACTGATCTTCGCACCGTATAGAACACAGATGTATCAAGACAATAAGAATCACCGCCCTTTATCTCTCGTACAAATTTAGGCGAACATTAATGTATTCAGATCTGTGAAATCTTTTAATGATGTATTTAGATCTGCAATATCTTTCCTCATTAAAACGATTAGACGTTTCAAACATGACGCGATGGATTATCATTAGCAAAAACTTGTTTCCCGATGGCATGAAACCTGTTTACCGATAACATGAAACCTGTTTACAGGCGTGAGATGTATTTTATTTATTGTGGACTGTAGTCCACAATATAAGCCTATCATTAATTATGTTTTTTTAATGTTCTATGACCCAAAATTACATTTTTTGTTCTTAAAATTAAGATGCAAGGCTTGGACACCTTTCCTAACATAGCTTGCATAATTGCATTAACTAAATCTTGTCTAGTTCATACAATATCTTGTTTATCCATATGTACATCATAATCATGCTCTTCTTAGTCATGATCATGGCTTATGTTAGATGTATTGATAATCATATACTAATTGTTTCCTTATATGTGGATGATATATGTTATATTTTAGTAATACCAAGGATATGATTAGTGAGCTAAAATATCAACTTTCAAGTGCATTTGAGATGAAAGATATGGGTGCAACAAGATACATATTATTTAATACTATTTTAAATAGATTTAATATACATGATTGTAAACTAGTCAAAATTATTTTATGAGTTAGCACTAAGATTTCATTAGATATGCATCAAAAGAGTACAGATGAGTTTGAGGCTATGTCTAATGTGCCCTATGCAAATGTTGTAAAAAGTTTAACGTATGCAATGGTTTATACTAGGTCAGATATTATTCAAGAAGTGGGAGTTTTGAGCAAGTTTATGTTTAGCCATGGTAGAGAACATTAGAATTATGTGAAAACGGTGTTAAGATATGTGTGTGGTACTTCTAATTATTATTTATTTTATTCTAGTACTAATAGTGTGGTTGACATTGGAAATACAAGGTTTTGTTGATGCAAATTAGGTAGGTGGCTTAAACAATAAAAAATCTAGTAATGCATGTATGTGTTTACTTTGTTTGGAAGAGCAATGAATTAGATGAGTAAGAGGTGGCCCATGGTTGCTTTGTCCACCATAGAAGAAAAGTATATGGTAGTTAAGCATATCCCTAAGGAGTTAGTTTGGTTACAAAGGTTATGTACATGTATTGGTTTTGATTACAAGACTGTTTAAATTGGTTGTGATCAAAGTTCCTTTTTTTGCCAAGAATCCTATATATCATGCACAAACTAAGCATGCAGATGTACAATACCATTTTTTCATGAAATGGTTGCCAATGAAAAAATTAAACTAAAGAAGATTGACACTCAATAGAATGTTGCAGATTCACTTACTAAACCTATGAACACATAAAAGGGCCACATGGGCCTTGTTTCTAATACTTAATTGACTTATGTATTCTTATAAATGTATTTACAATGTATCATGTCAAGTGGGAGAATGTTAGAGTTAAGGTGTCATCAACCTTATAAACCTTATGTACTTAAATTACTCATAATATTATTTGTAAATTATTCATAAAAGATGAGGGCTTTACTATCAACAATAATTATTTTTTACCATTAAGGTTTTTATTAGTACGATAAATTTTTTTACTTGATCAATAACTAATTTTTTACCAATAGTGAATTACTATTTATGGGAAGAGAATCTTGGAGGTTATGGTGATATTGGGCACCCAACATCCCATGAGATTGTTATGACACATTCATCTTGTGATTATAAACAATAACCACCTAAAAACTAATAACAACCAAGTGCCCAAGGGAATAAAATAATAGTCCAAAAATGTGTCATAACAATCTCATGGGATGTTGGGTGCCCAAAACCACCTTAACCTCCAAGATTTTCTTCCCATAAATAATAATTCACTACTGATAAATTATACTATATTTTAAATTCTTGGTTTATTTAAGGAGGGGTGTTGGGATTTGACAACCAAATTTGATGCTTCGCTTACAAGTAAAAATACTATTTGCTTAAAATTAAGCAGTTGAATGTCCCCATGAAATTGTTTATGTATTTATTTCCTATTTTTCTGACTATTTAAAAAATGAAAATAGGTTGTGCAAAAATTGGAAGCTGAAAATAAGCAACTCCTCCAAATGGAAAAAAAATGCCATGTGGCTTCACAAATTACTTTGCCTCCTTTTCTTATTTACTGCATTTTCTATGCCCAAAACCTACATTTTCATTATGGATGCTACTCTTGAATACAGTTCTATGAGAGATACATTTTATACAAAACATTTGGAAGTATTCTATCTTAACCCAAATAACATGGCTTTATATTTGCTAGAGTTTTTGTTTGTTTGTAAATATTTAAAAAATGTAAGCTTGAATTTGTAATTTTCAATGTTTCATTTTTATATTTGCTTTTAGTTTGTTTAAATTATTTAAATAGCTGCATATGGCAATAATTATCAACAAATTTATACAACAAAAAAAATCTAAAATAATTTATGATGTAATTATATGGCGTATGAAGTTTGAATAGATGCTTCACTATATATAATTCTTAATTAACGCATGATCATTCCCATTCTTTTATTTCTAATTCGTATATAGTTTAAATTGATTGTTTAAAAAATAAACAGGAAAAATAAATAATCATGGGTCACCAGTGCCACAAAATACCCCTAGCCAAAAAACACTAAACAAGGGCATGAGAAGCTGCCCTAGCTAATATTTTTTTATTTATAAAGTGCTTCTTGAAGATTCTCCGTCCCTATGATTTTTAGGTCATTACAAATGATAAGGACAGAGCATCTTCAACGAAGCGATTTTAAAAGTTTGGTCTCCGCTTTATTTTGACCGCATGAAGAGAGAGGTAGGTAGATCTTTCAAGCTGGGCGAGAGAAAGCCTCTTTGTGCAATGGAGAAGCAGCAGTTCACCCATATGGAGCAACAGGTAAGTCCTGCAATAGCCAACCTCATTAAGTTGCGCATCGTTTCCAGCGTTGGATAGTCACTCAGTCAACCACATAATGTAAGTACTCTTCACATCTGCAAAACCCCATGAACAGCTTGACACAACAAATTTTCCTAGACAAAAGCCATTCAACAATTGTCATTGCTTTTTCATTTTCTCTGGAAAAGGTGGTCCACAGAAGAAACTGTTCGGCTTTCTCTAGAGAAAATGAAAGCAATGATAATTTTTGAATAGTTTTTATGTGCTAAGCTCTGGTTTTGCAACCATGATGGTACTTGCATTAGGTTAAAGTCATTTGGGTGATTATCCAGGCACTCGGAAACATGCTTCACTTAGTAAGATTTGAAATCCAATTTAAGATTTCTAAAGGATTACCAGAGTGAAGTCCAAGGAGTTGGGGCCAATCCCATTGAAAGAAAATTTAAAGAAAGACAGCAAAGATTGGAATAGTTTAGATGTTAATGATTCCCATGGAAAGCTGTGGACATAGGAGCTCTTTTCTTGGACTCTGCCTACATTTTTTAATCTTTTCTCTGGTAATCAATACTTTTTTATAGGGTTGCTTTTAGTGTATGAAATTTCTTTCATCAGGGTTTTAAGTTTCTAATTTGCAAGCAAGGCCTACCTGGTGGCTAGATCATTATGTGATTGGTGAGAAGGCATATGAGGTTCTATGGCAAGTTCTGTAATGTCCCTTTTTTTTTTCTTCTTATTTTTTCATAAATATAATCTCACTCACGGTAAAACTTGCACGGTCAATCAAACAGAATTTTTTGATTTTATTACTAACTTAGTGGTTGCTGTTAAAGTTTATTTTTATTGTTTTGGACACTCAGAAATCAGCTTCTGCAGTGGTTTAACACACTGAAATGCCTTTGGAAAATAAATTCTAAATCTGATTGTGTCAGGGGTGTTCCTCTACCAATCCTGCAAGGAAAAGAAAAGGGTTTGCGTCCTTAATATTCAGATTTAGAGGGGTTTGGCCCTCAGGCTGTTAGAACACAATCTCTGCTCTATAGAAGAAAAAATCAAATATATAAAGATGTCTTCAATGATGCCTTCCAGCCTCCTTGCTTGACTTCTTTTATATCCTTCTCTTCTAAAAGACACTACTCTTCATTTGCCTTTTAGCAACAATTAATTTTTAAGTAACTTTTGTCCCTCCTAAAAAAAGCGCTGCCCATGATTTGGTTTAAACTGGTTTTTTCCTTCATAAAACATCTTGTAGCAATTAATAAAACCAGCGCTTTTCAGGGAAAAGGCTGCCCCCTTAATATAAAATTGAGGAGGGGGCATTACAAGCCCACATTTAGGAATTATTGCTCTTTTCTCTTTGCTCATACGACGCATCTTGGCTTCTTTGAACCTAGTGGCATACATAACGATTCAGATATTTAAATATTTTTTAACAAATATCTTCTATGTACTTGGATATATTGCTTTTCAGCATTCACCTTTGGGCATTATTTTCTCTTTTCATTTTTCTTAAAACAACTCATTTACTGCAACTTACAGTCTCAAGACTTCAGGTTGCATGGATTGAAAGCAACTAAGTTAAGTCAAAACCAGAAATTCAAACCTATGGTTTTAGTAGGTGTCCTGTGGGAATAGTTAGAGAAAACTGATTTGTAATTCTAATTTCTAACTACCTCAGATGGTTCCGTGGACTTCAAATTAATTTAAACTACACAATTATCTGCGTTTGTTATCATTAAACATGCCAATTATACTTTGTCTTTGTACAAACAAGATAGATTACAATATTGTACAAGATAATGGTTGGCTCCTACCAGTCACTTTGCTTAGACTATCTAAGCCACTAGATTGTAAGCACACAAACTTGGGAGAAATGATCATTCTGTTTGGAGGAATATGTTATGATCATTTCTACTTCAATTAATTTTCCTGCTTTTGAAACCTCTTGAAAAAGAATTCAAGAGTTAATCTGTATAAGGTTATATCCAAGGCAATATGTGCCTGAATACCATTTGCCTACATTTGTTAGATGGTTTTTTTTTTCAAATTCTTTCATCTTATAACAGGGTTACATGGGATGCCTCTTCCTAAAAGATTTTGCATGGCTAACATGTGCTAGGGTTACAGAGTTGAAGGTCGATGTTTATTGGCATTAAGTCTTTCCCTTGAATTCTAATAATAGTTGTGTATCTCTTATATTCTTTTTCTTTAATCAGCTAACAGTTAGTTATTCCCCATTCTATTTGTTAAATGACTTATTTTTTATAACAGTTATGCTCTTCAAATGTGTATCATGGAAGTCTCTGCTAGTGCATTTATTGGGATTACATGATAGTAGTCCACATATTCAAGTGCTAAAAGGATAGGCCTAGTTATGCCTCACTTGGTGTAGACCGCTGGCTCCTCTAAGGGCTCCAAAGCTTGCACATCATTAGGTAGAGTGGCTTCTTGAAACCAAGCTAGTTTCCTGTTCTCTTCACTAGTTTACTTGATAAAAATAAGGTATGTTACTATTAGCGTTATTGTGTTCTTGCCTAGGGTGGTCTATATGCATTGATAGACATCGTGTGATAAAATTTCTGGCTCAGCATTCATGATCAATATTGCTCTTTCTATATGTTGAATGCTTTCACTTCCCTTTTGCTGCTCTTTCCATTATTTCCATTTCCTCATTTATGCTATGGCACATCAAGTTTAACATTTTAATGTGTTTAATCATTACATCTTTGAGATTTCCACATGTAAATGTATTCCATTGTATGAACACTCTTTTAAATTTTCAATTTCCATGTTTCTTGTAAAGTGCAGATCAACATCAATCAAAAGAGAACATCCACCGTACCTGAACCTGGCCATGGTTGCCCCACTTTTGTTTCCAGTTTTTGTGTAATTATTTGACTTTTTGCATTAACAAGAAGACTTTGAATCACAATAGCTGTCATGACTCATACCTACAAAGGTTTCATCACTTCATTGAAGGAACAAAGCCAAAAACATTACCTCCAGACAAGAAAATAATGATAAATATTGATATAGAAGCAGGTAAAAATAGTTAAAACATTTTGTCTAATATTCTTGCATCCTACATCATCTTTTGCTAAGGAAATAAAAAGCTACAGAAGATCTTGAACGGCATTTTGTCTGAAGCTCTTTATGTACTTTTCACCTTTGTTTATGCCAAGCCCAGTATGTAGTTTGTCAAATTTGGAAGTATCTGGATTAAGCCATTGTCATTGTAGAGGTAATCCAAGCAGTAAAAATAACAGGTCAGAATTACAATTTAGACACGCGCTAAGGCCCTTGTAAGGTGAGAACTTGAGAACTAATTAAAGAAAGTTTAAAGACACCAAAGACCAGAATATAATCAATGCTAATAATCACACGTGAGGCTTGTTACACATAGTTGTTGTTTTCTTGGACTGTTGCATATTCTTGTAATCCCTGCTCTCCCCTTTCATCAATACTTGCTTAGTTTCTCACTTGCAAACAGGCCCGCCTAGCAGCTAGTTCCTCCTATGCAGTTAGCTAGAACTGACATGAGTGCTGCGGCAAGTTCCATATGATGTAGCTACAGTCTGTGAAAGTCATATTCATGGGTTTGGTTTAGGCCTCACTGTTATGTGAAAGTCATATTCATGGGTTTGGTTTAGACCTCACTGTTATACATCTAATGACATATCTACTAATTCGGAAATTATTCAAATATCTTCCATGTGTACTCTTATACTAGGATGCATTACTTTTCAGTCATTGGCCTTTATTTTCTCATTTCACTTTTCTTAACTTGAGTCCTTTTCTTAATACTTCAGATTCCCTGGGGTCAAAGAAATCAATAGGTGTTATGTTGAAATGATTCAACATTAATAATGTGATTTTGTAAGCACCTTTGTTCTCATGGAAATCAATAAAGATTGTTTTGTAATTTTAGCTAAAGAAGATTGTCCTCTGTTCTTTAAATTTGACTTAATTTCTTTCAGCAACAAAATTGTCTACCCAACTTGTCACCATTACACAAGCTAATTATGTTCTATCCTTGCACAGGCTAACCAAAAATATCTTAGGGGATGATTGTAGTTTTAACTAGTTGCTTCACTCGCTTGCCAGTCTAAACTGGCAGATTGTAAGCACACAAACTGTAAAAATTCGTTTTCCATTTTCAGGGATATATTATCATATTTCTTTTGGATTAATTCTTTTGCTGATGAAATTCGTTGGCCACAAATAATTGCTTTTCAATAATCAGGCAACAGTTACTTTCTTCTTTACTCAGTATGCTTTAATTCAGTAACTGTCGTGCAATAATTTGTCATAAATTTTACAATTGAGTAAGATTCTTTAATTGAAGATTTGTATAAACTGATAGGAGAAGCAGAAACAGCAGTCGAATGTCATAGACAAGCACTAACAATAGTTACTCTGGATAATTCTTCAGCACCATGCTTTAATTCGGTTAACTGTTGTGAAATTTTTTGTCATAAATTTTACAATCGAGTAAGATTCTTTAATCGAAGATTTGGATAAACTGATAGGAGAAGCAGAAACAGCAATCGATTGTCATAGACAAGCACTAACAAAGTTTGCTATGGATGATTCTTCAACAGACATTGGTCAATAACTTTTAAAAATATGAAATTCTCTCTTCCAAAATTAATTATTTAAGTTCCCCAATGGTTCTGCATTTCATTGCAATCAGGGTTAGCCTTTACCGGTACAATGCACGGGACATCACTCTTTCCTGCTGCTATATTCTCGGGATTGTAGAGAGAATATGCAGGGAAGAATAATAACAGAATTTACTTGCGAAGGATCTTAAAATGACGTAGCATAAGTTGAAAAGAAAATGATTATGAACTCCAATGATTTGTGTAATTCTTTGTGTATCAGCATTTGGAAGGCGAAGAGCATGCTCGGTAGACTCTTTTGAGAGCTTGCAGATAATGGGTCTCTTGAGGTAATAGCAATATGTGTATTGTAGCTATTATTATTTTGTCATTCTGGATGAAAATTAACTGTTTAAACTTTAAAAGCATATCATGCCTTAAAAATAAACTTCTAGTGCACGTCTGCTAGGCACCTTTTCACCATGAAATTTCTTGCCATTTGTAAGTATCCCATTCCTAAGAGAAGGAATTGAAGTGTGGATTCAACGTACAAAGAATTTGTTGTCTTCAAGAACCAGGTTACTGCATTATCCAGCAGCACAACTAAATGACTAACTAATATAAACAGTAAAAATTGCTTTCAGAAAGTCCAAGAGGAATGAACCATATTAACTTACAATGAGGTGTTATTATCATGTATTCCAAACTTTAATGGTGGTGGGTTACTAGATAGTAAGTAGTCTTTCAAGTAGGCTAAATAAATATTTATGAATGATTTAACTCAGCCAAATTTTTAGTGATATAAATATTACTTTAGCAAAAATTCGAACCAGGATTTGATTTAAGGTTCTTATATGGCAAGATTCCATGAACAGATCTATAAAAGGAATGTTAGTTTTTAATCATAGATAAAAAAAAATAATCTAGTAACTGTAACATGACAAGTCAGAAGGCATTGCATTTCAACCGAATTCAGATTTATAGCCCCAAAACAAGGTTCATTTTGAAGCCAAAGTCATGGCCCATATGACTATATAATATTTAGACTCATGATTTATCTCCAAAATTTCAGAACATGCTGTAAATGGTTGAGAATGCACTATTTCTGTGTGTGAACTGGATATAAAAGATTGAAATCGTTATCTTTATCTTGTAGCTCATATGAGCATGTTTGCTTGGGAGCTCCCATGGTCCAATTAACTTTTTTAATGATGAGTAGTGTTATATACAATAGAATGTTTACATAAAAAATGAGTGGAATAGCGTCATATTAAAAAAATCTGTTGAAATTGCAAAACGACCAAAAAAAAAAGGGCCAAATTTTATTTACTAGGGGAGAGGACCCAGTAGTTGTGCACCTAACTTCGCGTCCCTCAAAATCCTACTTGAAATTTCAAATCACAATACAGCAGCTTACTTGGCAAGTCCCCTGCTTATAACAAAAGTTTGGCCACATCATCAAATATGATGCCACATCAGCATGCTTTTTGTAGGTTCAAAAAGGGCAAGACCCCTTACCAATACTTGTGCATTCACATCACCAGTAGTTGAGCGCTGATGTGGCATCACGTGATTGGTTGCTTTTTAGATCAAAAGAATACATTTTGTTTAATTATGAGTAGTAAAGTCACAACTATTGGCATTATATAAACAGCTATCCACATTATATAAACAACTATTGGGCATTATATTAACAAAAACATTCACAACTATTGGAACACGCTCCACTACTGGGTCCTCTCCCCTATATGTTTTATTACTTTTTATGCTATCAACATATAATGACACAGTTTTGTAAAAGATACAAAATCCTCAATATTTTCGTGGTGAAACTCAAACCGATTGGGCAGCACACCATATTTACTTTTCGTGAAACTAACATTCCTTTGCACTTGAAATAATATATTAGTAAATGAAGAGGAAAATCTGCTATAGCAGTAATATAATTTCTTAAGTATAGTTGGTCTTTTTTAGATGTATATTTGGTTTGTTTGGATGAAATAGAATTATATAAAAGAAAATAAATATAGTCTATTTTTAAAAATAGTAAATACAAATAGTCAACAATGTGGGTGGGAGTGGGCTTCTTTGGATTAGAGGAATTTGTTTTTTTGTTTATTGATATATATTTGTTAGCAATTGTGGAAAATTAATTGTAGGATTGATTTTGAGGAGGAAGAAGTCGCTCTCATTAATTGGCATCCTTGTAAACACCCAAAATTCATTTGTTGATATACATGTTCGATCATGATATGGTAATCCAACTAATGACCCATGCGGCATGCTCACTTCTTACAACTTTTTATGCCTTGATGGAAGCTTTCTTAGTCCAATTTAGTATTCTTTTAGGAATTTGTTTTTTTGTTTATTGATATATATTTGTCAAGCAATTGTGGAAAATTAATTGTAGGATGATTTTGAGGAGGAAGAAGTCGCCCTCATTAATTGGGATCCTTTTAAACACCCCAAATTCATTTGTTGATATACATGTTCGATGATGATATGGTAATCCAACTAATGACCCATGTGGCATGCTCACTTCTCACAACTTTTTATGCCTTGATGGAAGCCTTCTTAGTCCAATTTAGTATTCTTTCAGGAATTTGTTTTTTTGTTTATTGATATATATTTGTCAACAATTGTGGAAAATTAATTGTAGGATGATTTTGAGGAGGAAGAAGTCGCTCTCATTAATTGGGATCCTTGTAAACACCCCAAATTCATTTGTTGATATACATGTTTGGTGATGATATGGTAATCCAACTAATGACCCATGTGGCATGCTCACTTCTCACAACTTTTTATGCCTTGATGGAAGCCTTCTTAGTCCAATTTAGTATTCTTTCTTTGGTGTTCTTTCCCAAAAAAAAATTCTTTTTCACTTAATTATTTTTTGTCACTCAAAAGTGCAAATCCCTACTTTATGTTATGGGTGTGTCAAGGAGACCTTAAGGTTGCCTTAATGATCTATGTTAAGTTGTAGGGTCAGTCAAGTGACCAACACTATTAAGAGGGGTGATCCATACCTTAGCATGGGAAACTCTATTGTCTTTTGGCATGGTTGCGAGTCATTTGAAATTTTTTTTTCTTTTTTTTCATTTTCTTTCCTAAAACTCATCTTTTCGACAAGATTGTTTTTTTTAGTTGAGCTTTCATTCCCTTTTGGCTTGTTTTTCATCATGTAGCCTCTTCTCTTTTCGTATATAACCCCCCTCTTGAAGAATTTTCTCACAATCTTTGAGCCATTTCAAATAAGCTTTTCTCCTCGATATGTAGAAAGATTGTTAGGTTACCTCTACAACTTTGTGAAAAACTTTGTATCCCTACCTATTGGAATTGGATCATCTTTAGAAGATTGCATGCCTCACTATAATGCCCAATCCCAAATCCTTATATAGAGGTTCTCCCTTCGCATACATTGTACAAGAAGTTAATGTTATCTTTCTCACCAATTCCGATTTTCCCTTTCCATCAAGTAAAGTACCCCACACTTGAAGAGGAGAATATACTATAAAATTTGGACCCTTTGAGTACACACTTATGATGGTTGCACAAGACACTTCAAAGTTTCTTCCAAGTTCATTTATTTCAAATAGTAAATTTTTTAATGTAAAGTTTTATTTGTTCTTAATTAGATCACATACTCTTGCCTAAGAAAGGTAACACTTTGTTATTATTTCTTTGTTTAGCTTAGATTCATTGTTTCTTTCTTGGATAGACTATTTTTAAATTACTTTCTTTACAAATAAATTAAGTTCACTTGAAAAGCTCTACCAAAAACACACACAAAAACATAATGTAGATTACATTTGAAAAGCCATATAGGAATCGTTACTTGCATGTAGATTAATTAATTCACATTTTAAATTGGAAAAGCACAAAAAATGAAGTAGATAAAAGCTCTCTTTGGAGCATTTAGAGTAGCTCATTTATTTAGAATCAATAAGATGATAAAAAAAAATAGAAAAAGAAAAGCCTTCGATATCATCACCAAGCATTTAACAAATACTCTACTCAACCAAAGCAAATAAACTCACCAAAAATCACACTTGTTCAACTTATTTATCTTTCAATTGATTTTTTACGCCAAATGTGTGTTGGAGTAAATAAGTAATCACCTAATATTAGACCCTTTTTACTTTATTCACTTAAGTTAAACTTACAAAAAAATTTATTATTATTAGATTGAGCTAAATATAGGTCATATTGTCTCTTTGCATAAAACATGGACACTTGTCATAGTCTAATTTAATTTTCACTTAGGGTTTCATTTGTTGCAAATTGTTGTCATTGATGTCAAAAGGGGCAAATGTTTGTTATTGATGTCAAGTGCTCTAAAATGAAGATTGTTGCTTTGATTTGATCTGTTCGTGTTTACATGCTATGATGATTTGTTTGGTCTTCATTTGATTCCTTTAGATTGGATTGAAGATGATGTTTGGTTAGGGTTTGTGCTCTTGGTGGGGTTTAGCCCTAATTCATTTAAACCCTAAGTGATTTGTTCAATTGTGCACTTTGCGTTCTAATTTGTCATTGATTGGTTATCCATTGTTCTTGATTGCTAAAGTTATTATTATTGCCCTTATGCATTGTTGTTTGCTAACCCTGCTCACTATCTAATCCAGTTCAAAATATTTTTTTTGTTGGAATATCTAATTTTGAGCAGCAATAGGAAAGTGCATTTAATGCACAGTCAAAAGAGATACACTTTGGATCATTCTCCCAATTGGCAGTGTCTAACATATGATGGCCAGTAAATGCTTCTCTAACAGCAAATTAATTTTGGTAAGTGAATTTGAAAATGAGCGCCAATTTTTTGAAAGGGCAAGTAAGACAAAAAAAGAATAGAATGTTTATTCTATAAAAGGAGATAGTTAAGTTTTTGCAACAAGAGACAAGGAATGTTCAGCAGAACATAGAACTATAGAATGGGAGCAGAACATAGAACTACAGAATGGGAATGTTCAGGAGAACTTGCAGCAACAAAAGACATTGACAAAGAGTTGTGCTTCAATGCTTCAGAATATCACCAACATGTAGCAGCACAAAAAGTTCTAGATGTGTCGAAATATGTGCAGTATTTTGTATGAAGGGAATATAGAGCTTTAGCTCTAAGTTTTGTCTATAATTTTTGAATGTAATATTTAAGTGAATGAATGAAATAGAAAATATTATGCCTCCTTGTCTTGTCTCCATTCTTGTCTGTGTTTTCATTCTTTGCCCACTGTAGTTGGGTTCTTTTTCCCATCAGATTGGTATCAGAGCCCTAAGTTTTCTGGGCATTTAGTTTTTAAAGCCCTAACTTTGTTCCTAGGCGTGCTATGACGGAACCTTAGTTTCTAGGTATTTGGAAAAGCCCTAATTTTCTGGGCAGTGAAAAAAAGCCTTAGATTTTTTGGGTAGTTTCCCCCATTTAGCAAAATGGTTGGAGGAGACAATAGGAGTTGGCAGCAACCACCTATATTTGATGGTAGAAATTTGATGACAAATGTGAAAAATGCATTTTTATAGGCTATAGTGAAGAATCCAAAGCCTACAGATTGTATAATCCTTAGCAGGGAAGTTTCTTCGGAAACTTACAACAACAGTCTTCTTCATCAGCCCAACAATCAAGCAACTCCAGAAACTTAGACCCTATGCTTGCATCATTGATGCCCCGAAAGACTAGAAGTGTCGGGAAAATTTATGACAACACAAGGTATGATGATTTTGATAAGAATTTAGATTTTGCTATGTTTTCTTATAGTGATCCAATGTATTTTGAAGAAGTCGTGAAAGAAGAAAAATGGTGTAAAGCCATGGATGAAGAGTTGGACGCTATAGTGAAAAACAAAACATGGGAGCTCATTGATTTACCCAAAGGGAAATCAGTCATTGAAGTTAAGTGGGTCTATAAGACCAAATGCACTGTTGATGGTAAGGTTGAAAGGCATAAAGCAAGGTTGGTTGTTAAAGGATACAAACAAAAGCCTGGAAGAGATTACGATGAAACATATGCACCAGTTGCAAGGCTAGAAACAGTGCGGGTAGTCCTAGCAATTGCAGTCCAGCACGAATGGAAAGTATTTCAAATGGACGTAAAATCAACCTTTTTGAATGGAGTGTTGAAAGAAGAGGTGTATGTGGAGCAGCCACTTGGCTACGAAGTCCCAAGGAAAGAAGATAAAGTCTATAGGCTCCGGAAAGCTCTTTATGGGCTAAAACAAGCACCACAGGCATGGTACAACAAAATTGATTTGTACCTTCTAAGCAATGGCTTTAGCAAAATAGAGTTCACACTCTATATCAAGGTAGTGAGTTGCACACAGTAATCTCATTGATTTCAAAAGTGATGATAGACCTCATATTTAGGCATGATGGTATTCTTAGAATGGACAGCAAACCAGCTGCTACAAGTTTTTGTATGTGAGATGCATGGTTAATGTATTTACTAATTTGGTACACAGTAGTGATTTCTGTTCATCTATTGGGTTAAGGTATGTCAATCGAAAGCTATGGCATTATGTATAGCAAAATGGGCAACAGTGATTGGGCAAGAAATGTGATGAGATACACTCAAGAGCAATTCGTGCATAAGTAATATCACTCTCACAGTAAGCTGAGCATAATAGCAAAGCAACATGTACTGCAATCTGAGCAACAAGATGGTACAACCATTGTGACATCTTCTATTGCATTGACTAAGAATCTCGTCTTTCATGGACGAAGCAAGCATATCAAAATCCGATATCATTTCATAAGGGAGCTAGTTATTGAACTTCAATACTGCAGATCTGAGCAACAACTTACTGATATTTTTACAAAATTGTCAAAAGAATCCTTTGAATGCCTAAAAGATAGGCTTGGTATGCAAGAATGTTGGAACTTTAGTTCTGGAAACTCAGAAAGGCGCAAAAAATCAAAACAGGTGCAAACAGGTATGCCTCGGAAACTTTGAGCCGGTACTCCAGAAACTTCGTAGAGTGATGAAAAACAAGGATAGTTGCTCTGGAAATGTTGCTCAGAAACTTTGCTTTGGAAATTTTTAATGTTGATGAAAAGCAAGAAGACTCAAAATTAAGGGGGAGTGTTGGAATATATAATTTTGAGCAAGCAACGGGAAAGTGCATTTAATGCACAGTCAGAAGAGATCCACTTTATATCGTTCCCCCCAATTGCAGTGTCTAACATATGCTGGTCAGTAAATGCTTCTCTGGCAGCAAATTAATTTTGGTAGGTGAATTTGAAAATGAGCACCAATTTTTGGAAAGGGCAAGTAAGACAAAAGAAGAATAGAATGTTTATTCTATAGGAGACAGTTAAGTTTTTGCAGCAACAAACAAGGAGGAATGTTCAACATAACACAAAACTACAAATAGGGAATGTTCAAGAGAACCTACAACAACAGAAGACATTGACAGAGAGCTATGCTTCAGTGCTCCAGAATATCACCAACACGTAGCAGTACACAGAAAGCTCCAGATGCGTCGGAATATGCGCAGTATTTTGTATGAAGGGAATACAGAGCCTTAGCTCTGAGTTTTGTCTATAATTTTTTAATGTAATCTTTAAGTGAATTAATGAAATAGAAAATATTTTGCCTCCTTGTCTTGTTGTCTCCATTCTTCTCTGTGTTTTCATTCTTTGCCCACTATAGTTGGATTTTTTTTCCCATCATTTCCTACATCTAAAGTTAATACTTTCAAGAAGCTAAGGATGACGTTGATGGGATAGGTGTTGCAATAGTGTGAGTGCATTTTGAGTTCGCTTCAACCATGTTGAAATTATGGTGGCATGGAAAGCTGACAAGTGTTGATGTTGTAGAAGAGTGCATTGTGAGCTTGTTCGGATCATATGGAGTTTGTGATGAATCACTATGTTGACATGTGTTTAGTAGATCAACGACTAGCGCACGAGTGTATAAAATCAACAATCATCGCAATAGCACATTTTTGGGTCTATCTAGACTAAGTCAAGTTTGTGGTGGTGCGACATGATGACAAGTGTCAAGTTTTTGCCGCAACACATTTTGGAGCATTCAAGACCAAGGCAAAATTGTGGTGTTGTAGGTTGGTGACACACGTCCAAGACTTTCCAACAGTTGCATTCTATTGGTCGGGGATATTTTGTGGGTATATGTGTGTATTCAAATTCCATTGTTGAATATATGTCGTGCATTTTCCCACGAAAAGAAAGATTGACACTCCAAATTCAAATGTGCTCAACAAAAGATTTTAACAAATTGACTTGTCCTTCACCATCGGATCTAATTTTTGGTCTAGATCAACATTGCAATATTATCTTTCATCCCAAATCAATATTTAAGCAAATTGTTTTGAAATTTTGAATTGTGAACAATACATAACTGTGACTGTACATGGATGTGTGATCTATTTGAGCTTTTAATGTCTTATCTTTAAAAGCAAAGTTAGCTTGGGTAAAGGAGAGTAGAGTATGAATTTGAAGCAATCAAATTGATTAAGAAAATGTGTAGATTCAGTTTGTGAGCATTTGTGATAGAAAATTGTTTGTAAACTTTATTGTAATTATTTCAGTGCACTCTAAGGTTGGTGCCTCTTGTTCTCTAAGTTGGTGCTTAGATTGGGGGATAGGTGTCTTCTTTAGGTTGGTGCCTATAAATTGTTTTGGGGATTGGTCCCTGCAAAATTATTGTAAGATTTATTTTTTCTCGTGAGGTTGGATTTGGGCAGTAGATCCAAGCAACATTTCTCATCGTGGTTTTTCCCTCTATGGTTTCCACGTAAATCTGGCAGTATCTTGTGTGATTGCTTTCGTTGTTGCTTATGATTTCCTTAATGATTCTTTGATGTTCATTGATATATTGATTAAAGTTAAAGTTTAATGATATATTAATTCACCCCCCTATTAGTATACTTGTGTGTTCAACAATTGATATCAGAGCTAAGTTCCTTGGTGCAACTTAACAACTAGGGGTAGATCTTGGATTTGAACACATGGTAGGTCAAGATGGATCTCACTCAAACAAGGTACCACAATTTGATGGGACAAATTAAGTTTTTTGGAGTACAAGGATGGAAGCATACCTAACATCATTAGGATTTGATGTTTGGCAATTTGTTGTAGATGGCTACATTGCTTCTGCAACTCCCCCAATAGACCAAGCTAATAAGAAGGCATGTAAGTATAATGCTAAAGCTAAGAATGTAATTTTAAGTGGACTAACAAATTTTGAATTTGTCAAAGTAATGCATTGCAAGTTTACTAAGGACATTTGGCAAAAACTTATAGCATCTATGAAGGTGATGATAAGATCAAGCAAGCCAAACTACAAACTCACATAAACAATTTTGAGAGTCTAAAGATGAAAGAAGAAAATATTGCTAACTATTTGCTCAAGGTGGATGAAATTGTTAGTGCTATGAAAGGACTTGGTGAAGAATTGAAAAAACCAATAATTGTCAAGAAGGTACTCATATCCCTTTCCCAAAGGTTTGATACAAAAGTTTTTGCTATTGAAGAAGCTAGATATTTGAATAACTTTACAATGGATGAATTGTTTGGATCTCTCACTACTTATGAAATGAGGAATGTAAATAAAGAAACATCAAAGAAAGCAGTTGCTTTCAAAGCATCCAAGAAAGAGAGAAATAAAGAATTTGATCCAAGGATGTGTTTGGTGATGAGGAAGTCAACTTTGTGAGGAAGTTGAAGAAAGGTTCTTGAAAATATAAAGATAAGTTACCTTTTGAATGCTTCAATTGTGTCGAAGTAGTGATCAATGCAAAAACAAAAAAGAAGAATTTTCCCAAGCATAAGAATAGCCTATATTCAAAATATGAAAAAATATGATCAATGTACTTCTGAAGAAGAAAGTGAAGAAGCTTTATTCATGGCAATAGGAGACGGTGAAGATATGCAAGATCATAATGAAGAATGATGTGAAGTAGACTTAGAGGGAGAACTCATCTCCACATTGACTGATATGAAAGTAGAAAGGAAAGAAAATCAGAAACTGAAGGTGAAACTTGAAGAATTTGAAAAAGATGATTATTGATCTGAAAATTTGGATAGAAGAAGAAAAGAGGATAGAAGATGTCTTGCCAAAAAAATTGAAGGCAAAGGGAATGGACTGTGAAAGGCCTGAGGCAAAAATTGTATCCTTGAGAAAGGACTCTAAAAGGAATAAGAATCAATTGGACAAAAAAATGAAGTATATGAGAAGAGCACTGAAATTCTAGATGAGATCATAAATAACCAAAGGTCACCTTTCATCAAGATTGGTCTCAGTTTCGATGAAGGTCATCTTCCAAAGAAGACAATTGCAAATCAAGTTGATAGGAATACCTCTAGTAGTTCAAATGTTGATCAAACCAAGAAGTTTGAAGAACTCGGAAAGGAATAAGATGCTTTCATTCAAGTCCAACAGAAGGGGAGATTCAAAAAGTCAAATCTAGAAAGGCAAGCATCCAATATTAGGTTCAATTATTCCTTTTTTGGTCATTGTTTTGTTTGCAATCAATTTGGTCATAACACAATAGATTGTAGATGGTTCCCTACAAGGAAGAGTAATTTTGTAAGCATAAATCTTTTTGCACCTTTAGTTGATTTCAGTAGATCATATGTTACAAGTGTAACAATTTTGGGAAAAAGGAATTTTTTTGTAGAAGTGGCTTCCAAAAGCCTCCAAGACAAGAAAAGAAAGAGAATATGGATATTTTTGCTAGTCAGAAGGAAGAACCTAAAAAGGAATAGAAAATAAAGATTGAGAAATCAATGATTGTTCAAACTACATTTCATCCTCAAGAAAATCCATGGGTTATTGACAGTGGGGGTTCTAGTCACATGATTGGAGATAAAAGTAGATTTATCAGGTTGAAGAAGTGGAATGGTGGTTTAGTTAAATTTGGTGATAATACTACTGCATGGATCTTTGGAAAAGGATCTCTAAGCATTGATGGGAGATCTAGGATAGATGATGTTATGTATGTTGAAGGACTAAAGAATAATCTTTTGAGTGTAAGTCAAATGTGTGATAAAGGCTACAATCTCACTTTCATGCTCAAGGATGTGAAATCAGGAAAAAAAAAAAAAAATTGTAGAAGCAAGTAGGTCAAAAGGAAATTTGTACAATCTCACTAAAGTCAAATGAAGAAGTTGTATTTTGAGACAATCATATGAGAGTTGAATATGGCATAAAAGAATGGGTCATATCAACTTCGATAGCCTTGTGAAGATCAATTCAAAACATGTTATGAGAGATATGCTAAAAATTACTAACCCTGCAAGCACCTTCTACAAAGAATGTCAATTAGGGAAGCAGACAAGAGTAAGATTCAAGAAAAAGGAGCATTCTACTATTGAGCCATTGGATTTGGTTCATACAAACCTATGTGAACCTAAAAAAAATGAGAGCCCTACATGGAGAAAGGTATTTTGTGTTATTCATTGATGATTTTACTAGAATGACTTGGGGTTCTTTCTTGAGAGAAAAATATGAAGCTTTTAGTAGATTTATGATTTTTAAGGCTATGGTTGAAAATGAAATGGGTTCAAATATCAAATTCCTAAGGTCTCATAGAGGTGGTGAATTTACTTCTAATGAGTTTGAAGAATTATGTGAAGAATATGAAACCAAAAGACAATATTCGACTGCAAGAACTCCTCAACAAATTGGAGTGGTTGAAAGAAAAAGTAGAACAATTCAAGAGATGGCTAGGAAAATGCTAAATGAAGCCAAGTTGTCACATGTATACTAGAGAGAAGCAGTTCATACTATTGTACATATCGTTAACGGAGGACTAATGAGAGTAAACACTGTAAGACACCATATGAGTTTTGCTATGGTAGACATGCATCTATCAAGCATTTCAGAATATTTTGAAGCAAATGCTACATCAAAAGGGATGAAGAAAATCTGGGCAAGTTTGAATCTAGATCAAATGAATGTACCTTTCTTGGCAAGGAGCAAGGCATATAAATGCTACAATAAGAGACTACACAAGATTGTTGAGAGTATAAATGTGAGAATTGGTGAGGATCTACATCATTTTCCATTAGTTAAAAATTAGTATTTCGAACAATTAGCGAGTAAAAAAGAAGAAGATGAAAGTACATATGAAAAAGATGAAAATGCAAAAGAGTCTCAAAGAGAAAATACAAAAGCTCTAGCTAAACATGTTTAGAGAAATCATTCTGAAAATTAGATTCTTAGAAACAAGAATTGTGGAGTTATGACTAGGAGAAGATTAGCAAGAATGAATGAACATGTAAATTTTTCCTTGTCTAAAATTGAGCCTAAGAATTTCACTAAGGCTAGCAAAGATGGGAATTGGATTAATGCAATGGAAGAACTAAATTAGATTTAAAAGAATGATACTTGGGAGCTTGTTCCAAGACCTAAGAATAAGAATGTAATTGGCACTAAGTGGGTATTCATAAACAACCAGACTAGTTTGCAAAGGATATGCTCAGGTAGAAGGTATTGATTTTGAAGAAACTTTTTCTCTTGTGGCTAGATTCGAATCAATTAGGATGTTCTTGGCATATTCAATCTATAAGAATTTCAAGGTATATCAAATCGATGTCAAATCAACATTCCTCAATGGAAATCCTGAAGAGGAAGTGTATATTGAGCAACCTAAAGGATTTCAATTGTCTAAGAATGAGGATTGTGTTTGAAAATTGAAAAAGGAATTGTATGGACTTAAACAAGTCCCTAGGGCTTGTTATTTAGATTGGACATGTACCTGTAGCAGCAAGGATTCAAAAGAGAGATTGCATACAACAATCTTTACATCAAGATAGAAGGTGAGCATCAAATGATTGTTCTCATCTATGTCGATGACATTATTTTTGGTGGTAGCAATGACAAGATGTGCAAAAAGTTTGCATAAAAGATGCAAAAAGAATTTGAAATGTCTATGCTTGGTGAATTGTCATTTTTCCTTGGTTTGCAATTTGTTCAGTCAAATAAGGGTATTTTCATATCACAAACCAAGTATGTCAAGGAGATGTTCAAGAATTTCAAAATGGAAGATTGCAAGCCAGTTAGTTAGTTAAAACATTAATGGTGACAAGATGTAAGCTAAGCAAGGAGGATGAGTCACCTGAAGAAAATCAAACTCTATACAAGTCAATGATTAGAAGCTTGTTGTATTTGACTGCATCTAGACCTTATATCATGCAAGAAGTGTGCATGGTAGCAATATTTCAAGTAGCACCTAAAGAAACACATGTAAAGGCAGTAAAGAGAATTTTTAGATATTTTAAAAATACTATTAACTATGGTATGTGGTATCCCAGAGGTGGTGATTTTACTCTTGCAACTTACACAAATGTTGATTGGGTAGGAAGTGTTGATGAATATAAAAGTACCAGTGGTGGAGCATTCTTTCTTGGAGACAGACTTATATCATGGCTAAGCAAGAAACAAAATTCAATATCTTTGATAACAGTAGAAGCAAAATACATTGTTGCAACATGATGTTGTACTCAAGTACTTTGGATGAAACAAACTTTGAAGGATATAAAGGTTGAGTATAATGAACCTATTCCCATTTTATGTGATAATACAAGTGCAATTAATATTTCAAAGAATTCAATGGTGCATTGAAGGACAAAACATATCTCAATCAAACTTCATTTTTTGACAGAAAAGGTTGCAGATTAGGAAGTCAAATTAGAACATGTGGTTACTAAAGATCAAATTGCAAATATCTTTACAAACCTCTTCCCAAGGAGAAATTTGAGTATCTTAGACGAACGCTAGGAATCACAACTCCTCTTTCCTTTCAATGAAGACCTAGATATGAAGTACAAGTTTAGGGGGAGTACTTCCTTACTTTGTCCCTGGAATATTTTGATGAGCACACGATTATACTAAGAGGGGGGGGGTGAATCAATATAATACAAAATTTTACCAATTTAAACTTAATCAATCATAGCAATAATAATCATGCAATATCTTGACAATTAAGAACACCAAGATTTACATGGAAACCCTTACGAGAGAAAACCATGACAAATATTGATTGTATATAAATCCCTTTTACAATCTTTGTAAGCACCAACCTATAGAAGACACCAATCCCCTCTTATACAATTTTTGAGCACCAATCTACTGGAGACACCAATCATCACTTGTAGAATTTGTAGGCACCAACCCACTGGAGATACCAATCCCCACAACTAAGCACCAAATCAACAAGAGACACAAATCTCTTTGATATGAGGTGCCAACCTCGTCAATATGAGGTACCAATATTCTCTTTTACATCTACATATATTCTTCTTATAATTTTTCCATAAACTCTTATAAATTTGCCACAAATCTTTCTTACAAATCTGCCTTCGACCTTTCTTTAATGATCTTCCTTTTATCTTTTCATTTTCTAATTTGCGGCTGTTATTTTGATATACTCTTATTCCCAATACACCTTCCTCTTATTTATCTTCACATTTCATGCTTCTCACTTCTACTTGCAGTTATCTTTTATATCTTCATAACCTAGTGAAATAATGCATCTTTTCAAATAGATACGTCTCTTCATATATATATATATATATATAATTTATTTAATGATCATAAACCTTCAACATATCTTGTGACTATTTTTAACCAAATTTTCAATTAATATTCCTTCACTTCATTATTCTATATTCATCTTATTTACTTCATGCTACATATTATAATTCCATACACTTCTTCTTTGAATGATAAAACCTTCTATCTTTTATTCCTCACACTCTTGAATGATAAAACTTTCACACACACTTCATCTCATGGAATGAATTCTCTTATATATCTTGTCTCATCATGAGACACAACCCTTCATCGTACCCTTTTGACTCTCGGTTAAAACTAATCTTTATTTAATTAATTAATTTTTTTATCTTTGCATACACTTCTCTTTTCTACTCCTCTTCCTATTTAATCTTCTCACATCTCACACCCACTCATATTCACCACACATTTCTCACTTCTTTTTTATATTTTCATGCCTCTATGAAGAGATACATCCTTTCATAATGACCTTTCAAATAGTCATGACTCCTCTTTAAAAAAAATTGTTGCCTTTTCACACATCCACAATACTATATATTTTTATCCTCCACACACTTCTCTCTTGACTAATAGATCCTCCTTTCTATTCCACACACATCTCTCTCTTATTTTTCATAAACTATTTATATCTTTACATCTCAATGAAGAGTTGCATCTCTTTGAAAAGAGATAACTCTTTAAATGGATGTCTTTTTGTTAAGAGTAATTGTTGTCTTTGAACACTTTTTATTTTTATTTTTTGTTTCTCCTTAATGGTTTCCTTTGAATGATCTTTTTATTATTTTCTTCATTCAAATCTATCTGTGCTTGTATAATGTATCTTCTTGTTCTCCACAATTCTTTCTCTTTTTATATCTTCTATGAAGGGAGACATCTCTTAACAAAGAGACAAACTTTATTAACCATTTCAAATCTTTGGAAACAAATCACACCTCTTCACTAAATGATGTATTCTTAATAAGTGTGTTCCACATCACCTGCGAGATATTTTCTATTTATAGTCTTTTGATATTTTTCCTTTGACATCACTGAAAATAGTCTCATTCATTCACTTTGACACCAATGAAAATATTCTAACAATCTCTCATACCTTTGACATCAATGACAATCAATTCCAACATATCTCTTTTAGGGGGAGTGTTGCAAAGAGCTATTGTTGTTAGTATTGTTGATCCATAAAGGGATAAGATCAAAGGGGGAGTACTATGAAATGAGTATGTCATATTCCTTTGTCATTTATGTCAAAGGGGGAGAATTATAGGAAGAGTTGGAGAATTGAATAAAGAGGGAGAGAATTCAGTTTGTGTTGTCATCAATGATAAAGGGGGAGATTGTTGTAAATCATTGTCATTGGTGTCAAAAGGGACAAATGCTTTTCATTGATGCTAAGTGCTCTGAGATGAAGATTGTTGCTTTGATATGATATGTTCATTTCTATGTGCTATGATGATTTGTTTGGTCTATATCTGATTCCTCTAGACTGGATTGAAGATCATGTTTGTTTAGGTTTGTGCTCTTGGTAGGGTTTTATCCCTAATTCATTTAAACCATAAGTGATTTGTTCAGTCGTGTACTTTATGTTCTAATTCATTGATGAATAATGATTGGTTGTTCTTGCTTACTTAAGTGATTACTTAAAGCCCCTATGCATCGTTGTTCACCGGCCCTACTCACTGTTTGATTTGGTTCAAAATATTTTTCCTAAGTCTAAAGTTAATACTTTCGGGAAGCAAAGGATGGCATTGATGGGACGGGTGTTGCAATTGCATGTGAGCACATTTTGAGTCTACTCTGACCATGTTGAAATTATGATGGCACGAAAAGCTGACAAGTTTTGATGTTGCATAAGAGCGTATTTTGAGCTTGTTCGGATCATATGGAGTTTGTAGTGAAGTGTTTTACTAACACATGTTCAGTAGATCAATGGATAGGGAAAAAGTGTATCAAATCAATGGTCACCACAATAGCACATTTTTGGGTCTATCTGGACTAAGTCAAGTTTACAGTGGCATGACAAGTGTCAGGTTTCCATTGCAACATTTTGGAGCATTCAAGACCAAGGTGAAATTGTGGTGTTGTGGGCTAGTGACACGTGTCCAATACTTTTCAATGGTTGCATGCTATTGGTCAGGGATATTCTATGGGCATATGCATGTATTCAAATTTGGTCGTCAAATATCTATTGTGTATTTTTTCCTACGAAAAGAAAGATTGATGCTCTGGATTCAAACATACTCAATGGTTAGTTCCTGGTTTGAAATTTGAATTTGCACAAGTTGACATGATAGCAATAATGGGAGATTTTCACGGGCTAACTTGTCCTTGACCAACAGATCTGATTTTTAATCTAGGTTGACATTGCAATATTATCTTTCATCCTAGATTGGTATTTAACCGAATTGTTTTAGAATTTGAATGTGTGGTGAATAGCACAAAACTATGATTGTACATGGATGTGTGATTTATCCAAGCTTTTCATGTCTTATCTTTCAGAGCAAAGTCAGGTTGGGTAAAGGAGAGTTGAGTATGAATGTGAAGCAATTAAATTGATCAAGAAGATATGCGCAAATTCATTATGTGAGCATTTGTGACAAAAAATTGTTTGTAAACTTTATTGTAATTATTTTAGTGCACTCTAAGGTTGGTGCCTCTTATTTCATGTGAGGTTGGTGCCTCTTGTTCTCTAAGTTGGTGCTCAAATTGGTGTATAGGTGTCTCCTTTAGATAGGTGCCTATAAATTGTTTTAGGGATTGGTGTCTCCAGTGGGTTGGTGTCTGCAAAATTATTGTAAGATCTATTTTTTCTTGTGGGGCTGAGTTTGGGTGGTAGATCTAAGTAGCTTTTCTCACTGTGGTTTTTCCCCCTAGGGTTTCCACCTAAATCTAGTGTTATCTTATGTGATTGATTTCATTAATTCTTTGTATTTCCTTAATGATATACTAATTCACCCCCTCTCGCCTCTCAGTATACTTGTGTGTTCGACATCATCTAGGTTTGATTTTTTTATAAGCACTAATTTATACAATTGTATTTATTTAGATGTGTATATTTATTATCAATACATAATCTATCATGTTTTTTGGATTAGATCTCCTCTCATGGTTGCATAATAAATCAGTTACTTGTTCTCTCTTTGTGATAGGTGTTTTGGTTGTTGATAAATTTTGGAAGTTGTGGGGTTAATTATTGACTTTCAAAATGGTATTAGAGCACTAGATTTGTGATTTCTTATTCAAAAATTGAGAGATTCAATTTTGAAAAAAAAATGTCTCATTTTGAAGAAAAATGTGCATCGTCGTTGGATTAAGAACAACCAAAAACCTTAAGATTGTCTATCAATTCATCAAAATATGAGTAGTTGTAAAAAAATATAAAAAAATAGGGGTTGCACAAATCTTAAGGTGAAATCCATACAATTGTATGGTCACCACACAACCTGCATAGGCCCCTACATCAACTTGGTATGAAGGGTTTCTTTTGGGTTTTTTTCCACAAAATTATAAAAATAAACAAAAATCAAAATTTAAAAAATCATAAAAAAGGATTTGTACCTTGCATAGTAGGACTATCACATCCACCTCGTCGGTGTTTTTTCTCCAAAGTCAACAACCTTTGCCTATCGCTTAGTGGCTTTGCCTCTATCGTCCAACGGCAACTGAACCTCCCAGAGGCACAAACCACACTAGTGGAGGTCCTCTAAATAGGATACATAATATTTTGGAGATTCTAATAGCATATTTCAATTGACCTTCGTTGATGATCAAGTATTTCGACCTTTGAAACAACATATTATGGCGATTTGTACAAATTTTTAGATAAGGAAATTTTTGCGACATTGTGAATATTCTCTACGAACATCAATAGCAATATCTTAGTAGGCCCCTTCTTAGCCCTAATCAAGCCTGACAAGGGATTTTTTCTTTTGGGCATATGGTGTCAAAATTGGGTTAATGAGCTATTGTCAAAAAGCTAGTTTCACATACTTTTCAATGGTGTAGGTCTCATCATCATAGTTTGTTGTTGGTATAGTTTATCATTTATTGAAGTCAAATCATCAGTTTTGGATTTTGTGCTTGTCATTTTTCATCTATATCACCAATTTCTATGATTCTTGTGGCATTGGAAAAGTATTTCAAATCTTTTCAAATCCATTAATGTATTTTTTCCAAAACATGCTACAAGTACATTTTATTCAGTTTTTTGTGATCTCACATTTTGTTCAATTAATTGAATGTCTTGGAACCTAAAAATGATATGTTTGTGTAAAATTATTTTATTTGATCTATTTTACATGCATTGAGGTTATTAGTATATGATTTAATCATTTTGAGGAGTTATCATGGGTTTTTTTGTTCATCATTTTGTGGTTATTTTGGAAAATAATAGTTATGAGTTTTGACAAAATGGCATCCTAACACATCTCAAGTGACTTGATATTTTATCTTATCTTTATGGTCTCATACCTACACCAAACACACTAGAGGGTAGATTAGCTTGAGACATTATCAGTGATCATGTTGTAGGAGTGATTTGTTTTACTATTGATCTTAACACTATGTGTGTTGTATCGGACATTAATTGCCCCTACACACTTTGGACTAAAATTTTGAAGATCCATAAAGACCCTCATATCTCATTCCCCTTGATGTTTCAAATTGCACACTTTTTGATGATGATACTTTAGAGGAGCTTGAGTATATCATAGGTCTTGCATGTTTCAATGGTTCAGATCTATTTGTATTCATGTTCCCACTCTTCATATTGAGACCCAATCTTCATATTTTTTTGTTCCTAACCAACTTGGCATCACCACATATATGGCCTCTATTGGTTCAATGCAACAAGACATCCATTCTCTTATAAACATAGCTACTTAGGATTCATATCTAGTAGGCATATCATCCTTGTTTGTGGTGTCTCAGATTGCAGATTTGGAGGAATATTTTGAGTACATTTGTCTCTTATTTCTTGATAGCCACATGATGATTGTTGGCCCATGATCATTGTCTTTGGAGCTTGTTCTATATCAATTTTCACAGGATTCTGGTTTGACATCATCTCATTCCACCATGTGGACATTTGAGCAGTTTTCACAAGAACACATAATTTGAATTCAAAATCCGTATTCATTGAACTTTTGGGAATGGTTTCTCCAATCACCAATGGATTTATTTCTTCCTAAGGGGATAAATGTTTTTTGCAAGCAATGGATCATATTATGTCTTCAAACTTTCATCATTGGCACAAGAATTATTTCTTTATGTGAGGGATTCATATCCCTATTTTCTCTCTCCTATCGAGGGGACATCTATTGTACTTATGTGAAAGAAGCAATCCTTGAGGGGTCATATCGAGTCCTTTGTATCTTTCCCTAAGATGATGCAACTTAGTTTGCAAGTCTTTTGGCAGCGAGCCTTTTTGTAAGCAATGAGCTTCTATATTGTGAGTTAACTCTCACTATGATTTTTCTCTCATTGGATTTTCTATATAAATTTGGTGTCATATTTTGCATGTGTACATTCATTGTTTCATTTCTCTTTGCTCATAATCTGGTTAAGGATGGGATTGTTGTATCTTTCATTGTTGAAGGTTGTTGAACTAGTTAGAGGAATAAATTGTTATATCTTTCAATGATACTGATTTGTTTAAGGGTTTGATTTGAAGTTTGTTTTGTGTTGAAGAGTTTGAGTTTCAAAAGGGTGTAATTTTTTGCAGATACTGATTCAACATCCCTCTTAGTATCTGATGTGTTCAACAATTGGTATCAAATCCAAGTTCCTCTAAAGAAGCTTAATCACTTGAGGTAAAGGTCTATGATGGCACATGATGGAGCTTACAAAGGTCCTAGGTTTGATGAGACTAATTACACTTTTTGGAAATTGAGAATGGAAATCCATCTAAACTCTTTAGGGTTTGGTGTATGGAAATTAGTAAAAGATGGTTATGTTGCTCCTACTTCTCTAACTTATCCAACTAAAATCAGACTATATGAGAACAATAGCAAGGCTAAAAATACTATCTTGTGTGGATAGGTTGATTTAAAACTTTTGAAGGTGATGATTTGCAACTCTATTAAGGATGTCTAGGAAAAGCTTAACAACATCTATGAAGGGGATAACAAAGTAAAGCAAGCCAAGATGCAGCTTTTCAAGAGCATATTTGAGACCTTAAGAATGTCAGAGGATGAAGACATTGCAAGTTATATGCTTTGGGTACATGAAGTTGGTACTGGCATCATTGGTCTTGGTGGTGTAGTCAAAGATGATGAGATTGTGAAGAAGGTTCTAAGACCTCTCCCTAAATCCTATAGTCATAATCTTATTTTGGAGAGTCTAAGGATTTGGATCAGTATTCAGTAGATGAAATATTTGGTTCTCTAACTACCTTTGAAATGAGACAATTTTACAAAGATGTTCCAAAGATGGAAGCAACATTCAAAAGTAGTAAAAAGATAGAAGATGAGGCAGATGATCATAATGATTACTTTGATGAGGTTGAAGCAAAAATTATAAGAAGATTAAATAAAGGCACCTGCAAATACAAAGGTAAGTTACCTTTCAAGTGTTTCAATTATGGAAGGATTGGTCATTTTGCATCCAAATTTCCCTATAGATAATCTGATGATAAAAAAAGAGATAAGGTTAAAAAGAGTTTATATTCCAAGGAAATTAGTTGTTCCTTAGATGATGAGAAGAATGATTCAAATGATGAAAACCTTTTTATGGATTTGGAATTTGGTGACAAAAAGTGTGATGTAGGGAATTGTAAGAAATTTGGATCCTTATGAGACGAAGATATGTTTTCTTTTGAACCAAATCTAGAGTCAATGGAACCTGAAGGTTGGGACTTCAATTCAAATGATTAGGAAATAGGTTTCGAAGGAAAACTCCTATCTGCTTGAGAAGATTTGAATGAAGCAAGGAAACTAAATCAGAAATATGAGAGCTTGCTTGAAAAATCAAAGGAAGAAAGTGTCAAACTGAAAGTTCAAATAGGAGGTAAAATTAAATTAAAAGAGGCAGAAGGTGTGATCTATGATTTGAAAGATAAGTTTAATAATAAATTTTTTGAATGCTTAAAACTTGAGGAGGAGATTGCACTCTAAGAAATGAACTGGAAAAAGAAAAAGGACAAGTTGACAAAGGAAAAAAGTATGGTTTTGATAATTTATATGATAGTTCCAAATCAAAAGGTAATTCTAGAACAAAGGAGGAGAAAGCCTACACTAAGGATTCTAAGAAGAATTCCCCTAGAGATGTAAAGATAGATCAAGATGGAAAGAGAGAAGGTGGATTCATTCTTGTTCGGAAACAAAAAGCATCTAGAAGTCCTCCACCTACAAGACAACATGCTCCTACTAGGTTCAATCAATCTTTTCTAGGCTTTTATTTTTCTTACAATAATTTTGGGCATAAGGTTGTTAATTGTAAATCTCGACAATGAAGATCATTTGCGCCTTAAAGAAACAAAGTTATTTCATAAAGCTACTGAGTGTAGATCTAAGGTGAAGAGAAATAATTTTGTTTTGAAGCACAACATTGTGTGCTAAAAATGTAATAAAGTGGGACATAAAGAAAATAGTTATAGAAGTGGTTTTATGAAGCCATCAGTTCAGAATCAGAAAAATGATGAACCCTTAATCAACAAGAGAAGGGTAATGAAAAGGTTTGGAAGGAAGAAAAAGTTTAAGAAAAGGAGAGGAAGGATTATTCCACACTTGTGTGTTCTCCACAAGACCCTAAGACAAACTGAGATAAAGCGTTATCTTAGGGGGAGATTTTATTTGTAAAAGCTTTCAATCCCCCTGAAAAGAGTAAAGATGTTGAATATTTCAGCATGGAAGAAGAATTGGTTCAAATTTGTTGGTGTGCAGATATGTTGTATGAATTTTTTTTTTAAGGTTTTGATGCAAATAAATGTTTCACAAAGAGTCGCGATATTTTGGTATGCATCTCTCTATAGAGAAAGATTTTGTTTTGCAATTTAGAAGATAAGTTGGTCATGTTGTGTAGGTGTTATATTCAAGAATTCGAGTTATTACACCTTACACAAGTGAAAGTTATAAGTGATTATGTTGAGGCTTGTTGGAATGTTCTACATTCTTCAGGAAGTGAAGTTTTTTCCATGCAATTTTGTGGACATCTACAAGGATACTCTCAAGTTGAGGGTATTGATTTTGTAGAGACTTTTTCTTTGGTAAAAAACTATTAGGATGTTTCTTTCTTTTACTGCTCATAAGGACTTCAAATTCTATCATATGGATGTCAAGTCAACATCCTTGAATGGTGATCTAAAGGAAGAGGTATATATTGAGCAACTAGATGGTTTCCAGTTATCAGAATATTTGGATATGGTGTACAAACTCAAGAAAGCTTTGTATGGTCCCAAGCAAGATCCTAGAGCTTGGTATGCTTGGTGTTGAAAAATGGAGGTAATTATGTAGCTTAATACTTTGTAAAACTATGAGATTGTAGATCTAATTAAGTGTCATTTGTTACAATTTATTTGTATATGATTATCTGTTTAGATTCATTTTACCAATTGTAGAAGTAGACAAAAGATTGTAGAAGAATAAGACCAAAAGATAGAAGTGACACAACATATATCATGGAGAAACCCTTTCAGGAAAAAAATCCACCACTAGAATCAATAGTGCTTGTATTATTTAACCTTAGAAAAAGATTACAATAATTTTTTATCAATCCTTGCTTGAGATGCTTCTTTTTCCTTCAACAATTCTTCTTCACAACCTGCAATAAACTCTCATGTGTCCAAGCATGAATCCACACATCTTGTGCCATGCTTCACAAAAGTACTCTCTTAGAAATCTCTTCAACTTGCTGCAATAAATAGACAATTGTGAACATTGTAAACTCCAAAGAGTTGACAATTACAAGAGGATAAAGCTCCTCACAAATATCTATGCCATTCTTGTGCAAGTAGATTTCTTCCGTGAAAAACAATGTCAAACCAAGTCCTTCATCAATTTGGGCATCCCAAACTGAAGTCTTAACTCAACGTTGATTACGAAGATATCTTCCAAGCTTCTCCTCAAAGTTGGCACCCAAGAATGGGCCCACTTAATTCATCCTTGTAAATATCTTCTCATGCAAAAGGTGTTAACTCCAAGATCTCAACTTGGGTGCTCAAGGTGGGTCCAAGTCAATCTTTGTTAACTAAAATATATCTCTCCATCAATTCATGCAAACATGATGCATGATTGATCATCCCCACTTAACTGAATGTAGCCACCTGTTATATGTCATGCAACTAAAGATAACTGAAGTCAACTAACATGTAACTCAAACTAACTACATGCAATTGAAGATAACTGAACCATAATTGAACTAAACTAAACTCCACTCATGTAAATATCAATTCCTAACTTCTAGGATCTTTACATGCATTACTGAAGTGTTATCTTTCTCCAAACAGTTAACTAAAATCAAGGTGGGTTCCACCTTCCATGTGGGCACCCCATGTGCTCCTATTTTGTAGGAGCTATTCTTGGACGCCCTCACATGTTCCTATCATTTAGGAATAATTACAAATGTCAATTTACATGTTCATTTCATTTGAATTTAATCTCTTTCTAATCCTAGTGTTGGGGAACACTTTCCAAGGACTTATCAGATACATGAAATATGTTTACGATTGCAATTAAATGGCATCCTATTCCCAACACTTGGTTGGACAAGTATTTACTTCAGCAAGGTTTCAAAAAAGGTATTGTAGATAGCAATATTTATATTAATGTTCATGAAGACAAGCTATTGATTGTGGTTGTATATGTTGATGACATCATCTTTGGTGGAGATGATGATATGTGTAAGAAGTTTGCAGAAAAGATGTAGAAAGAATTTGAGATTTCAAAGATTAGTGAGTTATATTTTTTCCTTGGGCTTCAAATTGTTTGGAAAGATGGTGGCATCTTTATTTCTCAAAATAAATATGTAAAGGAGATATTGAAGAAGTTTGGCATGAAATATTTCAAACCTGTAGGTACCCCTATGGTGACCAATTGTCACTTGAGAAAATCTAATGGGTCTTTGAAAGTTGATCAAACTATATAGAGGTCTGTGATTGGAGGTTTGTTGTACTTGACTGCTTCTAGACCTGGTATCATACATGCAGTATGTTTGGTTTCTATATTTCAAGCTAATCCTAAGCAATCTCATGAGAAGGAAATGAAAATAATTTTCAAGTATTTGAAAGGGACTCCAGATTATGGTTTGTGGTATAAGAAGGATCAAATTTTATCTCTAAATTCTTATACTGATGTTGGCTGGATAGGATGTGTGGATGACCAAAGAATTACAAGTGGTAGTGCATTTTTATTGGGAGACAAATTAGTTTCTTACTTCAATAAGAAGCAAGAGTCAATATATTGTTGCAACATCTTACTGCACCCAAGTGCTTTGGATAAAGCAGACCCTAAAAGATGTGAAGGTGGTGTGTAATGAACCCATTCCTATATTGTGTGATAATACTAGTGCAATTAATATTTCCAAGAACCCGGTAATGCATTCAAGAACTAAATACATTTCTATTTGGTATCACTTTCTAAGAGTAAAGTTTGTAGAGCATGAAGTCAGATTGGAGTATGTGCCCACTAAGGATCAGATTGTATACATTTTCACCAAGGCACTTCCAAAGGATACTTTTGAGTATCTCCAACAAAAGTTAGGGGTCATTGCCCCTCGTTCTAACTAGATGCATAATTGGTGCATCTATCTTAAGGGGTAATTCAAGACATCTTTATGCCTAGACTGATGGTGACTTCCTCTCATGGGGAGCTGGTAATGGTTGCTACTAATAGGGGAAGCATGTTAGTTGTTTCAAGGAGTGTATGTACATCAAAGGGGGAGAGACTTGAAGGGGAGAAAGAATGTCATCCTTAGGGGGAGCTGGTATGATTGCTTGAAGAAGAGGTTTTGTTGGTCAAGGGGGGAGAATGAGTTGTTGTTTAGCCCTTTGTTCTTGAAGTTTGGAAATATGTTGTTGTTTTGTACATATGTGTGTTTCCCTTTATCCTTGATGTCAAAGGAGGAGAGTAAGCAAGTGTGTGTTGCCATCAATTCCAAAGGGGGATATTGTTGGTAGTGGTTGTCATTGATTTCAAAACTCATTATTGGTTGTCATTGATGTCAACACCTAAGGAGATTATTGCATATGCTTGGGAGATTGTTGGCATTGATTGTTGGCGTTGTTTTTCATCACTTGAGATGATAGTTGCATTATTGGTTGGCATTGGTTGTCATTATTGATAACATTCTAGTTGAGTTGTCATTGTTGCATGATGGTGTGTTGTTGAAGTTCATGGTTGGATGTCATGCCTTGTTTGATTTCATGTAAAGAAATATTTTGTATAGTTGTTGTTAGCAGAGTTGTTTTCATGATGATATATTAATATGAGGATTAGAAGTATTGTTGATGGTGGATATATGTTGTTGATGATCCATAGCATGTTGTATGCTCTCTCCTTTTTTTTGAAGAAGAAGTATGTGTTGATGTAAGTTTGTTTTGGCCTCCACAAGTGAGTAAGATGCTTCTGATTCAAGAAGGTGTTGTGAAGACTATTTAGGATAATGCTCTGCATTCTTCCGCTATTGGATTTGTGGTCTTGCAGTTTGGGATTCAAAGTTTGTGTTCTATGGATGTTGTACTCCCATCTTTTTAGGTAACCAGTGTTGTCGAGGAGGTTTTTGTTAATTGCAGAAGGTTGGTAGTGTTGTTGGTTGTTTGGACTGGTCCAAAAAATGCTCTACATTGATGTTTCTACTCTTGCATCTTGGTGAATGTGCTCTCAGTGTCTATGCAATATCTCAATTTAAATTTTATGTGTTGAAGTAGTCCACAAGTTGATCTGTTAAGGTTCTATCTCATGGTTATGAATTTTGTGCTTCTGAGATGAGTGTTATGTTCTTATTTGGGTTGTGGTAGTTGTTGGTGGCATGACAGTATGAAATAAGTATTTGGAAGTGTTTTTAGATTCCCAAGGAGCATCCCTTTGTGATCTACACTGTAGTGGTTGATCTCTTTTGGTGTTCCATTGTGTTTGAGTTGGTCTTTTGAATAATTTATGGATATCTAGCTAACAAGCTTGTTATTTTTCTTGTGCTTTGTGTTTGGTGGTTTGTGCCAGCATATGAAGTTGTGTTAAGATGGATTTGGGTCCTGACCTATCTTGGTTAGAACCGCACTGAATGAATTCAACTAGATGTTTATTTTTGGGTCGATCGATATTGCACTACACGTCTTATCTGCACATTTCTTTGTTGTCGACTTGGGTTGATGTGTGTCACCATATGATGTGTTTTTTATCACATTAGAAGATGCAATAAGATTGTTTTTGGTCCTCTCTTTCCCTTGGATAGGACCGCATTGATGCTTTGTGGCCAACTTGTTGAAATCATTATTTGTCTTTCTTCTGGCCAGCCTAATTGATGTTTTGAGGTCTTGCAATGGATAGACATACAAGAACATTTTAGATGCAATAATTGAGCAAGTGTGGAAGTGTATGGGTGTGGAATGTAATTGAATATCTCACAGAAGGAAATGTAAAAGTGTGTAAAATAAAGATCATATGTGCTTTAATGCCTCAGTCAATAAAGTGAATTGTTGACAAATATTGTAATTCTTTATAATATTTTTGTCTCCTACTTTGAGATAGTGAATCTCATCATGTCCTTGTATCTTTCCCCTGAAGTTGTGTATGCTTCATTTCTGCAAGTCCTTTGTATCTTTCCCTAAGGTGGTGTGCCTTAGTTTGCAAGTATTTTGGCAATGAGCCTTTTTGTAAGCAATGAGACTCTATATTGTGAGTTAACTCTCACCGTGGTCTTTCCCTCATTGGGTTTTCTACGTAAATATGGTTTCATCTTGTGCATGTGTGTTCCTTTTTTCATTTCTCTTTTCTCATAATTTGGTGAAGGATAGGATTTTTGTATCTTTCATTGTTGAAGGTTGTTGAATTGGTTAGAGGAATAAACTGCTATATCTTTCAATGCTACTTATATGTTTATGTTTTCGATTTGAAGTTTCGTTTATGCTAAATATTTTGAGTTACTTATATGTTTTTTAAGGTTTCAATTTGAAGTTTGGTTTATGCTAAAGAGTTTGAGTTTTGAAAGGGCATTATTTTTTGCAGATACTAATTCACCCACCCTCTTAGTATCCAATGTGTTCAACGAAGTGAATGAGTAAAGTGTTGTGATTTATATCAATGATAACACTATCACTTTCGAAACTCCATAAATTCAACGAAAGGATAGTCATCAAATTTATGTCACTTGATTGAATTTTCCCACAAAGAGTAGAAGGATTTGGAATTTGGCCATTAAGAAAGGGTGTAGTGGTGTCATTTTGAGTCCATTCCATCACTTGTGGGGTGAGATAGATCTAGAATATCATTTTTTTTTTTAGCTTTGCATGAAGAGAAAATATTTTTAGACAAATTTGTTTTCCATATTTTTCATCTTCTCTTGTCATCCAATTTATTTTATGGTACCTACAATGCACCTTAATATGTTGAGACAAAAAATGCAATAGGGATAGGTTTCTCTTTTTAAAACCAACCTTGATCATTTAATTGATGTATCTCGATTGATCCCTTGATACCTATTTGAAATAGATACAATTATGAAGACACCAACTCAAATGGAGGACAACATGAACTACCTAACTACATCACTTCCAACAACCTAGTTTAAAGATGAGATGCTCTACTTCAACCAAACCTAGATCAAACTAGAATGCAAAAGGTCCTTATTTGATCAAAAAATCACCAACAAGTCCACACTTTAACAAACTATAGAGACATGACCATCCAAATCGACAAAAAAGTGGGCAGCTTAGAAAAATACTTACAAGAGGCCCAAGCAGCTAGAAAATTCCTTCATGAGATCTTTCAAGATGAACAAACTACAATGTAACAAGTACCACCCAAAAGATTCCTTGAAAAAAGAATCAATGAGGCTATTAGATACCTACACAATGAAAAAGATCTTCCTCTTAACAAAGAAGTATAAAATATAGGAGAAGCTAGTCTTGAAGCACTT
Source organism: Sequoia sempervirens (assembly GCA_007258455.2). Classification (NCBI taxonomy): domain Eukaryota; kingdom Viridiplantae; phylum Streptophyta; class Pinopsida; order Cupressales; family Cupressaceae; genus Sequoia; species Sequoia sempervirens. Next base: position 225,416 of record VDFB02345747.1, on the reverse strand, counting down.
ATATCCACCCTAGTTCAATGGATTAGGACTCTTGAAGTTGAGAGAATTGAGCAACCAACACACAATTCTATTCAAGTGAACAAAAAATCAAGGTATTTAAGGGACCAACCTCATGCCAACCCTTTCACAATTGGGACTATGGAACAAAATCAAAGGGGAACCATATTACCTCCCTATGTCAACTTCTAAGCATGCAATAAAATTAATGAGGCTTTCACACCTCACTTGCCATTTGTTGGGATTATGTAATAAACACTCCTTTTTTAAATTCATCTAAAAATAAGTTGCAATGCAATGTTCTTATCACTTTTTTTATCACCCAGTTCTTGGAATGGGCAAGGTGAGAGCATAATGTGTATAGGACCACAACTATCTAGATGCAACAACTTAGAAGGAAACACACTAGGTAGGAAATCAACCAATATCACTTCTTTAGTGGAGTGTGATATACATTATGAAGTAGGAAAAGGTATCTTAGATCCAACAAGTAGATTAACTAGGATCAATATCTTTTCACTTTGACTCCACATTCGAACACAAACCAACTAGGGTTTGATGATTAGCTAACTACCGCAAGGGAGATTCAATCTCCTAGGGTTTTTTTCTTTTGAGTTACAAAGTGGAGAAATTTATATGTATTTAATAAGCCTATTAGACATAAACCCTAGATCTAAAAATGTAATTTATTGCACATACAAAAATGAAAACTATCAAAACCCACACAAATCTAGAAAGGGGATACAAAGAGAAACCTATGGTTGCAAATTGGGCTTAAATTTGAGGGTCAAGGGTGGTACCGCCTATTGAGGGTCAAAACAGCACAACAACATTAAACAAAATATTTCTATTATATTTCTCCTGAAAAAGAAAGACAACACATGGTAATCTAACTCCCAAGGTCCTATTAATTGGTTCTCAATTATGTTGATGTCACTCAATGGTCAATATAACTGTAATGTGCAAGGGGCCTTTGCTGGTAATAAGGAACAAAACTGCATGAAATCAACTAATCTACGTTTGGGGGGGGGGGGGTTTAAATAAAGATAAAAAGATAGATCAGAGTCTTAAAATAGAAGAACATGAATGAAAGTTCTTAACATCCAGACATGCATATCAATAATGAGTGTTTATTCACCTAACCACAACCACAACAAGATGCAATCCACAGAATAAACTATGCTACTGCATACATCCATAGTGCTAATTCAATACCATACCATTCACTAAACTTTACTTCAAAATAGATCGTTCACTCATCATTAAACATAGATCAAACAGACATAATAGTAACTTCATTCATAGATAACTCAATGAGATAATCTTGAATTCGGTTTCCTCTATTGATTCTCATCAAATAGAAAACATTTAGGCACAAAAAATCATTGGCATATGGATTGATCATGCATCATTAACGTTATCAAAATAGGTCCAAGCTTAACAACATACAAAATGTATAAAACTGTAACATGTAACCAAGTTCAACCAAACTTTAAAGTATCTTTGCTAAAAAAATTACAATCCTAGAACTAATCTCTATTGCTATCATCGGGTGGCTTATCTTCCTTCAACTAGCTAACCTTTACAAAATAAGACGAAATAGTACATATAGATGCCACATGCACAAGTTCCTCTCAATCATCAATTTAGATCCACCCATTAAGGAGGTAGAACTGAACAAAAGACTGGAATGCTAATCTTGAGCTAGCAAGTTGGAGTACAATGTTGCACAAATTTTGGCATCCAAAGAAGAAGGTGGAACTGAGGAAGGGAACTGGAGTTGGGTCCACATCAAAGTCCTGCAAAAGAGGAGAGAAGGAGACGTTGTGTCCAGTGAAGAGAGCCAACTCACTTTTGTGTTGCATGCTCAAGGATATACTCATCATAATTGGAAAACACTTGTTGAAGGACATTAGAATCAGGCCCATCCAACCAGTCATCTTCAAATTTAATTCTTTTTAATTCTGCTAAAACCAATCCATGTACTTCCTTGAATTTAATTATTTCCCTTTTAGAAGCCTTCACTTCTTCTCTGATGTCCATGAACCTGTCCAATAACAAATCATCTTCATCATCTCCTTTCTGCATCACCTCTTCAAATATTCCACTCCATTTCTCCCTCATCTTATCTAAAGAAAGACCATCCTTAATTGAGGCATCTAGATTGACTAAAATAGCCACAATTGCCTCTAATTCTTCCATCTGTTGATTCAAATCTTTAGTAACCTCTTGAATCTCACTTTTATGCTCTTGAATAGATTTGGATTTGTACCCTATTATCCTTACAGTCTTCTCAATGAAATCCACATTGTCCTCCTCAAGGATTGATTGCTCAAGTAGAGTTGACTGAGGCACTTGGCTAATATCCTTAATCCTTTTAGCATGTTCCTTATATTCCTCATCTTGCTTATCTAGATCTTTGGTGTGCTAGTCTAAATCCCCTGCTAACTCAAGTGCTACCTTATGAATCTTAAAACTATCAACAAGCACATCATCAACCTCCTGATTGAGCTTGTCAAACCATCTTTCCATCAGTCCCACCTTGCTCCTCATTTGCACCAAATCATTTGCTTCCTTCTTTGTTAATAAAATTGGAGATTCAGGAGCAGCAACTTGTTGAGAAATTAGAGTTGAGACATCCTTCAAAAACTTATGCAATTGATCCAATTGAGCCTTAAGCTCATCTTTCCTTTGTTTATCTCTGATCATCCTGGACTTAGTAGAGGAAGCCACAATATCAATCAAATTCATCTGCTAATTTCTTGTAGGCCTTCCCAAATTTATTGTGCCCAATTGATAATCAGTCATCTGCATATCATCCCAATTCTTATCCACCATTGGTATTGTACACTCAACAATGATTTTCCTTGTGTTTATAAGCTTGGTGGATTGAAGAACCTTGGACTTCTTTTTAGGCCTCTCCTCAATTTCCTTCATCATTTCATCCCAGTTTAAAGGTTGTGGTTGATCCATTTTCTTTCTCTCTAAGTCAAGCTTTAACCAAGTAGGAGTTGTGGGAGTAGTAGCTATCTGTGTTGAAGAAGAAGCATCAGTAGTAGAGGATAGAGGTTGCAGTATGGTATTGTTAGGTTGAGAGTCAACCTCTTGCACATTTTGTTGCTCCTTCTGTGCCTCTTCTTGTGCAAGATTCTCGGCCTCTTCCTTATCCTTTTGTTCTTGCAGTCTTTTAGCCTCCAACTCCTACTTTAGACGTTCCTCTTCTAATCTTTTCTCCTCTAACAATCGGTCTCTTTCCTCTTCTAATTTCTTGACATAATCCCGGGCCTCTTTAGACTTCTTCTCATACAGAGAAAACTCTACGGCCTCCTTTTCTCTTTCTAGACGCTCTTGTTCTTCTTTCTTCCTATGAGCTTCTTCTGCAACCTTGAATTTGTCCTCAAGAGCTTCTTTTTCTCTTCTCTACTTGGCCTTTTCCTCCTCTAAATCATGGATCTTTTGTTGTAAATCCAATTTCTCCCTTTCCTCTTTCATTCTAAGCTCCTTCTCCTTTTGTTGATGTTGCTAAATCAATTCATCAGCCTTAACTTTATCTTCCAGTTCCTTCTGTTTCAATGCATCAAATTGTGCCTTAGCATCAATCTCTTGTTTCCTAACTAGTGCCTCAGCTTGTGCCTTGGCATCTACTTCTTTCTGTTTAGCAAATGCCTCAACTTGAGCCTTAGCATCAGCTTCCCTTTTTGCATCCTCAAAGAGTTTCCATTGATCTTCCTTTATTAACACATACTTTGTTTTTGCATCAAATGTTACATCATGGGAAGCTACTACATGAGTTTCTTTATCAGATGGGGTAGCCTCAAAATCTATTTCAATATCATGTATTTCTATTTCAGGCTCCTTCTCTTTTAACAACTCAACTTCTTGGCGGAGAGTTCCCATATGCATTCCCTCACTTGGTTCTGCAACAAGGGGTTGAGTAGATGCTTCTCCTACAATAGATGTTGAAGTACCAGCTTCTATAGTGGCATCCCCTTCTTGTACCTCTGACAAGTCTTGGGCAACCACTTCCTCTTCTTTATTAGAAGGAAGAAACTCCAAGGGTTCCTTAGGAGGCATTCTCCTTTTTGTTTTTTTGTATTGGGTGGTTCCAGCAGTCTTTCTTTTCTTAGATGGCTGATCCTCCAGCTGGTTAACCCCCAAGCTAACCCATTGTACACTTCTATCCAAAACTGGTCTTGCAACCTATTTTATATCAATAGATTCTTCAGCATTCCAATCCACTAGATCAAGATCCTTGGTGCCTATCTTATCTGCTTCATATTGGGGATCTAAAATTACCCCATCATCAAACAATGTCTCTAGAATGTCCTCCTTGATCCCATACTCTACCATGAGTGGGATAGGTAATCTCTCATAATTCCTTCTCCTAAGATCATATTCATCCTATAGGTCCATCCAAAAGTCCTCCAAAAGATTAAAATGTTTGTCAAAGAAACTAGGTAACAAAGCCTGCATCTTGTGCCCAGGATCATAGTGCTTCCTAGCAGTGTACAAGCCCAATCTCAAATAAGTTAACTCATCACAAACAGCCTTAGCTGCCACAATGTGTGGACAGCTAAACTCACACAACTTCATTGGAACTTGTGGCAACCAGTCTTGTGTTTGGTGCCAAACTTGAAGTTAACAGCCAAAGCCTGATATATAAACTCCATTAAAACAACTCTATTGCTGCAACATCTAGGAAGCAAATGAGGATGACCATCAAAGCCTCCTAATCTGAAGTAAGTGTATGTGGGGTATTGGATAAACCAGTGTCCCCATTCATTGATAAAATCCATTTCCTCCCTGCTTAGTTTGTATCCAACATCACCAGTGAGTCTATTAATGATGACATAAAGGAAGGCATCATTAATCCTTCGATGCTTGCAATGTGAGCTGATTATAGTGCTCCCACACCTTCTTTTGTCCTTGGGATTCTCCCAATATTCCAACTGTATGGAGTTCAAGAAAAATCCCCATCCGAGCAGTTGCAGAGACCACATAAGAGGTCATAAAGAAACTCTTGGTTTCTGTCACTCTGAGCATCTGATTATGTATACTCTCTGACACCACCATTGGCCAATCAAACTATTTTCTGCCATCCAAAATAGTTTGGATGAATGGGAACATCCATTCCTTAAATTGTGAAGCATCTCTTTTCCCAAATACCCTAGAAAGCAACATGATCATGTCCCCAATCTCTTTGCCAAAATCTTCCCTTTTAGGCTAGTCAGGAAGCTTGGTTAGAGACTTTTTCTCTACTCTCATCCAATGCTTGTTCATGTGGGATTTGTTATTTTCTTTATTGTCACTGTAAAAATTCAATGCTTCTGCTTCATTCAACTATCTAGGATTTTGTGGAATAGGTGCATCAAATATGAACCTAAACATTTGAGATGTTAGATCAATAATAACATTGCCTTGTAAATCCATACACTGCCTAGTAGCAAGATTGTAAGCCCCAGCAGCTGCTAATATCAATTTTGGACATTGAATGGACAAAGGGAATAGTGCAACATGTGCCAATCCTGATTGAGCAATCCTCTGGGCTCTAGGTGTAACATCTTCATTGAAAGTTTCATCCACCAACTCTTCAAAGTTGAAAGGGCCTAAGTTGGTGTCTATGATATCCACCCACTCAGAATCAACCTTGTTGGCAGTAAGAGTGGTCTCACCATGCTTATACCTTAGAGTGTAGGGGAGTTGTTCTACTTTAATCTTCTTCGGCCTAACTCCTTGCCTTAAAGTTTATGTTGGTTGGCTCCTTTAAGAAGCCTCATCTGACACCCCTGACATCCTCTAATTCATGTAATAATCTCCTATATTAGAGGAACAAAAACGTAGAAATCAATACATCAATCAATACCCACCTCCATCTCTTTGAAACAATGTTTAAACTTAACCAAACTTCAACCTTTATCGGAGGCGGAGCCATATGCGAATAAGGAACAAGGCATTATTTCCGAACAAAGCGGGACCGAACTAGAGTGAAACCAAGATCGGAATCAAAAATGAAACCGAACTAGGTTCTAATTGCTAGTTCCTTGTTTGATCTTCATTCCGGTTTCGGTTCTGGTTCCGATAAAGGACAAGTATAAAAACCAAACACCGCAATGACCGGAAGCGTAGTCATTTTAGGAACTAATCCTAATGGAAACAAATTCGATACAAGTTCATTCCCGAGTCCACTCCCACTAATTCACTATGCAAAATGGAGGGTGTTTTTCAAAGACACAGTCATATGAATTTGAAGACCTAGGTCACATGGGCTTACGAGGAAAACTAAGTAAAAGGGCCTAACCCCATCTTCCAACCGTACAAGTACCAAATTTAAACCTAAGGCAAGACACTTTGTAAAGGTTTATCGGGAAAAACCCTAGTTTGCTCGATATGTCAATTTAACCATTTAGGGAAACACAAACCCACCATAGAACACATTCAATCGACACAGGATCAAGATGAAGCAGGGTTTCAAACACATTTCAAACATTCAAAGTACGGAAAACCCTAAAAAATGAAATCCCTAATTAGAAACTAGGGTATGGCAACAACCCACATGTCACAAAAGTGACAGCAAATAGAAAAAGACAAACGGAAAATAAGGAAAATGAAACAGAAAAACAAAGAAGAACAAGACAAAGCGAAAAAAGAAAACAAGACAAAACAAAAGGAAGGCGAAAATTCACATAACAGAATTCCATTAACATGCAAAAAATAAGACATGTGAAACGAAAACACAACAACGCAAAGCGGGAAGAAGAAAGAGAAGAGCCCTACCTTAAAACACTCTCTGGGAAAGACTAAAATCCAATCAAGATTCGCTCCGCAACTCGCCTCTGCAATCAAATCGATCCTCTCAAAGTTTTTCTGTCTCTAGTTCACTTAAACGTCTTGAATAACAAAGATAATGAGCCAGTTAAACATGATTAGGAATTTAAAATCAATTTGCGTGTGTGAAGAGGCTGTAATTAATGCCATTAATACGGTAGGTTGGAGGTGGAGCAAACAACGCAAACAAACAGTTAAGTCCTGTGAACACCTAAAGTAGGGCGAACACGGACCCAGGTCTGAGACAACATAAAGAACTTTGCACCAAGTCCCTTACCCAGCTCTGGTCCTGCAACAAGGAAAATGACAAAGAAAAGAAACAGCGGGGCGGAATCAAACCCAAAATTGAAACTCGGATCTTTCACAAAGTTCAAAGTTTGATTCTAATTTCGGTTCCACTCCCAACCAAAAAGCAAGAAATGAAATAAAGACACACAAACACAAAGGGAAGCGGGACCAGAACGAAAACTGGGCCCGACCCAAATGCCAACAAAACAATGAGATAAAGCAAACGAGTGGAGTCATAATCAGAATGGGAACAAGATCTAGAATTTTAGAAAGTTCCAAGTTTCATTCCATCTCCAGTTCCGCTTCCACTCAGGCAAAACAAAACACAAGGAAAACGTCAAACAACTCAAGGGAGAAAATAGACTCGAGAGTGCAAGACAAATCGACAGACAACGAAAAGAAACACGGAAGAGAAAGCGGACCCGAAGTCGAAAAAAAATCCGAACAAGAAACTTTAGAAAAGTTCAGAGTCCAGTTTTGGTTCTGGCTCCTCTTCCAACAAAGCAAAAGAAAGAAAGACTTAGGAGAAAAACAAACAACTCCTAAGATCCAAACAAAAACCAACGACAAAACAAAATCAAAGGGGGACCCATTTTGTTCCAAAATAAAATGGGGTGGTTATGCAAGGAATAACACTGCCCTAGACTAAAAAAAAGTTAGGATTGTAAACTTCATATGGTGGGTTAAAGTGTACTCTTTATCTTGTGATTTTTTGTTGACAAAACTTTTGGATCCAGCCTACACACATGAAAAGAGGGGGAAAGGTTTTGTTGTATAGGGGTTTTCCTAAGTCCAACCCCGTTTTGGTGTTTCCACCTCCACGAACAACAGGTGATGATGATCAAGAGGGGTTACCCTAGGTTAGACAGAAGCCAAACAATAATTGACTAAAACAATAAATGATAAATGATAATGTTACCTTGATATGAAATATCTATCGAAGTGATTTCCACACCATTAGTTGCCACCAAAGATTGTTTGATGTATTTTTGAATGGCTTGAAGACCTAGACTGTTGTAGCTAGTATGTAGAGAATAACTCAATACATCTTCATAATAAGTGCATCATAATGGCTTCTTGTTCATAATGCTTCTTAATGTTTAAATGAGAAGAAAAATTGTTTATATATGTATCACATTTGAAATTTTTTTATTATAGTTTGACTTGGGGTCACTTTACAACACACAAGGCCGACACCCAAAGCATTGAAATGTGAAATAGGTCACCCATAGGTCAAGGGCACCCCCACCCCTAACCAGGTGCTTTATGCCCAAATTTTTGGGGATGGCAAGGATTTTAATATATTTTCATAATCTAGTCATGAAATGAATAAATTATTATTATAATTAAACTTGCAAGATGTTGCCTTGAATTTGGTCCATTGTAGCTCATCCACTTTCAAATCTTGTTTTTGCTTATTTTTTATTAAGTTCAAACCTTGGAAGTCTTTGAGTCCCTTTATTGGTTAGTGATACCTTTTGGGCTCTTAAAAATATTTTAATACTTGTCATTTTTCTCAAATTGTCCTTTTGAAGTGGTTTTAGAACTGTTGTTGGGAGTCAACAAGGTTCTTACAACCTTGTCAAAACCCAATGAGGTTGTCACAACCTATCCTTGTTTTTACCAATCCTTATCACGATGTTCTTCAAGAGTTCTTGAAATATTAAGCTCTAAGGAATCGATCTTTAATGAGGTTGTCAAGACTCCTTTGGGATCGATCAAAGTTTTTAAAACCTTTCAAACTCCCAAAGAAGTTCCAAAGGAAACAAAAAGTGAATATTTTTCTTGGTTTTGAAACCATTGTCGAGAGTCGACAAGGTTCTCACAACCTTTTCGAGCTCTGACATCAAATCAAGAACCTTATGTTTTGCTAACAAGAGAAATATAATAAGTTTTTTCTTAATCTTCATCAGCATTTTATGGAGTTGTGACAACTGTGTTGAATCCTGACAAGGTTCTCACAACCCAAGTGGATCCTGAATCGTAACTTATAACTCCAATTCCTCTAATACAAAGTTATAGAGGAAAAAAGAGGAATACTAGAAGCAAAAGCTAATTAAGGTTTTGAAACCTATGTCAGACTCTGAAACGATTCTAAGAACCTTTCAAATATCCAACTCTTCTCTTGATCAAATGATTTTAAAGTTGGCGCCAAGTAATTCACCTACTTGCATTAATTATTGTTAGAGTCAAGTAAGGTGAAATAAATTTGAAGGTGTATGAAGATTAAAATGCCCTGAAAGATAATCATTCTTCACATTCGCAATGAAATTGAAGGTTTTCGGAGCTTGAAGTGGTAGAATTGCGGCAAGAGTTATAGTCAAGATTTGAGCAGATTTCTTCACAAGGCCATTCTCGGAGAAGACATAAATGGGTAAGCACACTCCTAATGTTATTCTGACAGCTTTATTCACTCGTTTTGGAGAAATTATCGAAATCGAAAGATGAAATTTCTACGAGAAACTTTGTTCAAAATTTCTAGAATTTGGAAGTTGAAATTAAAGGCTAAATTTTAAGCAAAAATGAAGTACAAATATTTGGGATACGAGCACTTAGTTGGCTTAACCAGTACCTTTCCTGAGATTGGTGATACACGGCTATGACATATAAACCTCAAAGAATTTTGGAAAAGGGTAAATAAGCCAGACAGTGCCCTTATTACCCAATGGCTAGTCGAAAGTGGTCTATTGCAAGCAATTGCCTTTCCTGTAGCCGTATAACGCATTGGCCTTGTTCATGAGTGCATAAATCGATATAACCCCAAAACTAGAGAAATTAGAACGAACAACAATAACTTGTTGATAACTCTTGACACAACCACTATTAGCGGATGTTTCAAATTACCAGAAAGGGAAGTTTTTACAGATTAAAACTTTACATTATCACAATATTGTTTTAGTGAAAAGAAGGGATACTTCAAATATGTCATTTCTACGTAATGGTTTGCAGTCCCAGAGAAAGGGAAATCTCAATTATCTAAAAATCTACACAGGTCACATTTCAGGGATGAGATTTTTGATATCATCATTTTGTTACAATAGTTTGAGAGGAAATATAAATTCCCATAATTTTGAAGAATGGATGTAATTTTTCGTCCAAATCATCTATGTTGGGACATAATGTACTTGGATTGGGAAACTTTAATCAGTGACAAGTTGCATGATATGATAGTTAGCTTTGTTGTTAACAAATCTTTCTATTTGTCTTCATATCTCTTTTATGCATTGGCATGCACTAGGTCCTGGTTGGTACTTAATCCTATTGAGGAATTTGATGATCAATTCCAAATCTACAACTACTACACTGAAATACAATTGGAGAAGAGCTATAGAAAATTTAGAAAAGTGAATGATGTGTTCACTATGAGGTTAGTAACCTGGACTTGTAAGAAGACTTAGGTTAAACAATTTCTCTTGAGATCATTCAACTCATCAACAATTATGGTATCCACTTTATTCAGTTTCAAAGGTTTACTTACTTGAGAATTGGAGGATATGATGGATTGCCTCATAAATTTCCCAAGTATGCAAAGGATAGATTCATCCTCATTGAAATTTGTAGGCAAGTCGTAGAGGTAAAAAAAAGATATGTTGAAAAGAAAAAGTTGGGTATACCATTTCCCATTGGTCTCGGGTACTACCAATGTAAATCTTAATCAAATTCCCTCAATATAGAGGGATATTATGAAGTACAATGTTTCTACGTCTGAGATGAGGTTCCCTTTTGAGAGTAAAAATTTTGTGAAAGACAATCTTCATCTCGGTCCTAGAATTTATCATGTACCACATATGGAAGATTATTGGGCTGATTATTCTGACAATTATGAGGTCAAGAAGAGGAGTTGAATGAGGATGAATTTGAGGAAAATTATCTCATTTAGATTAGGTTGGGATATAAATGGCATCAAAGATGATGAATCAAACCTAATAGATCCTATCAACATCAGTCACATTTAGATGTAGTCCATGGTTCCTATTGATTGGAGCCTTAGAGAGCCCAAGGACTTGGAGACTAGAAGTACAATGGTTCTGAAAAGAACACAAATATGGCATGCTAAGAAGAAAAGTGAGGCTTCCAAAGCTCAACCTAAAGGTAGGAAAAGGATAGGGGAATAGGTCAATCCTGGTCAGGTGGAAACATCCTCATCAACAGTAGTGTCATCTCCTACACAACACACAATAACACCAGGTGGCAGTGGAGATGGAGAAGAACCTCTAGAGAAGAGGGGAAGTCCTAAACAGCATGTGGCGATGGTCCCCAAAGGATAGTGGTTTAGGAGATCAAGCAAAGAAGGAAAAATAAAAAGAAGGGAGAAATGAACAAAAAAAAGAAATTGGGATAATGGAGGTTGTTACCCCTAAAGATCAACCAAATACATCTCATATTGTGACTGAGAATAATTCACAAAAAGGTAAATCTCCTATTTCCTTTCCTTTTGATTTGTAAAATGTGACAAAGACTCCTTTTAAAAGAGCTCTTTAATTCTCAACACCTGAGTCTTTTCAAGCCCTCGGTATTACTACTTCCCCTTCATGGTTGAAAAACACATTGTATAAGAAAATAAAATAGTGTATGTCAACCTACCAGAAGACAATATTGTAGGGAAACTATTGCAGAGATCTCCTAAGCCCAAGAAACTAAAAGCTACTTCAAGGTTAATGGAAGATAGTAGTTTTGGGCACTTGTTCATAAAAATTGCACATCCATCTGCACAAAAAGACCCTAGTCAGACTACTATAACTGACTACAACATGACAAAAGTAGATTTGGGTCCTCCTAGCAGGGATGGAGATGTCCATAATTTCTAGGTGACTGCTACCAAATTAGTGAAGAGGACTGAGAAAGATAAGTAGGACAAAGATGAGATGAAAAAGGCGATAGAGCTACTCTCTAATTACCTAAAGTCATTAATGTGTCCTTCTCCCTCACCTCTCAGTCAAGTGAATACCTCCTTCAACCTGAATTTTGTAGCTGGGAAAGTAATGGTTAGTATTATAGAAGGATAGCTACTATGGTAGAGTTACTCAGGAATGGGTAATTTATATAAAAGTCAAAGACCCTCCCTTAATTGAGAAAATGAAAAAGGTTCATGATGAATTAATTCTAGTAAGGAATTCCATTAAAAATGAAGCGGCAAAGTGTAAACAGGAAGAGGCTCTCTAGTTATAGGCTGACAAAGAGTTTGGAGAAATATTGAATATGGGCTTGGAGAAAGTTGAATCAGAAAAGATTACTTCTTTCGCAGAGGATCCAAGGATTATAATGTGGAAGAAAAGGATTGAATGGAAACTCTCTTTCCTAAAGAAAAATATCCAAGAAAAAAATAAGTTATTGAAATAATGTAATCGCATTAACACTGATCTCACCAAAGAGTTCTCAAACTTTGGATGCCAACTTATGAAAGGTGAAAACGGTGGTGTAGCTACTTTGGATGAATTAAAGGAAGAATCCTGAAGGTTGTGAATACACTATTTGGTGAGCAAAATTTTAATAAGGAAACCATGAAGAAGTTGGCTAGGATCAATTCCGCATTTTCCTAATAAGAAAACTTCCCATCCAACCTTACAACCAAAAATGACAGCATACATAGCAACAAAGCTCTCTGGAAGCTAAGAACTAAAAATGTTACAATTCCCGACCACATAAAGATTCTAGTAGTCACTTGGCACTCAAAGATTATAAAGCATGAGCAACATCCAATCAGCAAGAACGAGCCACCAATGAAGTGCTTGTGGACTCACCTACTCAACCACCTCAGCAATAGCAATGTTCTATTTAGAAGTATAATTTCATAAAGCTTTAATGTAATGAACTTTATTTTGTGGTTCTTTTAAAAGAATCGTATTTTCAAGATTTTGGTGACTGTTACATTTGGAAATGATTTAAATATGTAATTCAAAGACATTCTTGTAAATTTTGCTCGTTCCATGAAGAAACATTTTTTCTGTGTGTATTTGATATTGAATGTGATGCCAAATATTTTTTTCTAATTTTGTGAGCTTAAATAAATATTTGAAAGTCACATTCCTTTGCAAAGGTGATAGTTAAACGTGTTGCATTCATATCTTCTGGGATATAGTTGAATTTAAATCTAAAATTCATTTATCTACCATTGGTATTTAGAATATTTGTGTTGGGAATTGGTGGTATTCATTTTCAAAGCTTACAAATTTTATAACCTATGTGTTAAAGACCATATTCTAAAATTTTGTTTATGAAAAGTCAATCACATTTTTGCTATGGCTATGGACAAATGTTAGTCTACCTTTACTACTTTTTCGTTAAAAGTATACCCCGTCTTAAAATTTCAAAAATCTAAAAATAATTTATGATAAAAGGGAGTTGTACCTTAATAAAATTCAAAGGGAAGTTAATCAGTAACTTACCCAACTGTTTATTGCATGTTTGTTTTCATTTTTTGGCATCATAGAGTCATCGTGTTTATTTGTTTAAGGAAGAAAAATATATTAACCAACAAATTTTTGGTGACTCTACTAGGAAGTTGAGCAATACGTAATCCATAAGTTGCCTTTCATATTCGTACATTGATCTCTTCTATGAGTAATCATGGTTCTACCACATAATGAAATGTTTCTTGTGTTGCAACTGAATATTAATTGGGTACAAGAAGAATAAGAAGATATATTATCACAATTGAATACATTGGCTTAGAGGTTTAGAAGGAACACTAAGGAGTGCCACACGGTCAATCAAGTTCTTGAGGAAGAAGAGGAATTGGGTGAAGAACTTAGAAGACTTAGACCAAGACAACAATTACAAATCGTTGACAAAATTGTTGCTCTTTCTAAAACCCATATCAAGAGAAATTGAGGCAAGTCCTTAACTCTTTATGTATCTATTGATAGTTACATTGGATTCAAGGAGGTACACAAGAAGTCCATGTGGTAGAGGTGTTAGGGATTCAATCTTTGAAGCATTGCAAGAAAGTATTTTTTATGGTTCATTACTCCCTATAAGGAAAGTTAAGTCTAGAATCAGACCACCTTCTCCACCTCAGGGTATAAAGGATTCTCACACTTGTCAGGTACTTCTTTTACATGATACTGTAGTCCCTTTGACTGTTAATTTTACTCAAAACATGGTGCATCAACCTCCTGTACCATGGGGAGCAGTCATAGGTTCTTTGGTTCTTAGGGCTCAGTTACATGACTTACCCAAAGGCTCTAGGAAGAATCTTCCAAAATTTAGAGATGGAAAGGTTGCTACTGATGAGCATTTGAATGACTTCTTTGTTGCATTTGGGGTTCTAGGTGTGCAACATGAATATGTTGTAAGGTTATTTGTAGAATCATTAATAGATGTTGTTGCAAAATGGTTCTACCGTTTTCCTAATGGGTCAATTTATTAATGGGATGTCATGAAGACTAAATTTGAAAACATATTCAAGAGTGTTGAGGATGAACATTCCCTCGGCCCAACTAAACCAACTAAAAAAGGAGATTCATGAACCAATGAGAGAGTTTGTGGCAAAATTTAACAAGATAGTTAATAAAATTGATGCTACCAAAAGGCCTACTACAAAAAACCAAAAATGCTTTTTCACTAATGTGATGCCTCCATATGTCATTTTTCACTTAAGGAGAGCAAGAGTAGTAGACCTAGTTGCAACCTAGACTCTAGCAGTGGAGCTTGAAAATGACTTTATTATGTAGGGAAATGGAAAAGAGAGCTATAGACTAATATTTCTCAACCTTCAACATCCTTCAATCCTATGATACTAAGGCTTGCAAATGATATTGTTACCTTGAAGATGCAATTACCTAAAAATTCTCAATCTTTTTAGCAACGATATCAAGATATACCAAGGAAAGGTTAAAATCAACAACCTAGGGGAAGCCATAGACAAATGCAATTACCTCCTACACAACAGCGGTTGGCCATAAAATCACTACCTGGCATGAATAGAGGCAACATGTCCTCTTTCATCTCACAACAAATAATGATGGAGCCATATGTCCATAAATGAACAAATATATGTAGATTGTGACAATGGGAGAAGTGGTTGAAGAGGTTTGTATTGAAGAGATGGTACCTAAAAATTATTGGAAATAGGATGCCATTTAATTGCAATCCTAAACATTATTTATTTCATGTATCTCCTAAGCCCTTGGAATGTGTTCATCGACACTAGGATTAGGAAGAGATTAATATTTGATGAAATAATCATGTTAATTGACATATATAACTAATTATAAATGTTAGGAGCATGTGAGGGCGTCCATTATGAGTTCCTAAATAATAGGGGCACATGGGGCGCCTACATGGTAGGTGACACTCACCTTGAGTTCAGTTAACTATTCGAAGTAAGAGATAACACTTCTGAATGCATGTAAAGATTCTAGGAGTTAGGATTTGATGTTTGCATGCATGAAGTTCAGTTCAATTCAATTCAATTCAGTTCAGTTTAGGTCAGTTCAAAATTAGGTTTATTGTCGGTTGTGAAGAAGATTTGGTGAAGGCAAAAGAATCATTCTCAAGCAAGAATTGGAGCTATTATAATCTACTTTGGAGATTGAATAATAGATTAATTCTTGGAGTTTTTTCCTGAAAGCATTTCTCCACGGTATATGCTTGTGTAATCTTTCTAATATCTTGTCTACTTCTATCAACTTCTGTCTACATTCTACAAACAGTAAAATGGATTAATCAAGATAATCACCCACAAAGAATCTGTAACAAAGGAAAAGCTTATTTAGATCAGCAATATTAAAGTTTTACAAAGTATTAAGCTAAGAAAACACCTCAATTTTCAACAAAAATTATAGTGAATTTGTAGTTAATTTCCTTGAGTATGAATCTAATTCTGAACAAGGAGATGATATCTATACAACATTAGATGATACTTCTTGTGTGGTACTCACTCGAGGACAACAAAATGTAAATAAAAAGGTACATCAAGTTTCCAAATACCTAATTTTTCTTCTAAGAATGTTTCTTCCTCTTCTGGTTCTCAAAATTCTCTAGAAGTTGCTCATAGAAGTCTAAGTGCTTAGCCTATTGATAAAAGTGTTAATTTGATATTATGGATTATTGTAAAAACTCCAAAATTCAAATTTCCCATGTTCAGTGCTTAAAGTTAAATCCCAATGAGCTTAAATGATTAGTAAAATTTGTGAAATCTAATAGGTTTGAAGCCAATCTAGTTGATGAACATTTAGTAAGCCTCGAAGCCTCATCTTTTGGCCTATCTTCAAGTACCAAAAACCACACTTCTGTTGTACTCAATTTAAAACCTAATTCTTTTTATGTGTCTTTATACATTAATGGCCATAGGTTGACTAATTACATCATTGATTTTGGAGCCTCAAATAATGGAATCTGCCACAGTAGCCAAAGCTCTAGGATAGTCATTAACTAAGACCTTTGGAAAATGTTATACATGGATTCCAAGCAAGTACCACTAAGTCAAATAAAAGATGCTCAAGTATCCTTAGCTGCTCATCTTGGTAAGAGACTCAAATTGACCATCCTGGTAGCAGACATTCCTACAAGTTATGGCATATTTTGTTGAGTCAAAAAATTTGCAAAGATTTGGGAGGAGAAATCCAAATGGATTGGTCCCACTCATTGATTTTACTTGGTAATAAGAAAGTTCATTTGGAGCCTGAGGCAAAAGCTAAGTTTACCATTTTAAATTCTGATGATCTCCAATCTTATATTTTATATACATAATCCAAGTTTGGGGATTATATGATGTTTCCAAATGATACAAGTGAGGAAATTTTCCTGGGTCTAGATATCTCTTCTAAATTATGGACTCTCGAGTTTGATGGTAATTGATATCGAGTTTGATGGCAATTGATCTAGTTGATATACTTTGGAGTTGTATTGATATCACCAGATGGTGATAAGTTCCCTTCCTCATATAAGATGAAATTCAAAAATACCAATAAAATTGTTGAATATGAAGCCTTGTTGTTAGGAATAGCAGCAACCAAAGACAAGGGAACTAAGAATTTAAGGGTAGTAGGTCATGCTGAACTTATCATCAAATAAGTAAGGAAAAAATTCACAGTGAAGAACAAGATATTGAAGCATTACAGAAACAGGTTTGGGATGAGATAGAATATTTTGATGCCTTCTCAATTAATGCAGTCCATAGAGACCAAAATACTAGAGCTTATTCATTCACGGTCTTTGCATCTTTGCTCCTTCCTCGTCCTGATTTCAAGGATGATTTTACAAAATTGAAATGATTTATCGGCCTAGTGTTCCTGACAATGTTGAATTCAGGTACATGTTTGAAAATGATAAGAAAATTCAAGCCTTCTTGAAGAATGCAAAGTATTTATGGATATTTACTTGAAGTACGGTTGAATGCAAAGAGTTCTATAGGGATAAAGAAAAAGAGTTAGAATAAGGCATAGTTCAGCTTAAAGGAAATAAAATTCCTAAAGGATTAGTTTTGCTTGAACAATTTTTTGATAGACATGATAGATATGTTAGAAAGAAGATGACTAAATTTGTCAATTGTTCGAGTGAATATGAAACTCAATAGTGGAAGTCCAGATGATCTGAAATTTCTTTGCATAGGCAAATATTTGTTGAACACACCTGGATACTGAGAGGGGGGGTGAATGAGTATCTTCAAAACTTAAACCCTTCAACACAATGCAAATTTAGTCTTCTAACAAGATCAGCAACCCTTAAACAAATCAGCAACAATGAAAGATAAAGCAATAAACACACATGCACAAGACAACACTAGAAATATATGGAAAACCCAAGAAGGGAAAAACCATTGTGAGAAATCTCACAATATACGAATAAGATTACAATTTATTTTAAGGCTCACTACCTAAGGAAGCACACTGCTCCCTAAAGAACTTGCAATCTAAGGTGCACAACCTTAGGGAAAGATACAAGGACTTGCAGGTTGAGACGCACAACCTCGAGGAAATATACAAGGGCCTCTTGGGGAGACCCACTATCTCTGAGCAAGATACATGAAGTTTTTTGGATTTACAACATATGTCAACAATACACTCTGTTGACTAAAGTGTTGAAGTGCATCTATATTTTCCACAACTCACATTAATTATTGCATTATTCCATACTTCACATCTTGTAACTGATTTTTTCTTCCACTTATATCCTCTGCAAGTAAGGAAAATATCAAATTAGGTTGGCCAGAACAAGAAACAAGCAATGACCCCAACAAGTCGGCCACAAAACATAATTGTGGTGAAAGCAATCTTATCCAAGAGATAGAGAAGACCAAAAATAACTTATTAAATCTTCCAATGTGGTCCCAAACATCAAACATGTTGGCGCACAACATCCCAAGTCAATAACAAGGAAACATGTAGAAGAAACATGTTGCACATTACCAATCAACCCAAAAACACATCTTCCAACTGAATTTACTCAATATGGTTCTCAACAAGATAGAGCAGGACCCAAATTCATCTTAATACAACCTCAATTATTTGTGTAGACCCCCAAGAACATAGCGCAAGCAAGAGAACAAGCCCTGTCAGCCAAACATCCACAAATCACCCAGAAAGCCAACTCAAACAATATGCAGCACCAAAGAGATCAACCATTGATGTGTGGACCACAAAGAGACATTCCATAAACATCCAACAATACTTCCATATATTTCTTTCTCACTGTCATGCCAAAAATTGCTAGCACAAGCCAAACAGAAACAGAACACTTCATCTCGGAAGCCCAGAAAACACAGCCATGAGATAGGACATTTACAAACTAACTTGTGATAAACTTCACCACATGAAATTTGAACTGATACATTGCATAGATACTAAAAGCACGTCCACCAAGCCATGGGAACAAAAACAACAATGTAGAGAGATGCAAAAAGAAATTGGAACAATCCAAACAAGCAACCAAACTGCCAACCCAATATGATTACCAAAGACCTCTTCGGCAACACTGGTGACTTGAAAAGATAAGAGTGCAACATCTACATAACATAAACGTTAAATCCCAAACTACAAGACCATATTTTCAAAAGCGAAGGAATGCAGAGCATTCTCCCTATCAGTCTTCAAAGCAACTACCTACAGCAAAAACCTTCACCAACATCCGAAGACCAAAACTTCCTTGTAGCAACACATACTTCCTTAGGAATAGCAGGGGAGAGCACACAATAGACTAAAGACTATCAGCAACATATCCCCAACATCAGCATTACTTCTAATCCTCATCTTAATACTTATAATCCTCATCTTTATATATCACCCTAATATCATCTTTGTTGACAACAAACATACTTCATATGGCTTTAATTGACATCAAACAATGCATGACATCCAACTATGAACATCAGCAACATCACTATTAGCACATCATCATACAAATGTAAGCATCAATGACAAGCCAAATTGAGTGTTGACATCAATGAAAAACTTAGATAACATATGTGCAACAATCTCCCCCTTTGGCATTGATGGAAACACACACACCTTCTCATTCTACCCCTTTGACATCAAGGACAAAAGGAAATGGTCTTTATTTAAATCATCAACACATTCTCAACAACTACACTTCTTTAGACAATTATACATGCTCCCCCTATCAGCAACAACCAACCAACTAACTACTCCCCCTGAGAGGTAGCTCACATCAATCCAGGAGAAAAGGATATGACATGAATTTCTCCCCTTAAATAGATGCACTATCTATGCATCTAGTTAGAAGGAGGGGCAATAACCCCTAACTTTTGTTGAAGGTGCTTAAAAGTATCCTTCAAAAGCGCCTTAGTGAAGATGTTTGTAATCTGATCCTAGTAGTAACATACTCCAATCTAACTGCTTGTTTTATAGCCTTCTCTCTTTGAAAGTGATACCGGATAGAAATATGTTTGGCCCTTGAATGCATCACCAGATTCTTGGAAACGTTTATTGCAGTGGTATTATCACATAATATGGGAATGGGTTCATCATACACGCCTCTATATCCTTCAAAGTTTGCTTCATCCAAAGTATCTAGGTGGAACAAGATGTTGCAACAATATGCTCAACTTTTATTGTAGATAAGGACACTGAGTCCTGCTTCTTACTAAACCAAGAGACCAATTTGTCTCCTAAGAAAAGTGCACTTTCATTGGTGCTTTTTTGGTCATCCACAATAATCCAAAGTTCCCTTGAAATATTTGAATATTCTTTTTACTTCCGTCTCATGAGTTTGCTTAGGATTAGCTTGATATATGTTAACCAAATATACTGCATGCATAATATCAAGTCTAGAAGTAATCAAGCACAATAAACCTCCAATCGTAGACCTATAAAAAGTCTTATCAACCTTAGGTGACTCATCAGCCTTGCTCAAGTGATAGTTGGTAACCATATGAGTACTTACAGGTTTAGAATCCTCCGTGCCAATCTTCTTCAACATCTCTCTAACATACTTAGCCTAAGAAATAAAGATGCTATCATCTAGTCAAACAATTTGAAGTTTAAGGAAGAAAAACGACACCAACTATAGACATCTAAAACTCTTTTTGCATCTCTTCTACAAACCTCTTACACATTTTATCATCTCCACCAAACATGATAACATCAACATACACAACTTTCAAAATCTTGTCTTCCTCTACCTTAATGTAAAGATTACTATTTGTGGTACCTTTCTTGAAACCTTGCTAAAGTAAGTGCTTATCCAACCAAGCATACCAAGCTCTAGGAGCTTGATTGTGTCCATACAAAGCTTTCTTGAGTCTGCACACCACGTATGAATCTTCTAATAGTTGGAAACTATTTAGTTGCTCAATGTAGACCTCTTCCTCTAAATCATCTTTCAATAAGGTTGAGTTGACATAAATCTAATAGACCTTGAAATTCTTGTGAGTAGCAAAGGCGAGAAACATCTTGATTGCCTCCATTCTAGCTACCGGAGCAAAAGTCTCCTCAAAATCAATACCTTCAACTTGTGAATAACCCTTACACAACAATTTTCACTTTGTTCCTCACAACTTCACCATCTTCATTTAGCTTGTTTTGGAACACCTACTTTGTTCCTATAACATTCTTACCAGATGGTCTAGGAACCAATTCCCATGTCTAATTCTTTTCTATATGATTCAATTATTCTTCCATTGCCTTCATCCATCATTTATTTTTGCTAGCATCAACAAAGGTCTTGGGATCTACTTTGATTTTGCAAGCCTTCTCTTGGTCTACACACCTCCATACTTGTCTTCAAAGATTTGATATGTTGAATGGTTCTTTTGAACATACTTTGTTGGAGTCTCAAGGGTTTTTTCTTATTCTTGTTCCTATTCTTCTTTCTCTTCTTCTTCTTCAATGCAAGGAGGTATATCAGATCCGTAAACCTTTGGTTCTTGTGAGATCTAAAACAAATCTTCATCTACCTTAACATTTGTGATTTCAATAATCTTTCCCTACCTCTTGTTGTAGCATCTATAGGTCTTGCTTCGGGTTGAGTAACCAAGGAAGATCCCTTCATCACACCTTGAATCAAACTTTCCAAGGTCTTCTTCATCTTTCCTAATGTAGCATTTGCTACCAAAGATCCTGAAGTATCTGACAATGGGAGGTCTTCCATACCATAGCTCATAGGGGGTCTTAGTGCTATTGACCCTCAATTGTACTCTGTTAAGAAGGTGGATAGTTGTGTGAACCACTTCCTTCCAATACATATAAGGTAGATCTACATCTTTCAACATAGCCCTAGCCATCTCTTGCATGGTCCTATTCTTCCTCTCCACTACCCTATTCTACTGAGGGGTCCTAGGAGTAGGAAGATGTCTCCTAATACCATGATCTTCACAAAACTCTTCAAATTCATTTGAAGTAAATTCACCTCCTCTATCAGATCTTAAGCATTTGATCTTAGCGTTCATTTCATTCTCAACTTTTGCTTTGAAAATCTTAAACTTATCAAAAGCTTTGGATTTTTCTCTTAAAAATGTAACTCATCATTCGAGAGCAATCATCAATAAGCAACATGAAATACCTTTCACCTTGTTGACTCTATGTTCTTGTAGGTCCATATAGGTCAGTGTGAGTCAACTCCAATGGCATTGTAGAAGAGCACTCCTTGCTCTTGAAACTTGTCTTTGTCTGCTTTCCCATTTGACACTCCTTGCATAATGTGTTTGCGAGGTTGGTTACCTTAGGCATATCTCTCACCACATGAGCTAGAGTTGATTTTCACCATATTGTCAAAGTTGATGTGTCTCATGCGCTTGTGCCACAGCCAACACTCACTAGATTGAGCCAATAAATAGGTTCTTCCATTTGCATCCTTTAGATGATAGACATTTCCATTTGTTTTAATACCTTCTACAACTAACCTTTCGAACCCTACCTTCTTGATCTCACAACCTTTGGCATGAATTGTAAGGTTGTATCCTTTACTGCACATCTGACTAACACTGAGGAGATTGTGCTTCAGCGTTTTGACATAGAGGACATCCTCAGTCTTGTTCTTTCCATCAATGGTTATAGAACCCTTTCCACAAATTTGTGTTGACTCATCACCACCAAACTTGACAGCCCCAACATTCCACTTCTTAAGGCTGATGAACTTCCCCTTGTCACCAGTCATATGGTTAGAGCAACCATTGCCAATTACCCAAGCACGCACTTTTTTTGCATGAAAGGCAATCCACACAACCATTGATTTTTCATTATCTTTGTCAGCCTACAAGGTACCAGACTTAACCTACATTTTTCAATATCACTCCTTTTGTCACCAACGTTCAAGGCCATGAAGAGTGTTTCATCATTTGAATCATCATGATCCTCATCTTCTGAAGAACAACTGCTCTCCTTGGAATAAAGACTTATTTTGAACTTTTCTCTTTTGTTGCTATCCTCTGATTCTTTAAAAGGACATTTATAGGCAAAATGACCAATTTTCCCACAGTTGAAGCATTTGAAAGGTAACTTTGTATTTGTTGGTGCCTTCCTTCAATCTTCTCACAAATTTTTCTTCTCCCTCTTTCAAGTCAGCATAGTGATCAGTTATTTCATCTTCTACCTTCTTACTGCCTTTGAATGTTGCTTCCTTCTTTGGAGCATCTTTGTTAAACTCTCTCATTTCAAAGGCTGTGAGAGCACCAAACAATTAATCTACTAAATAGTTATCGAAGTCCTTACACTCCTCAATAGAAGATACCTTATGACTATAAGGTTTAGGGAGACATCTTAGAACCTTCAGCATTCTTAGGATCATTGTAATGCTCTGGTTTCCAAAATCTAAATTAAAATAGGCAAAAACTGAGACAACCCAAGGTTAGAAGACAACCAGCTTTGAAGACAAACTACTGCAGCATTCTCAACATCTAATTTTCCAACTACCATAATTGATTATTCTCAAACCTTCGTAAAAAAACAGGGTTGAAGAAAAAGTCTGCTTACAAGTTATCTTCCCTAATTATTGATTCATCTTCAAAAATACTAACAAGTTATCTTCCCTAATTATTGATTCATCTTCAATTATGAATAATTGAAATACTAACAGCATGTTAATTTTTTGTTACTTTAACTAAATTTCAGACTCTCTTCTTAAAATTTAACTTCCACTAAGGGTTGGGTCCTATGGAGGGGGGCTTCCTAAAAAATTTCAGTGGTTGCTGCTTAGATTTTTTAGGATTATTTTAAAATGGGTGGTCCCATAAATTTTGTAGCATAGTTTATACTAAAAGTTTAAGTTCCTATATTTAAGGAAGCTGGTGATCTCATGAATTTTATTATTTTGCATATTCAATTCAACAGAGTAAATAAATATAAAATAACAAAAATTAACTGGTGAGAATTTTAAAACTTCATATGATTGACCAATGGCAGAAAAATGCCTAAGCTGGTGGGGCAATTTCTAGCCCCACCCCTTTTGCACCTGCTTAAGTTTTTGAACTAAAAAGTAAGCACTGTTATTGCTGGAAAAATATTCTAATTAATCCTAACATTTTTTTTGCTTCATAAGACATCCTGTTCCTTCAAAATAGATCTCAAAGCCCCCCATGGAAACCCAGCATAAGTCTCACTGTATAAAGTGGACTTGTTCTTATGGTGAGTAATTTCTTTCTATAACTATCTATTTCTATCTTAGGATAGTATTTTATTTATTTATTTTTCTATTTTATTTCCTAGATGCACATGGGCTTACTAAAATCGTAAATGAACTCTACCACATCCATCCATTGATGGATAACCAAAAGCTCTTCTTAAAAATTCTTTAAAAAAACAGTAGAGTAAATAATCATCACGACTCTTCATGGATTGAAAACCGAAAAGAGCTTTAAGACAACTAAGATCAAAGCCATCAACAACATAACAGGTGATCAAGGTCTATCGTAGTGCCACATTTGTCATTTTTCTTTGTTTTCTGGAAAAAAATCAAGATACCCAAAAGTAAGCTCGCAGACATGTCAAAAGCACTCACAAAATACAGCATGAAAGAATAGTTATTCGTTTCAATAAAGATAGGGTTACAAAAATATTTGCAAAAATATTCCTACAAAGCAAATAACCAATAGAAATAAATTAAGCGGGATCCAAACCATTAACAGCAAGGTCCATCTGCAGGTCATCCAATGACAAAACCAGAGTTGAATGAAGTCCGGCAAATGAAAGTCACATTTCAAATTACCCTGATTCATGAAAGATAACAGAAAAATAGAGAAACTGAAACAATTTACACTCCAGTCAAATCACACTCCCCACAATGAGCAGAGAGGGTTCGGGTCAAGGAGAATCTCTAGATAAAACATCTTGATGTATCCTTCCCCACTCTGAACCTGCTTTGCTTGTTTGATAACAGCCGCCTTTTTGCATCTGTTTCTACTTTCTCCCATACTGAATATTTAAATAAAAATATTATTATTGTCATGTTGGATATATAACTCGAAACAAATACACAACACAAGTATATGAAGAAGGAACGTCTGGACACACTTACTATGGCAACAAGAAGAAATGGGGAGACGGAAAGCAGAAGCTTCAAAAAACTCTACAAAACAGCATTGAGAAACTTTACAAGCCCTCGAAAGAGAACTAAGGAACAATTGAATGTCAAGTTCCAACAAAGCAAAGGCTTTTAGAAAGTCCTTCAAAATTTAACCGATAGAAACAACCCAAATGATTTCCAGTTCATCTGGACCTTCCTGCAACTTCTGTAAGTCTCCAAGAAAAGGAAACACTTCAGATAAACTCTACAAAATAGTATCAAGAAACTAGAACAATCTGGAAAGCTAAGTTCAAGAGAAAAAGATCTGGGAAGTCCCGAGGAACTGAATTTCTATAAACTGTCCCAAAAAAATTCCAGATTCCAATAGTTTATGGACCCGCCTTGCACCCTCCCTTGCAGTTTACAGAGGCCACCTGTCTAGAGCCAATTCTATCTACTGGAGTCAATATAGCATAAGCCCATCTGTTTGCAGCAGAACCGCAAAGAGAACCATACTTTCCAGACAAACGTCCATTTAAAATCCAACCAAATGAGGATCAAGCCTCTCTTTAATCATGTTCCATATAACAATCCATCAAAAATCAGTGATAAAATTCATCCATGAGTCTAATCATATTAGGTGCAATGAAGTTTATAAGAGCAATAATATTCAGACAGGATCCTTTCTTCATAATCAAAGTGCATTAAGACAAAATGTAAGGATCTGCAGTGCACTCACTCTTTAAGACAAAACCAACATTAGGAGGCAATTGCTACTTTTCCAGATCAAACATCTTTGATAGAAACAAGGCATTCACAACCGAAGCTATTGCACATAACAGTAATCACACATACAAGTTCGAAATTAAACCATAAGCATTCAGGTAAAACCCATGTCAGGAATCTCGATATCACCAACTACTAATAATACTTCACATTCTGGAATGTATATAGACATAGTACAAAAGAAAAGAAAAATACTGCCCTAGTCAGAAGTGCCATGGATTCTTTTAGCAGAGCAAATTATCTATAAATATATCCATACAAAACCCAGTGCAAGCAATTAGGAGTAGAGGTAGCCATCCTTGAATTACATCCAGTCTTGTCACCCACTAAAATTAGATACTTTATGGCTCCAAGGCAGCTAAATCTATCATTCTCACTCTTTAATCAAAGATGCGCACTCTTTAATCATCATCACACACCATAACACAGACCTGATAGTCCATTCCAAAGGCCATGCTTACCTTCTGGATTCAACCAAATTGTAAGAAATATAACTAGATCTTGTCTACTTTCTCTGCCTTGACAACAGGATTTGCCTTCTCAATGGCAGCCCGACCTGCAGCCCTGTAATCAAAGGGGCAGTTGTGCTTGTCTGAGTAGCGATGTAAAGAACAGAAAGTGTTTCCACAGCGACAATTGAAGCCCGTTAATCCAACCCGTTTTCTGCAAGAATTGCAACGATTTGGCCCATTCTTTGCCTTGGCTTGCGCTTCTTCTTGATCTACTCCAACAGAAGAAGATCCAGCCAGGCCCTGAGACAACTCTTCCTGGCTTGATAATTCTACTGTAGGTTGAGAAGCTTCAGCCGGCTTGACAATATTAATATTGTTGTTATTTTCAATGCAGAGGGATGGAGAAGCAGCCTTGGCCTTGGCCTGCTTCAGTACTGTGTCTCTGTAACATTTGGAACAAAGATTCATGGTTGCCGCACTTCCAAAGAAGCCACAGTTGTTTGCACAAAGAATAGGACCTCCAGGAGGCTGACAGCCAGTCTCATCATGATCTCTTTTCCTGCTCTCTTGAGCCATTTCTTCAAAAATCTTTCTTTCTTTAACTAAATTGCAATGTTGCAGTCTGGTTTGTGCAGGAAAGTTGCCAAACCTATGTAAGCATCCAAGCCTAAAATTATTTTGATTCTGCTGTGGTTGAAAATCCCTTTGAATCCTCAGATTGCCACGTGAGCTTTTGCAAAGGCAAAGTTCCAATGCTGATGAATTACAGTATCCTCGAAATTTGTATTATCTTCAGTTCTACCAGTAGCCTGCTATTGACAAAAATAAAACGTAAAACAGCTTAAACTACTTAATTCTATAAAAAAAACTCATTGTAAAATACCTCAAATATTGACACCTTAGACTACATTAGATAAAAGGGTACAACGTTAAAATTGTGTGAAATCTATACATGAAATTTGTTTCCCCAGAGACCTAAAACTATGAAACTTAAACCTTTATTTAATAATGAGAAGTAGAAAGCTTAAATTTACTGGAACCTATTCAATTAAATTGCTTTCCCAGGACAATAACCCTGAACTTTAAGAATCTTCTCAATAATAAATATAGAAAAAATCAAAAGCATAAATTTATGCCAGAGAAATGTGTTACTAGGCGTACATGCATAGAATTTAAGAGTACTTCTGGCAATATATGAATAAAAACCGTACATCATGTGAAATTTATACAAGATATTGCATGAACATACCTACAACCTTGACATTCAACAGTTTTTTTATTTTTCAGCATAAAAAGGCTTTGATTGCATAGAATCTTTACAAGTTGTTATCAGTCCTAAAGCATTGAATTTAAATGTTTTAACTTTCCAAACACGCAGCACCTGGAAATTTAATTAATTTTTAATCATAAAAGTTAATGAGGCTATATTGCAAGGAATCCATACAAGAAATCTACAGTACCAGACATAGAACCATGAAACGTAAGTATATTTTTCAATTATTAACAGTAAAAATTTCAAACCACATGGAATCCATATAAGAAAATTGTGCAACTAAAACACAATTTTCTTGTACAGATTCAACATTTTACCATGGAAGAAGAAACCAGAAAATTTGAAAACCCAGCCGTTAACTGTGGCCCAGCTCCCAAATCATGCCATTGCAAACTGCTAGGCCAGGTTTTCCCAAAATCTGGTGTGTATTGAAAACCTACAGTTTTTGGCTATTTTTCA
The DNA here is from genome assembly GCA_007258455.2 of Sequoia sempervirens. NCBI lineage: Eukaryota > Viridiplantae > Streptophyta > Pinopsida > Cupressales > Cupressaceae > Sequoia > Sequoia sempervirens. Next base: position 197,438 of record VDFB02345747.1, on the reverse strand, counting down.
AAAAAACCCCTCTAAACACATAAATAATCAGTTACATCATCTGTCAAGTGTCATTCTTTTTTACAGTTTTTCAATCCAGAATCAAAAAACGTAAGAGTAGAGGTGAACCAAACAATCTGTCCATCAAGTGAACCAATCGAATGTCCAGGCAATGGTGAGACTAATATGGCAGAGAAACTAAATTGTTCACTAGATGGCAATGCATATTGTGAGCCAACACTACAGTTCTTCCACTTGTAAGCATTCTTGGGAGTGTGTTTGAACATATACAATCCAAGAAATGCTACCACCTGAGCCAACAGGAGATGAATGATTTGGTGTTTGCTCACCACAACCTTCATCTCTGGCTTAAGAAAATTCAAGGTTAGAAATCGCCAAGTTAGCTATTAAACCCCCACTAAACTTCAACTTAGTTGTTTTTATATTTGAAGTACTTCAAACTCAACTAATTTGAATTTCTTGTAAACATTCATAGATCACAAACTCGTACCTTGATATTATCAAGTAGTGTTGAACATTGCAAAAAATTGACCTTTACAAGATTGGCTTTGAATTGAAATGAAACACAGCCAATGAAGAGTAGTCATTTGATGATAAGGAATCAAGGCCATCTTGAATGAGGCATTTAATGATCATGACTTCAATCAAAGGAAGGAGAACAGGGATACTAGAACATTGGGATTTGCATTTTGTAGCATAGGAGCCTTGTGAGCTAATTTTGTTTCCACGTTTAGTTTTGTATCAAAGTTCCATTGAGTTCCAGAATGGAGGACTAGGGGGCCAAAGACCAAATTTTGGGGATGGTGGGGGCGGCAGTGTAGAGGGGAGGCACACATAATATATAATAATAATAAATATTTTTATATAATTAAATTAGTAATAATAAATTATGATGTATAATATAGAATATATTAGTAGACGTTTCTGGATTTAACTGTGTATGCTATTTTGAATCGACATTTCGAACCAATCCTCTTCCTGATGGAACCACTGAATGTGGTTTGAAATGTCGATTCAAAATAGCATACACAGTTAAATCCAGAAACGTCTACTATTATTCATGGACTGTGGAAAAACGGTACCTACTATAAAATATATTTTTAAATATTGATAATAATAAATGTATTGATATTTATAATGATTTGTAACATATTTCAATTTTTATATAAGTAATATTTAATATTTATTAACAATTAATAATTAATATCCCCCTGTTAATGGGGATGGACAAGCTAACTCTCCAAAACTTAGAGAAGGATTACCATGGAGTCCCACTTCTCCCGAATGGTCAAAGATGAATTTCAACAGAATTTCAAGAGGAAATTCGGGAGTATTAGGAGCAGGATATATCATAAGAGACAAGAAAGGTAATATAATCAGAGCAGCATCAAGGAGACTCAAAGAAGGGACCAATAAAGAAGCTAAAGCCCAAGCCCTCATCCTTGGCCTACATATATGTAACATACATGGATGCAACCTAGTTGAAATTGAAAGAGATTCAATGGTAATTGTCAATGCAATCAGGAAGAGAAAACAGCCAAACTAGAAAATCAATAACATTTTTCAAAATGTCCAGCCTCTCTTGCACTCATTGGAGAATTACACAATCAAACATATCTATAGAGAGATAAAGCTAACTCTGCAATAGACATGAATGAGGAATGTATTATTAACACCAAGGTTGAACCTTGGACAAATCTAAAACATAAGATGAAGAGCTCATCGAGATTTGGGAAAGCTAATGACTAAGGCAAATCAAAGCCAATCAAGCATTAATGAAGGATAATCATTACCAGTAGTGCCAAATAGATTTTGGAGCTGGACATTTAACATTTCAAAAAATTGTGAGATTTAGATTGTGCCAAGTCAAGGAATATCTCTGGTTCTGACCAAAGCCAGAAGACAATGCAAATTATTACCGAACGTGGTGAGGTAATCCTTAAAAAATCAAAAGGGTTATTTGTTGAAGAACTAAACCCTTGGTATCCTCAAGCAGCACCATTGATAAATATTATAACAGGGGTTTTTGTCTGCTACCCCCTCCTTAAATGGATGCGTGGACTTCTGCAAACTACCCATTTCAGATATAAAAAAATCAATGTTATTTTGGTTAAGTTTTATAATATAAAGGTCACAATCCCCATGACCATCATTTACCCATCAAAAAAAATTAATAATTATTAATCTATTATTTATTAAAACAAATATATTATATATTCTATTATTTATTAAATAATAGATTAATAATTATTAATAAATATTAAATGTTAATAATGATTATTATATAAATATTTATTTATTAAACAGTAGATTATTAATAATGATTAAATTAATAATAAATTATAATTTATAACTAATACAGTAATAAATTATAATTTATAACTAATACAATAATAAATTATAACTTATAACTAATATAATAATTATTTATAAAATAAAATCCTGATCTTACAAACAGGGCACGTCCATCCATCGCTGTGACAGATTTGGGTCAAACTTTAACATCTCTGCATCCCATTCACATGGAATTTCTCCACCAAAGAAGCAGCACTGCGAGAAGTCCGCATACAATGATGTAACTCACAAGAAGGCAGTGCTTGGGGTCCAGCCTGTAACTCACCAACATTATCGTTTTATTTATTTCTGAAGCCAATCTGCACATGAATAAATCGTAAATACACAGTGCTGGAGCTCTGTCTGGAAGCAATACAGCCCTTATAATTTAACATCAATTTCAAAAACTAATTTAGGGTTTTTCACAATTTAAGAGTTTTTTAGACACCCCAAGCCATTCCCAACCAGGGGGATGTCTAGGAGATGTCCTCTGCTTCTGTGGGGCATCCCAGGGACATGTCCCCTCTGCTGGGGGCAGTGAAGGGCAGTAGGATGACATTTCCCTGGCATCCCGGGGACGTCCCTATCCCAGAAACTGCACGATTTTGTGAAGAGGGGGTTGTCCCCACAGAACACTGTTTTGTATTCTAAGTTGTGAGTTGTACTTGATAGACAATGTGTGTCTCATTGAAAATTTGAGAGTCTAGGCTGAAGACGAAGTCTACACTTTGTAATTAGCAACATTTAATAATTTTGGGTTTATGTTTTTTTTCTTGTTAGCTTGGAAACTGCCTTGTGGAATCAAAGTATACCACTGGATGTACCCAGGAAATCGGATTTATGATCTGCAGTATGTTGTACAATTCCACAGGTACCCATACCCAATCAGTTTAAGCCAATTAGGCAACATAGAGTAGAAACAAACATAAGCTATAAAGGAGAATTTATATGGTACAGGTACCCCATGAGTTGCACAGCGTACCAATGATCTGTCCCAGAATCATTGGGTATGTCTGGCTGATCTGGAACCACCCAGATACATCAGCCAAAGATACCCAGGTTATTCCAGGACAGATCTGCAGTACTCTATAGTCTGTACAGTTCCATAGGCTACCTGCATTTTTTCACTTTTTTTTCAGTGATGTAAGTGCCTTCTTTCTCCTCCAGACTAATTTCAAAGGTTATCAGAGAGTGATACCTGGGCCATATTGGAGATGAATATACCCATATCTATTTTCCCGAGGGTAGTGGGGGTGTATTCTCAAGGTAGGTTTTACTGGTTCACTAATGCCTGCTTGGCTTTGATCAGAGCATGCCTGTAATGTCCAGGGTTGATGTTGCACTATTTGATGTAGCAGCAAAGTTTTGGGGGATTATTAGGCAACCACAGAGACAAGATGCACACAATTCTCGGTGAGTGTTTTTTGAAATTCACTGAGCATGTTTTTTGCACTAGATAGTTGTTCTCTGTAGGTTATTGGTGTCCAGGCACCAAATATTGTAACTCTCCTTTATATTTTTCAGTACTCAACATCCAATATAAAAAAAAATCACTGAGCATGATTGGAATGAGGTATTGGTGGTATCTTAAAGACATTTCTATGTGAAAGTTAAATAAGATGAAGAGAATAGCTGGTCAGAATTGTAGGCATTCCACAAGCTACTATGTAGATATAATACTGTTACACTTTACAGTATCAGATCATTAAGGATCAGACATACAGAAGTAATTGTAAGGTCAAATATACAGAAGTAATTGTAAACAGCTGTGGCTGGGTTTGGGTTCAATATTGAACAATTAATAAATATGATTATGTTTGGGTTTGACAAATTGATTTCAACTGCTGGTAAGCATTTTATAGCTGTTTTGTATATTCTATGCATGTTATGTGATCATCCCAACTTAGTTGAAATTCACAAACATATATACATACATACAAACACATATTACGGCCTTCAAAACCACACAAACCTTCATCAAGCAAGCCATTTTTCACAATTTTATCACTATGTTTTTTGCAACATCAAGTTTTTACTTTTTCTAACCAAATCTTCATTCTTTGGAAAACTTTTTGTGACTGCTTGGGGGTGTGGGTGCGGCCCATAAACCATTAGATTTAGGGCTACTGGCATAAACATCCAAAAAAAAATGATTTCTTAAAAAAGAACTTTTGAGTTGAATGATGCAAAAGGACACCTACGCATTTCCAATGTGTACAAAAGACACAACCGAGTCCCACGAGGGTACCTGGGACATCTCAAAGTCTCCTTTCCATCTCCAGAAAAGGAGGCGTCCTGAAAACGTCCTTTCTTTTGAGGAAGATGTCCCAGAAATGTCCCCAGGTATGTGGTGGCAGGGGCAAAATGGCAGGGGGCCATTTCCCCAAAGTCCCTGCATCTTGGGGACATCCCCATCCCAAAAACGTCTAGTTTTCAGGGGGTGCATCCCCGTGGAACACTGCATACATACTATATGTGTCTGTACATATGTATATGTATCTATCTATCTATATGTGTATGTATATGTATCTATCTATTATGTATATGTGTATGTATATGTATCTATCTATTATGTATATGTATATGTATATGTATCTATCTATTATGTATATGTGTATGTATATGTATCTATCTATTATGTATACGTATATGTATAAGTATATGTATATGTATATGTTATTATGTATATGTGTGTGTGTATATATACATATGCATCTGTAAGTATGTATGTATACATATATACATACATAATAATATACATATATATACATGTACGTACGTATTTTGTAGGGGCATACCCAACCCCAATTTTTGTTTGTCATACTGGCACACCCAAACCACTGTACCAATACCTGTATCAGATTTCTACTTCTATGCACTATGTTCAGCCTGAAACCAGTAACAGTTTTTTTCCCTATTTTCACAAATATTTCTGCATTTTTAGTTTGTCGAGCTTTACTGTCTTTTGCCTGTTTAAACCCAAGTAATTGCATTACATTTACACTTTCAATTTGCCTTGTCAATGTTATGTAAATGGAATGCTCATATGGTTTTAACATTTTGTTATTGAAAAAACATTTAAATTTCACAAATTTTGTAGTTGTAGGTCTGGCAACATGAATTTCTTATAAATTATTAACAGTATGATTAAATCATGTGGATTTTTAATAATTTAACTTTTATCCCTTTATTATTGAAAACTTTTAAATTTCATAGATGTAGATCTGATGATGCAAATTTCTTGCAGAAATTACTCAATTTTAATTTTTTACCTTTTACTATTGAAATACACTTGAATTTCTTGCCTTTATTCATGGTAATCCTGGTTTTAATATATTTATAGTAAAGGGTAAAAAGATGAAAAAGTAAAATGTAAGCATGTTTTCAAAAATAAACAGTCAAAAATCCAAACTGTGCGGAAATTATAAATGATGCTTACGATTCCAAACCTACAACTGCGAAACATTAGGAATTTCAGTAATAAAGAGAACAAAGTCCAATTGCATGGAATGCGTACAAGAAATTTGTAATACTGAACCCACCAGTACCACCATAATATTTAAGCATGCTTTCAATAATATGTGGGTATAAAGTTCAAACTGTGTGGAATCTATACAAGAATTTCATGTTACCTGAACAACAACCATGAATTTTGTGAAACTTACTTGTATTTTCTATTATAAAATGGTTAAATGTTCAAACTGTGTAAAGCAAATCCTAGAAAATTGTGTTACCAGACCTACAACTGTGAAAGAATTTCATGTTACCTGAACAACAACCAATATTTAAGCATGCTTTCAATAATATGTGGGTATAAAGTTCAAACTGTGTGGAATCTATACAAGAATTTCATGTTACCTGAACAAAAACCATGAATTTTGTGAAACTTACTTGTATTTTCTATTATAAAATGGTTAAATGTTCAAACTGTGTAAAGCAAATCCTAGAAAATTGTGTTACCAGACCTACAACTGTGAAAGATGCATATTCTCAATAATAAACAGTAAATGACTAAATTTCATTGATTCATAAAAGAAATTTGTTTTTCCAGTTCTACAAACATCAAATTCATGTGCATTTCAGAAATGTCATTCTTACAACAAATTTGCATAATTAAAGATAAAAAGCTTAAATCGTGTCCATTACTAGACCTAAGTCCAACAAATTTAAGTTCCATAAATTTAAGCCTGTTCTCAAATTTATGCAGTGTATTCGTCTGTACAAGAAAACTGTTACCAGGCCTATGCCCATGAAACTTAAGCACATTTTCAACAATAATAATACAAACCTTACGAACATTAGAATCTAGAAAAGGCAATTATGGTACCAGAACTTCAACAATAATATTATGGCATATTTTAAAGGTTCAATTGTTTGGAATATATACTAACCTTTTGCATTATCAAACCGATACCCATTAAGTTTTGGTCTTTATTTGATAATACAGGATAAAACCCCTGAATTGAAGGGAACCTTTAAAAGAAAACTGTATAACAGATCTGAGAGCTTGAAAACGACGCTTAATTTTTCTAAAATTTTACGGCTTTCTATTAAGGGGGAAATCTTTACATGAAAATTTTCTTGACAGGACTATAATAACGAAATATCAGTGTGCTTCGAACCACATATTCTAAATCGGATTGAATCTATAAAAATTAAGACGATGCCAAATCTACAACCATGAAACTGAAGCAAATTTACAATAATTATGCTAAAAACCTTGAAATTCTTTGATTACAAACAAGTGATTTCCGTTACCGAAAAGTAGACAGAGGAAATGCGTCGCACTACCAACAATAGGAGGAAAAGGTTCAATTTGCGTCGAATCCAATCAAAACAAAATTGCATTAACAACGTATCACAACAAATTTCGTACTATCTTCAACAATAAACGGCAAAAAAGTTCAATTCCTGTTGAATCGCTTAGCAAAATTTGCATAAATAAACTTCGAACGGTAAGAGTTAAGCGTTTTGCAATAATACACGGTAAAAAAAAACCTGAATTGAGAAGAGCCTTTACAAGAAAATTATGCTCCTGGAGACAAAATCGTGAAATCGAGGCGTATTTCCAACAAAAACCACTACTACGGCCTTCTTTGCAAGAACTTAACCATAAAAAATAAACAAAAACTCCTCATGACAAATCTATCCACAGATCACACTTACCTTTTAACGCTTGCGCTAAACAGATCAAATCCGGCGGCGTTATGCAAATCAGCTGCTGGTAAAGAACAACTTGTAGAGACGGGCGATCCGCCTCGAATAAATTTCCTTCGCAAGTTACTCCATCCTTTCTGAAAGAAAAGATGCGGATAACAAGTTTATCCCTTCCATTTTTGCAAAGAAATTAGACAAAACCCTCGCTGCACGAAATCAAAAAACAAAAAAACACAAAAAAGAAATCCAGCCTTTTTAGGCTCTTCGCGACCTGTAAATCTCAGATCAGGACGAAGACTACGTGCATTCAGCTCACAACCCTCCCGATCCGAGGAAAGGGGGGTGGGAAATAAGTGGAAGTTGCGAGGAGGTTAACCACTTCTACAAGAGTTTTTTAAAAGTCAGCAAAAGTTGAGGGAAAGACATTCGGGATAGAGTTGGTGGTGGAGGTGCTCGTCCATCGCATCTGCCCGCCGCCCGACGCATTGCGGGCAGATTTTAGTATGCCCATATACTATCATGATGACTATATGCGGATGTAGATGATGCTAATGTGATGATATATTTTTTTACAATTGTAAATTTTAATTTTGTGAGTAAAATATTTCTTTGCTTTAAAGTAAAGTTACTTTGTTAAAAGCTATTTGAGAACATAAAATGATTTTTTTGACTTTATTGAAGTCCACTAAAGCACAATAGTCTATGAGGGAAAAACATATATTTTTCCAAGTTTGGTTTAAAGGTCAAACTGGCTAAAGTGATTTGGATTGTGGTTTTATGATGAAATTTGTATTTATCTATATCAATTTTTATTTGGTATTTTTTTATTTTATTTAATATTGTGTGAATTAATGTTGAGATTTCGGATTAAAATTGTGTGTAATTTTTAACATCAACGTTTCGGATCATACTTCATGATCCATCAAATATACACATTTGCAATCCTGATGCTGGATCATCCTAATGATGAATCGTGAAGTATGGTTCGAAGCATTGATGAAAAAAATCACACAATTGCAATCTAAAAATCTCAACATTAATTGACCATAGACTGTGGAAACTTCATGCTATTAATATTGTGTCAAGTTAAATTCATTTTTTTTTAATATATATATCTTATCTATTTATACATGTATTATTATATGTTTGTCATATTCATCTATTTATCATGATAGTAGCTATTCTCTCTACAAAGCTCTATGTATGATCATCAAATATATAAATGCATATAACACCAAAACTTATGCATTCATATTGTTAGGTCCCAAAATTGTTGCCCCACATTTTTAGAACATTATTTCACCCTCAAAGCTATGGGGTGTCATTCATGGAGGTAAAACAAAGGCTCGTCATCAAATTATGGAGGGTTCAAGATCAATGAACAAGAGTGAGTAGTCTCTCTTGCACTATGGGCTCAACTAGATCCGAGAGGGTGTTCCTAGAGATAACCCTCAACAATGTTGTTACAATTGAAGAATCATTTTGACAAACTAATTGTAGTAGTACCCAAATGCAAGTTTTGATCCCAAATTTTATCATTAAACCAAACTAACCTACTATAATGACCTTTATTAAGCTAATGAATACACATGTAATTAATGATTCTCTTGAGACGAATACTTTCAAAGTTTGTGTTAAATATTCCCTAGGTATAATATTGAATCATGAAATGGACAGTAACCTACTACTACAAAGTTACTAGTTATGAATTTTGTTTAGTTTAAGCATATGGAGTGTCAAGTTTTTAAAAGCAGTACCCTATGTGGGTTATAGAGCCACATTGAACCATAAGAATAACACACAATAAATAACACTAAAGGCATGATACAAACTAATCAAGTCTACTTAATAAACTTTCTCCAAAAGTTTGCAAAAATGCATATGCAACAAGAAAATGACTATTGTAAATAAAAACTTGTAATGAATTAAAATGTTGTGATACTTACCATGTTCATATTCCAGTTGCACCTACAAATGTGGTGAGGGGTAGCTACAAGCAAAGAAGAACCTATCACACCTCTTTGCTTTAAAATCTCCAAAATGTTCGCAAATAGCCAAGGAGACATAAGATTACATATATATGCATCAATCAACTACCTATCTACAAATTTTGCAATGCACTACTTGAATGATTAAATGAACTAGCATATTAAAAACACTAGGAAACTCTTTGCACTATCATTCTATAAAAATGAGAATGACCAACCATTTTAGAAATTAAAACCTAGACTTTCATAGTTTTCTTTTCATGAGCTATCTAGGATCAAGGATTCTCTAGCATCAAGGAACTCCCAAAAAATTGTGACCATAGGGAAGGGTGTATGGATCCTCATTAAATCTAGTGATTCCTTTCATTAGTACATGATCAAGGGTGCCTTTGCTAGGAAAGTGTGGGTGAATTTCCTCTTTTGAGCTATAATTCATCCTTATAATGGATATAATCCTCTACTTGGCACACCTTAGTGCATGGGAGATAGCATGAGGGTTGTAGGAAAAACCCCCTAGAGGATGAATGAATTCAAATTATGGTTATTGAAGCTTCTTTCCACAAAAAGGAGGTATGTGGAATAGTGCATTGTATTAGGATTTCTACAAGTTACAGGTATTTTAGTGGGTTTTGGGTCCTTGTAACATGCCAACCCTTCAATGAAGTGAAAATTCCTAAGTTTTCACTTTGCGAGTAAACAAACTATGTAGTAAGCCATTGCAATAAAAAAAAAATCTTTATTGAGAATATACGAACAAAGATGCCATAGCATAATACAGTAAGGATTCCATTTCATTACAATAATTTCACAAGTTACAATCATACAAGAATGTATACATTTACATGCATGGCTCAATGAGCCTTAGAACAAATAGCTTATAAACAGTCCAAGATCCTTCCTTTCAAATCTTGGTTCTTTTGTCGCCTGCTGTGGAGGAGAAGCATCACTCAAGCACTTTTCCACCAACCACAGACTCATATGCATCCCTTGCACATCTATTATTTGATATATGGCCTTTCCCTTCAACAAAGAGATTGGTAGAGTAACCAAATAACGACAACCAACTGAGCATAGTGTTGTGTCCTACATAACTAGAACTTGTAAACCCACAATCTAGAACTAGCATGTAATATTGGATCACGATGAACTAACAGTGGAGCCAGAGGCAGTCACACTACTTTGGCCAAAGTGTTCTCAAACGGTAATTTGAATGAAGGTCATCTATCACATGTACTACTCAGGGCTGATTTGACTTAAGGCCATCTTAAACTACGCATAGGTATTTCCTTCAGTGGATAATCTATCACCCCAAAGATAACCTATCACCATTTCTACAAACTTGAAATAAATCTACTTTAACAAAGTAAATATGCAAGCTCCCTCCCATACTAGATAAATAATCCTAGGAGTAAACTCAAGCTAACCTAGTTAAATCAATAACTTAGCTAAGAGTAACACATATGCCACTCATGTTCAATCATATTCAATATGTAATACTTATGACAAAAACAACCCTCCTATTATGGAGTACATACAAGCACATCATAAAAACAACATACTAGCTTCCTATTCCTTTTCAAAGCATTATTGTTTTCTTTAAATGCAAGCACTCATAATAGACAAATCACAACAAACATGGAGAACAATCTTTCAAAACTAAAACAAATAGAGAAGAAATATACTCATACTTGTTTTTGCTATCCAATCAAATGACTATAAATCAGTTTCCCACAACAACAACTAGCTCAAAATCGATTCCTTCAACTATACCACAATAACTCTCTTCTCTCAAGTTGATGATATACTTCACTCAGAATAATAATTCTCTCACAAATACTCTCAGCCCTCTCTCAAATTAACAGAATATTGCAGCAATGAATTGCAGAGCAAAATGTATAAATCACTATGCACAAATCATATGGGATGCATCCCAACCTAATGAGTTTGATCTACTATTTATATAGTAGAAAAGGCACTCATTATCCTATAGAATAGGCATGGATGTTGACAACAATCACCATGCAACACCACTCATTCCATATAGCCAAAAGGTGGCTCACTAAGAAGGACGTACTCAACCAACAACAATGAAAGACTATTTCAAAGCAGCACATGTTGATAAAATATAATTTGAATTACCCTCATAATGAACATCTATAGAAGTTAGGATTCATAAGGTGGCGCCAAGATAAAATAACACTTCCAACAATTGGCAGGTTATTTGTAAATCTGAATCAGTCAATATCAAATATGTGACACTCAAACATGAGTCGCCTTAGTCTTCATACGAGTCGATTCCTTTCATTTATTATATTGACCAAGTCATCGACTAAATATTTAAGCTCATTATTGCTATTTGATATTTGCCAATGGCATGGCGTAAATGAGTTTACTAAATCAAAATTATTCCCGGCCAAGGTGTTAACTAAGTCTCCTCCATAAATTGACTTAAAGCAGCGAGCTATATTGAAGTATATGTGTTGCACTATGCATGGTAGCATGAGTATAACTCAACCTCTCAAGATACAGTTATAAGTTACATATAATCAGCCTCTAATAGTTAGCCTCTATCATTGTTAATGATAGTCGATTCCCAAGCAATAGTTTATATATATATATACTACATATATATATACTACATATACATATATATATATATATATATCAATATCACATATATATATATGTATATGTAGTATATATATATATATATGACGCCAACTAAGTATGTATACATTCGGTATACAAATAAGTATAAGCAAGATAGTATTCACATAATAATCTAATATATCGATTTTATATGTATATATGTATATAAGTATATGCCTCTATGTATATGTATACGTATGTATACATATATTAATCCATTCGTATAGGCATGTCTAATTCACATATAACCATTTGCAATTACCATTGTATTGATAAACATTTATGTGTGGTACATCTATACATATGCATATACATGTATTTAGATCCCACATGTATGTGCATATATATATATATATATATATATATATATATATATATATATATATATATATATATATATATATATATATATATATATATATATATTGTTGGTGTAATTAAATGTCTTGTACCTTGTCCTAGGTCATAATTACACCTTAATTAAGTTTACTTAGGGACCACATAGGAGGTTGTTGGAGATTTTCCACCTTTGGTGGAGTTGATATCTCATCACCTCATCATTTCCACCTTTTGTGGACACATCATATGATTATCTCTCCATCTTTGGTGGAGTGATAAGTTTTCCTAGTTGTCTCATGTCATAAGATTCTGACACTTGTCATAATCTTATGCCCTTCTATGTTCTCACCTTGGCTATATAACCAAGGGGTCTCTCTCATTTGTAATCAATCATTGTACTGCATATCATATTAATGACATTGAATATAGTTTATTCTTGTCATATCATTTCTCTCTTTCTTGTGCTTTCCATTTGGTCCATAGATCTTGGGTGGCAGTCATAGCCAATTCTAACATGGTATCAGAGCGTGTTGGGTGCCATTGGAAAGTCTTTTTCTGAAGAGAGATTTCGGATCTGAGGAGGTTTCGTTCGTGGCTCTTTGTTGCAGGTTCACATTTGAGCTTGCTGGTGCAAATCTGAGCTCACCATTGTGTCTGGAAGGTTCGAGATAGTCGATTTTGCCTTTTGTTTCGTCCAAATCAAAGCTACAAGGCCAAATCTATGAGGGTTTGAAGCTGAAGTGTGGTTGCCAGATCCATAAGGTAGATGCAATTTTGGAGCATTTTGGGTCAAATTCGACCCTGCCATCGCGTCCAGAAGGGCCAAAAACCCTAAGATCGACTGTCAATTCGTCTGATTCGGAGCAGTTGTGCAGTGAGGCAAAAAAAATTTACCCAGAGAGCCGTACAGCCCCCAGGTCGCCATTAATACCGACGGTAATTAAAAAATAATAATAATAATATTTAATTTTCTACGAAATATTTGCAAATTATTTGGTTTAATAATTTCGCAGTTTTTATAAAAGTTTCATTTGAAATTTTTGTTTTTAAAAAAAAAAATTGTATTATGCGGTTTTTTTCGGCACACTGTACCCGCGTACAGTCGCAGGTACTAACCTGCAAGGTACTGTGTGTAGACACATAAAAATGGTCTCGACTTGCAAACCATACTTTCTACGATGACCATGCTTCTCCCTCAAATAATTCAATTATTTAATCACATTCTAATGTCATAATTATTCCTTCATGATTATTTAAATGAATAAATTACATTTATTTATTTAAACACGTCACTAATTAATCCTTATTTCCTCCATAACATTATCATTTATCCTTAAATCAAATTAAATTATTTATTTAGCCCACTTTCCATCCCACCAAAATAAATAATTAAAATAATTATTTATTTCAAGTCTTTTGTCTCATTCTCATTTATGAATTAAACTATTATTTAATTCATAAGTCAACATTCTCCATAAATTAAATAATTTCTATTATTCCAACTACCTATTATTCTCCACCATTGATTTGATTATCTCCAATTAAATCCCAACCCTTCATTTAAAGGCTTGCCCTAACTTTGACCTAATGTTGCCCTAACCCTAATCATCCTTATCACATTGAATCCTAGTCATTGATCTTAGGGCTTCACCAACTTTTAATCCTGTCCGTCCATTCACCATTTGGAATTCTTTAAAAGGCCCTCTCTCAAGTCATTTTAGGACACACACAAGTTATTTTCAGTATGCTTGAGAGCTTTTTGAGTGCTTGAGCATACACATTGCTTCAATATTTTGCTTGGCTTGGTCATAGGTTATAGTTGCACTTCAAATTTGAGGGCAATTATATCATTTTCAGCAAGATGGAGAAGGCCAATGGAGGTCAATCAATGGAGGCTTGAAGACTAGGTGAATTTGTTTCATACTCTTATGTTTCTTGCTTTCATTGTTCTCCATTGTTATTAGGGATTTAATGGTTTTATGCTATTTGCAATCTAACTTGGAAGTTTTATTTCTAATTACATTTGGTGAACCCGACGTGAAATAGCCTCTTTAGATCTCGATTACTAGTATCACAAATCACTTCTTGTTTTGACCACTACATCTGGTAAATAGGAGTACTTGTTTTGAACGTTGTCACTTCTTGTATCGCTATCTTCTAAGCTACGGTATTTTAGATCCGGATTACAGTTCCCTTTTATGTTTTGAACACTAGCTATCGGTCTATATAGCAGATTCAATCCATCGTAATTTTTGTTGTAGTTTCTAAAGAATGGCATGGTAGTTTCTGTTGTAGTGGGAAATTGGCATAGTGTAAGTTTAAAGCCTGCCTTTGATCTCTCAGCTTTTGAAAAGTTTTGCAAATTAATAATTGACTAAAATCAATATGGCAATTAAAACTAACCACATTGAGAGGCAAGGTAACAGTCAACATGCATTTCTTTTTGTACTATAGTCATTCAGTTTGAATCCAAGCAGCCAATAATATGCATACAGTTGAAATAATTTCATAGCCAATTTGATAGATTGATAGCCAAAGATCTGTATGACACTGTTGGCTGTAAACTTTAATTTGCACAGGGATACAGCCATAACGAGTTTTTTTTTTAGACACCATGTTTTAGCCAAGACAAGCTGGTGTGTAACCTCCAACTTTGGATGGCTCTGGTACTCCTCACATTCTTCATGTTGGCGTGGCTTTGGACGGCTCTAACAACAGGCATATCAACAAGACATTGACAATAGCATCTTCTCATGAAAGTCGTCTTGAGGGGCGGCTGGCACTTGGGCATTCATTCATTATGCTTGACATATTCACATTTGGAGTATTGAAACTTTAATGTTGCGTAATGACTTGCTTTTGAACTGTTAATGTTGATTGACGTTTTTTTTTCTTCATAGTATTGAAGCATGAAATAATGCTTGCAGTGTTGAAATTGAACACTTCTACATACAATCTTTATGACGTCTTGGAAAACTAAGGTCAACTCCAGACGGTTGTATTGCGCGGCTTCTCTGACAAATGAAAAATGTGAACCATAATTAACTGTTCTACCAGTCCAAACTATTCGCTTATAGCGAATTAAATACCAATCTCCCTGTTGGCTGCTTTCCCCACCACTATTGGTTTTTGTTGTGTTTAATTCTTCAGCCGACTGAAAAGCCGTCCATGCCATTCACAGTGAGCCTACTTCACCTGCTCCTCATTAATGCCACCGTCTAAATAAAAACTCGTTGCTGCTTGGGTTCAATGACCAGAAGAAGTAATTCATTCAGATCGCATTTAGCTATCGCCCAACATTGGCTTTCACTTTAATTTAGCTTTTCCTTAGATTTCGATTTCATTAGAGTTACATTTTAATACGATTCTAATCTATTAGACTTTTCATTAGATTAGATTTTCATTTTCACTTAAAATGTAGATAGTTTTAGATTAGCTTTTCATTCATTAGATTAAACTTATTACAAGCTTTTAATTTTGATAGTTTTAGATTTGTTTTTAAATAGATAAGATAATTAGATTACAAGCTTTTAATTTTAATAGTTTTAGATTTGTTTTTAAATAGATAAGATAATTAGATAGTTTTAGATTTGTTTTTAATTAGATTCCATTTAAATTAGCTTTTAATTTTGCTCATTAGTTTTAGATTTTAATTACTTTCTAATTTAATTTAGATTTTCAATCAAATCTTAATTAGAATTGGATTTTTAATTAGATTTTATTTAATGGATTTTTATTTATTTTTAATTAGATTTTAATTTAATTTAGACTTTTATTTTAATTAGATTAAATGTTTAATTAGATTTTAATTTTTTTAAACTAGATTATTTTTATTTTTATTTTTAATTTAGATTCTTAACTAGATCAAGTTTTTCATTAGATTTTAGGATTTATTTATTTATTTAGATTTTTAATTGTAGACTTTAGCCTAATTAGAACTTAGATTAATTAGATTTCTAGACTAGCTTAATTTTGTCTATTGAATTAGATGATAGTTTTATCTCTAGTTTAATTTAAATTTTAAGGACTAATCTTTAAGCCTTTTTTTTCTAGGTTTGAATGTCCACGATTCGGGATTTGCAACGTCAACTATCGCTTGTCAAAGACGGAAGACTCAAAACTACTAATTATGTTTTTGCAGGGCTCTCGCTTCAATTGTGCTTTATCTTGAGTGCCTCTTTCACATAGAAGATTTAGTGGGCTTAAAAAGAACTTGTGTGCTTGAGTTGACATCATAAGCATTGGCTTAAAATACACAAAGTGTTTGATGTGTTTTCCTCACACTTCAATTTGGCTATTAAAATGAACAAATGCTTTCAACTTGTGTAACCTTCGATTCATTAATAGGAGTATCATCTCCCCTTGCGCACTTGTGCGATCCTGGGTGCAAGAGAAACTGTTATTGACTCTAGAAAATTGGGCCTTCCTTGGTGGGAAAAAGTACTCACCCCAAGGCGACTCAGACCAGCAACGGAGCTCTTTGGCCGAGCTACCCCCGACCGGTATACAAATGTGAATCCTAAGGGAAAGCTTAGGATTACGAGTGCGGATGTGTCATACAGACAGAGTTGTACTCCCATAAACCCTGTTGAGCGTAACCTCTTCAGGCTGGAGTGCCACCTAATCGGTGATTAATCTCTTGCCCCATGTATGGCCACTCGAACGGGGGTCCTGAACTAAATACTCTTGTGTAGTAGCCAAAAACCTTCTATCCGCTAGCGCAGCAATAGTCGTTGTGAAGGCATCCACATCTTCACAGTCTTTAGTAGAGGTGATCAACGTGCCATGGGAGTTTTATGGGCGTTGGAAACTTGGTTGGCTTGAGAAGAGAGTGCACTGTAAGGGGGAGCCCGTGCAGCCAAGCTTCTAGATTCACACGCTAAGGATATGTGGTTGGGGAAACCCAAGTGGAATCTAGTGGATATTGTCCTCGCCTAACCATAGGATTATGCTTGTCTTCTTTGTGATTGATTACACATTCAAAACATCATGTTTGCTAAGTGTTTTTTTTGGATACTGAAACAAAACAAACGATGCTCAAAAATCTAGAAATGAAACAATCAACTTCAAACAATCCAAACTTTTCATCAAAACATCACAAAACTGAATTCGAGTCCAACAATTTTGCCTACTATCAAACATCTTTTCTCGAAGTCTTTTTCAGAAACCATAACTGAAATTGCTCAAAATTTTCATCATTCAACCATTAGCTTGCATTTTTACCTTAGGTTCATCCTTGTTAATTTTAGTTGCATTCCCTAGGCTTCATAATCATCATTTCCTACATAGACTTGTCATTAGGTTTTCATCTTTGCAGACTTTGGATTAGGCCACCTCATCACACTTTGCAAAATCATTGCCTTCAAGAGTAGGTTATCTTGGGACTTAGTCAACAATCTCCTTTTTAGTCATTGTCCTTTTTGTGAGAATTTCCAACTCAACAGTCTAGTTAGGAAAACTCACTAGTCATTTTGACCTTGTCACTTAGTCATTTTAACAAGTCCTTTGATAACCAAAATTAAGACATAGATTAAGCTTAGAGTGGTTAGGGAAACCTTTCTCCACATTGCATTCATCTTAGTCCATACTTTGCATATTTTGTGCCTAAAAATCCAAAAAAATCCAAAATAGTGTTCACCCTAGTCCTCATTTTGCACCTTGACCTTGCATTAGTCAACTTTTTAGTCAACATTATCACCCTAGTCCTCATTTTGCACCTAGTCAATTCTATCACCATGCATTAATCAACATTGACATCCTAGCCATCATTGTCGCCTTAACATTTGACATCTTTCTTTGGAAACTTTTTCACTTTGTATCAATCATTTCCTTAGGAAAACATCATAATCACCTTGCATTGTCATCCTTTATCACAAAAACACCAAAAACATAGACTAGTTGTCATAATCATCATCCTCATTTGAGCAATTATCTTTTATGGTCGAAACTAGGCTTCAAAGAAAGAAAAGACAAATGGCAAACTTTGGACAAGACTTCAACACCAACATCCACACCAACACTTATGACATGAACCAAGACATGAATTTTAACGATCCATTTACCAACATGAACATACCATCTTCCATGAACCTACCAACATCCTCTCGAAATCCATTCGAAGCATTCATACAGAGAGACCACAATGGACAAGTATTAACTGAGGATCTAGACGCTGCAGCCCAAAATCCTGACGTAGCTTCATTTGTAGAGGACTTGGTCTTGAATGATGCTGACAGATACCTTGCTATGCTTTTAGACCAAGGGGAAAAACTACCAAGAGGCTTTGACATCAATACCATAAGACCTTCGTCTCCAGGCAACACGACACAAAACTTGACACCTCAACAAAACACAAACAATGCCTCCAACAATAACACTGTTGTCACCACACAAATTGCTACAAGCACCATCAATGTTACATCTAGTGGAACCATAAGTCAAAACACCTCCAACTCAATCAATGCAACATCTATTGGAGGAACACCCACCATGCCACAAGCAATATCACAATCCATGCCCGCAATGTCAATGACATCTTCACAAACAGTTGGAACTACCCTTGGATCTACATTAATGGGGGCAAGTTCCTCAAACCCCATATTTGGAACTTCATCTATGACCATAGGGACATCATCATCAAATCCTTATGTTGGAATCTCATTCAATCCCTTTGGAGGAACTAAACGACGTATTCTGATTAGAGGTCCCCAACCAAACGTTAACACATCGTCACAATTAAACATCAATGCCTCACAAGGACAAAATACCAACATCCCGCATGGACAATTCCAAGGACAAAATACCAACATCCAACATGGACAATTCTTCCAATATGGACAAGGCACTCAAATGACACAACAAATGAATACCTTTGGGCACCAGAATAGTCAAGGTTACCAAATCCCCCAAATATGACAAATATGGCTGGATCGCACATCCCCACATATTCATCACAAATTCACACGCAACAACACATTCCTCATCAAAATTGGCAATACCAACAATTGCCAAACCAAAACATATCATACATTCCACAACAACACATGTCACATTCAAACTCGAACATGCTATCACAATCAATGGGGACTCAAGGGATACCCATCACTCCCATGTGTGATGCGACCAATAATCCCATAATAGATGCCTTGACAGCCAGAGTGGCAGACCTCCAAAAACAGATGGAAAACATGCAAACATCCAACAAAATGCCACCAATGTCATATGACCTATGTCCATATCCTTTTGACACAACTTTATACATGCCACCATTTCCTCCTGGATATGTGGCCCCAAACTTCACCAAATACAAGGGAAAGACAAATCCTATTGAACACATTCAAGAATTCACGACCAACTATATGGACATTGCATATGAACACACTTACTTGATGAGACTCTTCTCCAAGAGTCTAACAGGACCCACACTCAAATGGTTCTCCACTTTGAAGGGGATAAAAACATGGAATGAACTTGTAGAAAAATTTGTGGAAAATTATGCCTATAACATTGACACAGACACCTCCATCACTACCTTATGCACACTTACACAAGAAGACGTTGGTGAAACGTTTATCCCATTTTTCCAACGATGGAGAGGCCTAGCAAGTCGCTGCCACATAGACATACCTGAAAAAGAGAAGGTTGACATGTTTGTACAAACACTCCTAGGCCCATTGAAAAATGGCTTGCGAGTTCATTGTTGTACAACCTTCGCAGACCTAGTCGAACGAGGCGTCCAACTTGAGAAAGCGCTCATTGCTGAGGGAAGATTAAAATACAGTCCTAAAAACATAAATGCAAGTCCACCCACTGACAAGAACAAATATTGGGTTAAGAATAAACATGTCACCAATGATGGTGTTGTAGATGCTAAGGTTGTCAATGCAATGGGTCTTATGCTTACCCTTAAAGGGGATCAACCACAAAATACACAGATGACCACACAGACCCATGCTGCCAATGTTGTACAGACAAATCAAAATAACCAAGGTAATCAGAATAACCAAAATCAAAGGCAGCCCCGGCAACCCAGACATTTCCCCAGGAGTCGCACATACACCCCCTTGGGTGAGCCCATTTAAGAAGTCCTCAAGAAACTCCTTCAAAATGGTGTCATAACACTTGAGGACCCAAAACCATATGACCCAAGGCAGTTTAAACCATTTTGGTGGGACGACAATGCATTTTGTGATTATCATCGAGCAAAAGGACATAAAACCTCCTCCTGTCGACAACTGAAAAATTTGGTACAAGACCTTATCAAAAATCGTACCATTGAGATAGGTGGACCACAATTTGCATCTAATTCAGACCATACCATACACAAGAACCCACTGCAGGACCATGGTTCTAGTAACCCTTCCACGTCAAAATCCAATAACAATAATCGAGCCAACCATGCCCATATTGCATATGACTATTCTGGGGGACCTATCATAAATCATATTAGAACAACTGTTGAACATGTCAACATAGTTACTATCAGAAACGCCCCTGAATGCAATGTCACTACTCGTGGGGGAAAAGTCACCATAGCTGGCCCTCCTCCCAGACAACCAAAGATAACAATCGCTGGCCCATCCACCCAACAATCGCAGTCTAATCCATTACCCAAACAATCCCAGCCTAAAGGAAATTTTAACCTCATTGACCAACTTGGGAAGACACCTGCACAAATTTCTATACTTGAGTTGCTACGTATTTCCCCAGCTCATAAGGCTATACTCGACAAAACATTACAAGAGTCTTCCATTCCCCAAGACATTGATGTCAAACAATTTGAGGCCATGGTGGGATATCTTACCGCTCCCCACCATATAACATTTTCAGACCAAGACTACTCATCGTCCAAATCCAATCATAATGATGCCCTTCACATTGAAGTTTTTATCCATAAGCATAAGGTCAGACGAGTGTTAGTAGATGGTGGAGCAGGACTGAACATATGCTCCTTAAAATTGGTTAAGGCCCTAGGCTTTTCTGATGCTTGTGTAGACGCTACAAAGAGCATTGTTATCAAGGCATATGATGATGAAGAACGTTCTTCTCGAGGTGTAATTACACTTCCAATTCATATGGACCAGTCATTGTGGACACCACTTGTCAAGTCCTGGATCTAGAACTTCCATACAATATTTTACTTGGTCGACCTTGGATTCACGCCTTGAAAGTTGTCCCTTCCACATATCACCAGTGTTTGAAGTTTCCCTTTGAAGGCACTGAGATTACCATATATGGAGACCCTGACCCATTTCAATATTGTACCAATTTGAGAGGTATCTCAGAGCGCCAAGTGCCTATCAATAGTGAAGCTTCGACATCTTCATCCTCTAAATTCATTGACCCATCAACACTTGCGAAGCCTCCCCATCCACATCCACTACCACAACATCCACTTCTGCTTCTTCGGCAACCATGACCACCTCCATGACATCTACCACTTCATCCATCACCCCAAGCATCGACACAAGTATTAAGATCCAGGACCAAGGGTGTGGAGAGTATAAGTTGAATACGGCCTATTGCATAATGAGGATGCCCAAGTCTCCCCAGGTCTATGGCAAGCCTTGCTTCATGTTGGAGTCAAAAGAAATTTTTAGAGTCCCTCCAAAAACAATATTCATAAAGTGGGGTGAAATGAGTCAAGAGGACACTGACAATGTGTTATCTTGGATTTATAGAGAACCAGAGGATCCAACTCCCTTACCCATAAAAATTTATGGTAAAGGATATGACATGATAAAGGCAAAAGGCTACGATGGAATTAGTGGCCTCGACAAGCACAGGATAGGAAGGCAAGAACCTCTAGCATCTAAAGGAAGACCTAAACATCTTGGGTTAGGGTTAGGACCAGGAGAATCTAGCGATCATAGTACCAATGCACTTTCTAGTGAGAGAGTAAATGCTTTAGACTGTGTCAAGACAATTGAAGATCCCCTTTCTGAAACTGACTCCCACGAATGGGAATTTGGCTCCCAACGATCCCTAAGTGACTGTTGCCTTGATGACTTGTTCCTTGAACCTGGAGAGCCTACATTTGAAGAGAGATTCTGGAAAATGTTCAAAATTGACACGACACCAAACAACACCCAGTCCAGATCCTCTTCTACTCCTATTGACCATAATCCCGACATACTCGTCTACCTTATTGAACTTAATGACCATCATTCAGATTCATTTGAATTGCC
The DNA here is from genome assembly GCA_007258455.2 of Sequoia sempervirens. Classification (NCBI taxonomy): domain Eukaryota; kingdom Viridiplantae; phylum Streptophyta; class Pinopsida; order Cupressales; family Cupressaceae; genus Sequoia; species Sequoia sempervirens. The sequence goes on along the minus strand of VDFB02345747.1, from coordinate 174,784 downwards.
ACATGACACTACTAGCCCAAACTCCACTCCCTTTGTTCCTTACTTTGCTGACAAGTGTGAATCAAGTGAGGCAGAGTACTAGATAGAATCTGATATAGAGCCTGATGATGACAATTTTATCTTTAACCTCTCTGAATCTGTCAACATGCTTTCCGCGTCCTACCCACCATTCACCAATACTGATGATGGTATTTCCTTAGTCTACCCACAACTAATCGATTGGGATCAACAAGGCCCGCCAATTATGGACATATTTCAAAATGATGAGGCCATTGTAGAATTCATGGGACTGCGTGAGGGTATACCAAGTGGAGACCACAAGGCTGGATTTTCCATTAACCTAGATTGTGCTGCTTACTTTGGGGAGACTGCTCCGTCCTCTAGTCACAAAATGAAAAATAAAAAATAAAGCAAAAAATGACACATCTTTAGGTGAAAACCAAAAGGCACCTTCTAATGATAAAAAAGTAAAAATAAAGGACATATCCGAAGGTGAAAACCTCTCTGAGGCACCTAAGGATGGAGGACTGGACTTTCTTCCCATAACTCAGGAAAAATCAGCCATGCTCATAGAGGACACTATGGAAGTAAACATATCTACAGCAAAAGATCCTAAGATGGTTCTCTTCGTGGCATCTTTGACAGAGGAAGAGAAACCTGAGTTCCACAAATTCTTTTCAGAGCGTAAGGTCAACTTTGCATGGTCTTTTGCTGATATGCCTGGGTTGGATCCAGAACTTGTCTTGCACCATTTACCATTATTTTCAGATGCCAAGCCAGTGAAATAAAAGCTGTGAAAGATGCACCCACAAATCACCTTGTTAGTGAAAATAGAACTTAAGAAATTGTTAGATGTGGGATTCATACGGTCCATAGACTATGCCGAATGGATATCAAATCTTGTACCAGTCACAAAGCCAAACGGTCAAATCTGCATTTGCACAGATTTTTGGGACCTGAATAAAGCTTGTCCAAAGGATGACTTTCCCTTGCCAAACATCGATATCATAGTGGACCTTACAGCAGGATATGAGATGTTGTCCCTCATGGACAGTTTTTCTAGTTATAATCAGATTCGTATTGCCCCTAAAGATCAACACAAAACAACCTTCATATGTCCTTAGGGCACATACTATTGGAATGTCATGCCTTTTGGTCTTAAGAATGCAGGTGCCACGTATCAGAGAGCCATGACAACCATATTCCATGACATGATGCACAATATAATGGAAGATTATGTAGATGACCTTTTGGCAAAATCTTTGACACGAAAAGACCACTTGAGGGTGTTAGACAAAAATTTCAAGAGACTGGAAGAATACAAGGTCCGCTTGAATCCAAAGAAATGTGTCTTTGGCATAACATAAGGTAAATTTTTGGGGTACATTGTTTCTCGTAGAGGCATTGAGGTCGATCCTGCCAAGGTGAAAGCCATATTAGACATGCCTCCTCCAAAAGGGATAAGTGAACTCAGGACATTGCAAGGCAGGTTACAATCTATCCGATGCTTCATAGCACAATTGGCAGACAAGTGTCATCCATTTCAGTATCTTTTGCGCAAAAGTATCCCTTTTGTGTGGACAAATAAATGTCAGGAGGCCTTCCAACAAATAAAGAATTATTTGCTGTCACCCCCTATGTTAATGCCACCAATTGAAGGGAAACCTTTGATTTTGTACATTTCTGCAACAACTTCAGCACTGGGGGCATTATTAGCACAGAACAACCATGAAGAAAAGGAAAGGGCCATATACTACATCAGTAGGACACTAGTTGGATATGAGCTAAATTACACAACCATCGAACGTGCTTGCCTAGCAGTTGTCTTTGCTACTCAGAAATTAAGACACTACATGCTAAATCACCAGACACACTTAGTGGCAAAGATTGATCCCCTGAAATATCTCCTAAGTCACGCAGCATTGACAGGTCGCCTGGCAAAATGGGTAATGATCTTGAGTGAGTATGATATTCAGTATGTTGAAACAAAGGCGATAAAGGGACAAGTGATAGCAGACCAATTGGCAGAGGCACCTATACAGGGCAATCATCTGCTAGTAGCATACTTTCCAGATGATTCAATATTTCATACAGAACCTAAGACACCTTGGAGGCTATATTTTGATGGATCTCATACTAATCATGGCTCGAGGGCAGGAATATTGTTTATCACTCCTCAAGGAGACTCCATTCCTAAGTCCTTCCGCATTGCTTTTCGATGTACAAATAATGTGGCAGAATACGAGGCACTTGTCACAGGACTCAGAATGGCCATCAAATGGAAAATTAGAACACTTCATGTCTATGGTGATTCTTAATTGGTCATTAACCAAGTCAATGATGACTATGACACTAAGGACGAGAAATTAATGCCTTACAAACGAATGGTTGATAGCTTTCAAACATATTTTCACATGGTAACTTTTGAGCAAGTTCCAAGAACACAAAATAAGGCAGCAGACGCAATGGCCACAATTGGCTCTCTTCTAGACATTCATAGTAATGTGCCTCAATTTGAATTCTTGGTAGAACAACTTTTGGTTCCTGCATATGACATACCAGAATCAGAGATGGTTTGTGAGCTTGTTGGTCCCAATTCTCCATGGTATTAAGACATTTATGACTACCTCAAGTCCCAAACCCTTCCCCCCAACCTATCCAATAACCAACGAAAGTCCTTTATCCGAAAAGTTGCTAGATACACCATCCTTAGTGATACCCTTTACCGACGTAGCTTTGATAACTTCCTTCTTCGATGTCTTGACACTGATGAAGCACAAACGACCTTGCGAGAGGTACATGAGGGTATATGCGGATCCCATTCAAGTGGTCCTACTTTAGCCAAAAAGATAACGAGACTTGGGTATTACTGGCCAACCATTGAGAAAGATGCACTTGAATTTGTCAGAATGTGTCACCAATGTCAAATACACAGTGACTTGATTCATGCACCAGCACAGGAACTTCGGCCGATTACATCTCCTTGGCCCTTCACACAATGGGGACTCGACCTCGTGGGCAAGATCCATCCTACCTCATCCAATGGCCACAAATTCATCATTACCGCCACTGAGTACTTTACTAAGTGGATCGAAGCCATCCTGCTCACTGACATTACCGGAAAACAAATTTCCAAGTTTATTATCAACTATATCATATGTCGATATGGTATTCCACAATCCATAATCACAGACAACGATCGTCCCTTCAAAAATTAGGATGTCTGTGAACTTTGTGAACGCTTCCATATCCGACACCACTTCTCCACGCCTTACTACCCACAAGGAAATGGTCAAGCTGAGGCATCTAACAAAACAATCATCAAACTTCTTAAGAAGACTGTCAATGATGTTGGTCATGATTGGCACATACAACTCAATCCTACTTTGTGGGCATATCATACTACCATTCGTACTCCCACTAGAGCCACTCCATTTGCCCTCGTCTTTGGAGCCGAAGCCATCTTGCCCATAGAGGTCAAAATTCCATCCCTCTGAGTCTCTATGAAAGGTCTAATCACTGATGAAGAATATCGACAATCACGACTGCATGAATTATAAATGCTAGATGAACGTAGACATAATGCCCTGAACCACTTACAGGCATATCAAAATCATCTTTGTAGAAGCTACAACAAAGAGTGATGACTCAAAAATTTGACATTGGTGACTTGGTTCTCATGCAGAATCCTAAGAATCAGTCTGACAGAGAAAAACCAGGCAAGTTTGAGCCCAATTGATTGGGTCTATACATCATCACTGCGTCATTTGGTTATGGCGCATATCAGTTGGCTACTCCAGATGGTGAACAATTGACAGAGCCAATCAACAATCTACATTTACGCAAGTTCTATACATAGCATTAGAAAGTCTGGCCCACAACCATTAAAAAAAATAAAATAATAAAATGAAAACATTGACAAAAGTAAAGAGAAATAATTCATCCAATAGTGAAAACCTGGTAAACAGGCGCTTTGGATAAGTACCATGGTGAAAACTTGGAAAACAGGCGCCATGTGTAGTCGGTCATTGCTTTGACATCTACTATCACTCTATCTACCTTCGTCCATAATAAACATCCATTTTGCTAAGATTCGTCAGAACAATTTCACCCTGACATCATGACATTTCTTTCCATGGCCGACAATGGTTGACATCAAAGTCTTGCGCATCACCTATCGTCCATACCGGTCATGTCCTTTCCATCAACTTGACTAGGGGCAATATTTTATCATGAGACTGTAGTGGGTATCGCACATGGTCTTGACAATTGGAAAAGTCCTGAAAAAATCATAAAAATCATAAAAAGTCCTGAAAAAAAAAATCATAAAAATCATAAAAAGTCCTCAAAAAATTCCTAAAAATCATAAAAAGTCCTCAAAATATTCTAAAAATCATAAAAATCATAAAAAAATTTAAAAAAAAATCATAAAAATAAAAAAAAGACCTAAAAATTGAAAAATGTCCTGAAAAAAGACCTAAAAATTGAAAAATGTCTTGAAGAAAGCACAAAAATATCCAAATAACATCACAAATCCCAAAAACAGAGTCAAAGTTAGTCATATCAGTTGTGTTATTCTTTGCCAATAGTCGAACTACGTGGTCTCTGCGCATTTGTTACATAGGCAAGGCCATCAGTCGATGTGCCCCCGACGCCACCTAGGTCAGTCCTTTAGGGTTTGTCATGTCAGTCAAATAAGTCAGACATAGTCACACTCAGAAACAAGACAATCATTTGAACGTCAACATTCAAATCGTGAACCAATAGACAACATAGCCCAGTCAGTCATCCAACAAAACATCTATCAAATGGCCAACACAATGTCAACCTAGTCACTTTATGGTCCCCTTCAAGATGCGTCCTTCTTGGAATTGGACCCCATCAAAAAGTCATTTTCCTTTTCAGGATGTGTCCTTCCTGATGACAGGCTTCGTCACATAGTCATTGGCCTTTTCAGGATGTGTCCTTCTTGACAATAGGCATCGTCAAATCGTCAATAACTGTTAGACTATCAAATCATCAAACTATCAAATTGTCACGCAATCAACCTTTGAGACACAAGTCTTGGCAAACATATTGAATGGCTGTGATTTTGCTGGTCTCTTTTTTTTTTTCTTATATTTTTTTGTTTTGACTCTTGGTCATGTTACTAGCTACCTCAAGGATGTCCCATGAAGGATTTAGAGGTGCAATGATGTCTCATGGCCTAATTTTCCTTGATTGTTGTCTTTGGTGTGTCTTGACAAAAAGACTGGGGCAACTTGACCTTTAGTATGAGTTAGGACATTCCTTGTCTGTGGCTATCTGTTTTTCACAAGTGGACGACCTTGCACACCTTTGGTCTATGTCATATCATGGTGTTTGTTGTCCATTTGTCACATTTTACCGCCCAATGATGATTATGCAACGCCTATGATGTTATTTGGCAAAATATTGAAGTATTTTTTTTTCATCCTCACATCCATGATTTCCACGCTAACATTTCTTCTATTCCTTCATCGTCTAGTCCTCTCATCCATTTCGAGAGCACACTCACATTCTTTCAACCCGCCTGTCCTCTCGAGGGGGCATACCACTACCTCCTCGTCATCCTTCCTCTCCTCACTTTCACACTGGGGCAATTTTTTGACTTATTCTTTGACACAATGCGATAAACTGCATCATGTCAAAGAGGGGAAAAATGTAGACACATAAAAATGGTCTCGACTTGCAAACCATACTTTCTATGATGACCATGCTTCTCCCTCAAATAATTCAATTATTTAATCACATTCTAATGTAATAATTATTCCTCCATGATTATTTAAATGAATAAATTACATTTATTTATTTAAACACGTCACTAATTAATCCTTATTTCCTCCATAATATTATCATTTATCCTTAAATCAAATTAAATTATTTATTTAGCCCACTTTCCATCCCGCCAAAATAAATAATTAAAATAATTATTTATTTCAAGTCTTTTGTCTCATTCTCATTTATGAATTAAACTATTATTTAATTCATAATTCAACATTCTCCATAAATTAAATAATTTCTATTATTCCAACTACCTATTATTCTCCACCATTGTTTTGATTATCTCCAATTAAATCCCAACCCTTCATTTAAAGGCTTGCCCTAACTTTGACCTAATGTTGCCCTAACCCTAATCATCCTTATCACATTGAATCCTAGCCGTTGATCTTAGGGCTTCACCAACTTTTAATCCTATCCGTCCATTCACCATTTGGAATTCTTTAAAAGGCCCTCTCTCAAGTCATTTTAGGACACACACAAGTTATTTTCAGTATGCTTGAGAGCTTTTTGAGTGCTTGAGCATACACATTGCTTCAATATTTTGCTTGGCTTGGTCATAGGTTATAGTTGCACTTCAAAGTTGAGGGCAATTATATCATTTTCAGCAAGATGGAGAAGGCCAATGGAGGTCAATCAATGGAGGCTTGAAGACTAGGTGAATTTGATTCATACTCTCATGTTTCTTGCTTTCATTGTTCTCCATTGTTATTAGGGATTTAATGGTTTTATGCTATTTGCAATCTAACTTGGAAGTTTTTTCTCTAATTACACTGTGTACCCGAGCCAACCGACAGTCGCCAAGTGTCGGCTATTCATAAGCCCCCGCAGGCTCTCCCACTCGCCGGCCGGGAAAATCAAACGGCGAACATTGAAACTTCTGGCATTTAAAAATTCTGGCCGGCATAAACAAAAATCTGGCTGATATTCGATTTCGATATTTCGGCGCTCTTCAAGAAATCCGGCAATATATTCCGGCTAGGGAGAATATTTCGGCTCAGGCAAGTTTTTCGGCGATGCCCCCGAAGCCGTCAAATTTAAGCACAGTACCAGAGAATATTCAGCCTAGCCAGGTATATTATTTTTTGACGGGCGCTAGGGCATCAAATTTAACACCACGAAATGATGACGTCAACGTGACGTCAGCACAGTTTGGAAATTTTGCCCCCTTCACCATTTGAGTTTTAGTTTTTGTAGTCAATCTTTGAAGCTCAATATCTCAGTCATTTTAAGTCCTTTTTTCGAGCAATTTTTTTTATTTGGGCTAGAATTTCGTGCTCTACACACTAGTGCAATCAATTATTGGTTTTGGTGCCTGTTTTTCCAGAATTTTTAGATTCTCACATGTGTTGCTGCTTCGTCCTCATTTTGGGAACTTCGGGAGCTCATATCTTGCTCCTAAAGTAACATTTTTGGGTGCAATTTTTTTTGAAAGTGCATGATTTTTCATGTACTTCTTAGTGGTATGATCAAATTGATCTCATTTTGTACCAAAAATTGTACTTGATACTGTGGCCTATTTTGGCATTTGTAAGCACTAGGATCAAGTCTAGCTTGTTGTTCTTGGCATCTAGCAACTGTAAACGCACTAAATATAAAGTGCCAAATCAGATATTGCTTGGGGGGTTTCTTGATTGAGTGATTTGGGGGGTAATCTTGCAGTGATTGTTTGCATTCTTTTGCTTGATTTGTGTTCTTGCAATGGGGAGATCTCAAATTGAACCCCTAAATCCACATAATTATGCTATATGGAAAAAATCAATAACAAACTATCTCATGATGAAAGGTCTAATAGGTCATCTAAAGGACACAATTCAAAAACCTACAGATGCTAAAGAATTGGCAATGTGGGAGATTGATCGTGAGAAAACACTTGGATGCATATGTTCATTAGTCTCATTTGATTTGCAGTTTCATATTGAATCATGTAATACACCTAAAGAGGTATGGGATACTTTTGAGAAATTATATGGCAAAACAGATAAGATTAGAGGCTATCAGATTGAGAATAATTTGATGAATCTTGATCCTAAAAGTTTTGACCACATCCAAGACCACATCTCCAAAATCAAGCAACTAGGAACACAGTTGAAAGAATGCACTATTGAAAAAGAGGATTTACAATTGATTCTGAATGTGTTATCCAAGCTTGGTCCTGAGTATTCAGTGTTTGTTTCTGGCTTTCATACCCATTGACTTTCTATGGGAGCATCATATGTTGATCCTAAGTTTGATGACTTTGCAAATCTCCTAATCCAAGAGGAAGCTAAGTTAATGAACATGGGTCTAATCAAGTCTTCCAAACCACAAGCATTGGTGGCTAATGAGTCTAAGGTACAGAAAGAATCAGAGAATCTTGATAAGAAGCAAAAGAAGAAAAAGAACAAGCCACATAAAGAATCAGAATCCTCATCATCAAAAGGAGAAACATCTAAGAAGGAGAGACCTTTTTGTGCATATTGCAAGAAGGATGGACATGAAGAACATTATTGTTATAAGAAGGATATTGATGAGTTGAAAAATCTTCTCAAAAAGAATCACATTGATTTTCCTTCTAGAATGTCTGAATCTTCTTCTCCTTCTACTTCAAAATAGTCTAAAAAGGACAAAGGTCAAACATCGGGATATAAAGGACAAGCTCTTTGTGCTCATTCAAGTCCGGATCGTAGATGGCTTCTAGATTCAGGAGCATCACATCATATGGCATCTTCACAAACTATCTTCTCTTCATTTCAACCTTGTTCTATGTCTCCTATCTTGATGGGAAACAATACATATATGAGTGTAACAGGGAAGGGATCTATTAGCATTGGGGAGAACACTTTTCAAGATGTCTTGTGTGTTCCTCATTTGACGAACAATCTACTTTCCATTTATCAGATTACACATGGTGGAGATGGGAGAACTGTGGAGTTCACTCCTGATTCTGTTATCATTCATGACTTGGAGACTAGAGATGTCATTGCTACTGGGGTGGTTGATCATTCATCTCGGTTGTATTCCTTTGCACAGTTTGCTTCTGATGATGACGATGTTCCTTCGACTGTTGATCACAACTATGATTCTGAGGAGACATTTGGCTTTTTGAACTTGGGCATACTCACATCAGATCCAGTCTTGAGCCATGCACTTCATCTCCTCCATCTACTATTGTACTTGATGATACTTGTGTTGCTACAGTTTTGGCTCCTAGTGATTCAGTGCAGCAGGATCCTGATTGTCTTCCAGATATGGCTACTTTTGATGACTTCCTCATAGGTATTTCAGACTTGTTTGTGGAGTCACATCTTTCTGATTTGGAGGACACCATTGATAGCATTCATCTTCTCTTTGATGAAGATGAACCTTCTTCAGTTGTTGTGAGGGAACACTTTGACCCTCTTGTTCATTCTCTACATGATCATTCTTCACAGTTAGATTAGTGTGGATTCTTTTGGACAACATTTGGAGGAGGTTTCTTTGTCTTTAGAGGGGATATCATTGTCTTTGGATTATGTTCTACATTCTTCTCTACTAGATGTTGGATTTCCTCTTCAGCAGTGTGGCCTAGAACGCCTGATTGGAGTGGTTCAACTTTCTGCATCGACATGGAGACACTTGGGCATGCTTCAAGACACCATCATCCATCATCCATCTTCATGATATCCTGCATACATCCTTGGTTTTGTTTCTTCCCAAGGGGAGGAACGTTGTTCAGCGAGATTGGATCATCTTCAGCATTCAATGTCGAGCTTCTACCATTCTTGCAGGAAACTCAACATTGAGGGGGGGCTACCTTGCTTCTCTTCGCCTTCTCTCTCTTATTAGGGGGTCTTTTTCCCACTCACATTGGGTTTTTACCTTCTCATTTCTTCGTTGAGGCGACATTTTCTATTTTGTATTTCATCTCTCTTTTGAGGAGTTTTGTCCCATGAGGGTTTTCTCCTTTCCTGCGTTTGTGAGAGTGCATTGATTGCATTGTTTGTACATGGGTACCCTAACATGGCCTAGTAAGCGGGACCCATCATTACATCTTTATTGTCATTTTGCATAATAATTCCTACTCCTAAGTTGCACTTAAAAGGGGGTGTTAGTGTAATTAAATGTCTTGTACCTTGTCCTAGGTCATAATTACACACCTTAGTTAAGTTTACTTAAGGACCACATAGGAGGTTGTTGGAGAATCTCCACTTTTGGTGGACTTGACATCTCATCACCTCATCATTTCCACCTTTTATGGACACATCATATGATTATCTCTCCATCTTTGGTGGAGTGATAACTCTTTAGAGTTGTCTCATGTCATAAGATTAGGCACTTGTCATAATCTTATGCCCTTCTATGTTCTCACCTTGGCTATATAGCCAAGGGGTCTCTCTCATTGTAATCAATCATTGTATCATATTAATGACATTGAATCTGGTTTATTCTTGTCATATCATTTCTCTCTTTCTTGTGCTTTCCATTTGGTCCATAGATCTTAGGTGGCAGCCATAGCCAATTCTAACATATATATATATATATATATATATATATATATATATATATATACACTCCACGTATGTCCTTATCAATATAACCATAATAGTACAAGAAATGACTCTACAACTCAAATACATAAACAAGACTCTATTAATGCGGACACATCAACTAAGGATGACTTACCGACTTCCCACAAAATGACTCAACTCAATTATTCTACTGTTGTGTGTATGCTTAGATAGTTTACGTTACCGATTACTTAACCAAGATCTTCTCCTGAGTGATTCTTCCCCTCCGTCTGGAGGAATCAAACATATACCTGCAACCACTAACACATGCACACAACTGCCAATTGTTCACAAAATATGCAATATTCGTAATACATCTCCAAAGTTAAAATATTAATTCAATAACCAACCATTCACATATATGCAATACTTTTCCATGAGATAACATTCACATATAACACATGGATAACAAAGTACAAGCATAATTTATTCATTTCCAGAATTCACATTACATTCATATTTACCCTACATAGTAATAGTAAATAGTAATTACACAATTGGGGTGTAAAAGTCCATGAGAAACCTTATAACCAAATCTAAAACTAAAGAATTTCATAGATCTAGTAAGAAGAATGAATGATTCAACCAAGAGTTGAGGGATGGAAGGATAAAGGAACTATGTATCATAAGAATAGGTGAAAAGGGGATAGGTTTGTCTATAATTTTGGACCCTAATTGAAGAATGAGAAATTAAGGATTGAGTCCAAAGACGAAGCATCGAATTTGGGGAGGGAACTAGACTAGGACATAAGAAAAAAAATGGGGGAAGATTGGAGGTCAAGTATTGAAAGAGACCATGGACCTATGCAAAAAGAAAAATGAAGGATATGATCATAGGTTCAATATGGAACAGGTATTGAATGAGAAGAGGGACTAGGGATTGAGAACCAAGGTGAAGTGAGGATTAGGTCTTGGGAGGGACACAAACCTTGAAGGAAAAGGAGAGGAAGTCTAAGAGATAGATCACAATGAGGACTTGGTATTGGGGAATTAGTGCCAAATTATGGGGTTACCTAAAAGGTCTAAGATCTAAGGGGACATTGGAGGAATTATGAGTTTAAAAAGATTGAGATTACTTAGAACTCAAGGAGGAGATCTAAAGGTTCCTAAAACCCCTAAAGGTCCAAGGTCTAAGAAGGCCTATACGATTCAAGAAGGATGGGGGAAAACAGAGAAGTGATATTGGGAAGTTGAAAGGGATGGAAACCTTGGAACCAAGTTAAAAGGTCCTAGTTCTACCTAGGGGTCCACACTCAATGAAAAAGATAAAACTAAAGGGAATTGAGGGTCCCAAGGTTTCAAAGAGTTTTAAAACTTTAGGATGAAAAATAAGTTGGGATAGGGGCACCATTGGAACTAGGGACTTTGGGACATAGTCCCTTAGTCTCAAATATGCATATGGACCTAAAGCTTTGGGAGAAGAACAAAATCCCCCAACAAACAAACATAGAATTTTATTAAACACCCAAAAACCACAACACATGGGAGGACCCACTTGGGATTTATGTAGTCAAGTATAATGTGAAAGGTGTGTGCAAAAGGGATGGGACTTAGAGGAAATAAGAAATGTCAAATTGAGTCCTAATATTGAATTTTATTGAGGATGTGTGTCTCTTATAGCCATAGTGACAATCCAATTACCTATGGGAGCAAACCAAAATAGGGGACATGTGAAGAGGGGACTAATACAAACACACTTCATGATCATCAAATAAGGACCATTCCTGCACAAAGATAGGTATAGCGCAGTGGATATTTTGGATTTTGTCATAGAAAATAGGTTTTTTTTTTGGTAAAAGGCTCTAGCCTATTTAGATATTATATTAATAAAATCATATATAAATCGTTTGCCAAAATTTTAGTACTAACAAAATTGTGCCATTTGAGAAAAAACTGGTGCAGATTTGGCACTAATTTTCCTAAAAATACATATCAACTATATATTTTCTAATTCTATATTAACTTATCGAACTAAAACAAAAAATAGTCAAGTTTAGAAGCAAACTCTTTATCATTCTTCCATGAAGCCTTCGTTTGTTGAAGTGTCCGCACGACCTTCATTAACATCTACTACATTTTCTTTGTGGCCTTCATTGAGATCTATTGCGTTTGACAAAGTTGGAAACCTTGCAGCTCTTACTATACTTTATCCATGTCAAATATGCTACGAAAGCAAGAAAGATAGAGCAAAAAAATTATCTTTTATTTTGCTAACAATTTGAGGTCCAATCTCTATTGAATGTAGATTAATAGCTCTATACATTTCCCAAGGGTCATCTACACATAATCCTTTTTTTCTGCATTGAAAACCACTTCATACGAGTGCTTGCTTTTAAGATAGCTCCTTCGAAAGATTCCACCAACATTGCCTTTACCTTCATCCAGGTTATACAACTGAACACACTACAACATCTTACCTTCCACTAGGTAATTCGATTGTACTACTTCTTTAAGCACATCTTGCAACAATGAAAATGATTGTAGAATGTCCATGGAATTGGAAAGAAAAATGGAAAGGAGTTGTGAAACAAAAAAGCAACCTAGGTGATTTAGGATTTAAGACTTAATCTCCAATGATCGTTTGGATGCTACCAACCACACTAGGGCAAGTCATTTTGAAAATCCGTGACAACTAGAAATCAGACACCTCCTTTGAAAATGAAAATTCCTCAACACGAATCTTAAAAAGTACCCTAAAATTTTTGGCCATGCAATCTATTGCATCTCACAAGAAAGAAAGAAAAAAACTAGAAAATTAACTTAGAATCAAACTCACTTTAGAAGCAACCCATAAAATTATTTGAAAATATGCCAGTAGAGAAAATTATACCCCTTTTTGATGCAAAACAAGCACCAAACTTTTGAGATATTTGAACCTCTCTGCTTAACCCAAAAGTGATACCAACAAATGGAACCAAATGCCACCCTAACAGAAACCCAAAAGGAATGACACCAAATTCTAGCAAAACACCACCTTATAATGGAAAAACCTTTGAGAAGAGCTACCGACAAACATGAACATACAATTCTACTACAATGAGCTTGAGGACTCGCAATGTACATACAACGATGCTCAAACTTAGACCAACAAACCTACACTAGAACTTCTCTGAGACACTAGAATACATGGCATGAGAACGATGGGATATTCATTTAAATAGTCGCACTTGTCCTTGCCACTTAAATTAAATCATGGCAAATACTTTTACATTAAAATTGCCTACTTTACAACATGCCTGAAATATTTCACACGGATGAAATATCTAGATTGTACATTGAAATTCATTATTGCAGAGAATGGGAAATAAAACGAAAGATTTAACCTGCAAAATGATGACACTTGTTAATGAAACCCTTATTACGACATTTTTTAAGGCACGATCAAGCTATCTATAACTCTTTATTCCATTTCCATATGTTAATTAATTATCTACCACTTTTCTTATTAGCCTACCACCTATAAAGCACCACACAGATTTTAACACTCACTGAACATCGAGCTTTTGCTTTTGAAATGTGTAAAGCTTGGAGAACATTGCCAAAATTTGCACTTGATGTTTAAAAGATTATCTCATTTATTGCTTACATCATGAGGCCAAAACTTGCTCTTGTTTGATTTTATTTTGTAATATAACGAACATACTATTTGTTGTGACATCATAAAAAACTTCTTTCTGAAGTTGATCACACCCAATATTTGAAAGTAAATCAGCTAACTGGTTCCCCTCCCTTTATGTGTGACGTAGGTGATAACAATCAAATTTATCCAAGACCTTCCAAGCTTGTTGAAGTATGTAATTTAATTTCTAATTGCAAGAATTTTTCTCCCTACATGAATTAATAATGAGTAAAGAATCACCCTCGATCTATAACTTCAAAAATTTTAAAGACAATGCCAATTGCAGACCCTTTAATAAAGCCTAAGCTTCTGAAATATTATTTCTACCTGATGGCAAGCTAATGTATTTTTCTCCAATGAGGACCCTTGCAGAATGGATAAATAGATAATATTTGGATTTTTAATTATTTGATGGAAAAAGGATTTTATTGAGATAATTATTTTATTGAGGATGGGTAATGAAAGGGGAATTTGAAAGGTGGCTAGGAAGTGGGAATGGATTATGACTAGGATATGACATGGTACTAGGGAATATTAGTTGGTGAAATAATGATGTTTCAAAGAAAGTAGATATAGGCACCAAGATCAAAAGGGGATTAGGCACCAGGATTTGGGATTTTAGGATAAATTTAGGGATTCCCCCTCAAGATGATAGTCAAGGATGGAGAATACATGTGTGATCTCAAAATAGATGGAAGGACTAAATGGGTAAGGAATAGATAGAGTTGGATAGGAAGATGGAATTGGCTAAAAAAAGAGAAGGGTGGGGAAGATGAATGAAATATTACCCGATTTTCACCTACAGGCTCAATCAGGGGAAAATTATGTTTTAAATTCGGCACGTGGATTAAATGTGGCTCCCATAAGGGTTGAGCCCAGCGTGCAGGTGTTCATTTTTCATTGGGAAGGTCTTCATCTGATGCATTTGAGAACTAATGGAGGAACATTTGCATCAAGGGTTAAATCATACATTTGATGTTGTTTCACAAGGAAGTATGTTGTAAGGTATGCCTCAATTGAACCTAGTATAGAACTCCTCAAAGAAGAAATTCAGTGAGACCCTCCAGTTGTCTTGTCGACTGGCTGTTGTGCTATATTCATTTGAAATCCTCAGGTCGCTGGGACATTTTGGTTGCCATGAGTTTTCTATCTCTCCCCGACCGAGGAAGTCCTGCCGACAGTCGTTCAAAAGGTTAGCATCGGGGAGAAGTTTGGGGTTCGCTATAATGTCTCGTTGAGAGGCAAAAGTCTAGCTGAAGGATTTTTGATTAGCATAATGTATTTCCAAATGATGGAGGTCTTGGAGAGGGTGTGTGCCTTTGCTATGATGTCTCCCCGACTTGTTGATGTCTTACCGAAATGTTTGAGCTCGGGGAGAAAGGTTCACATTCACTATGAGTCTCAACGAAAGGTGACGCCTTCGGCATAATGTCTGGCCAACAGGGTAAAGTCTTCCCGACTGATATGAGCTCTCGCTAAAACAAGGTAGCTTCGATGAAAGGTCTTGCCAACCCGATAATATCTCGGCGAAAGGTTATGCCTTCGGCATAAGGTCTGGTCGAAGAGGTGGGGTCTCAGCAAAAAGAGATGTCATCAGGGAGAAAAGAAGGGCCTCGCTATAACGTCCCGGTGACCAAGTGGAGTCTCCCTGAAATGAAATGAGCTTGTCGAATGGAGGCATCATCGCTATGAAGTCTGGTCGAATGATCGTGGTCTCCCTGAAATATTTCAAGCTTGTCGAAAGATAAAGGGTTCGGCATAAGGTCTTGCCGACCCATGGTGTCTTGCCGAAGGATGAAGGTCTCAAAAAATGGAGGTGTCTTCGGGGAGAATTCTTCCCGACTGGTGGGAGTCACGCCGAAAGTTGTTCACAAGGCCGACGTCGGGGAGAGTTGTTTACCTTCGGGGAGAGGTCCTGCCGATAGAGTGTAGTCTCGGTGAAATGAAGTGGTCTCGGCGAAAGGTCTTGCCAACCCAATGGTGTCTTGCCGAAGGGAGTTAGTGTCGACGTAATGTTCTACATTCGACATGAGGTCCTGCTGATAGATGGAGGTCTCATCGACAGGATAAGGTCTCACCGAGAGGGATTGATATCGATAAGATGTCTCACCGACCTAATAATGTCACATTGACATTTGTTCACGAGGGGATATCGATATGACTCCTGCCGCTCACCGTGATGTCTGGCTGACTCGCTGAAGTCTCACCGAAGGATTCTCCCTTTGGTGTAATGATATGAACTCGATGAAAGGTCTGGCCGACAAGGTGAGGTATCGTCGAAAGAAGTTGCACTCACTGACAGAAGGTGGCTTCAGAGTAATGTCTCGCTGACTGAGGTGAGTCTTGCCGATAGCGATGAACTTACCAATGGAAAAGGATATCAGTATGACTCTTAGCACCTGCTATGACCTCTTGCTGAATGCGATTATCTCAGCGACAATTTTGGGATATCGATATAACTCCTGCAGCTCGATATGAAGTCTCACCGACAGTCCTGGGCTATGTCGATTGTCCTATGGAGTTTAATCGCATCAGGGAGACACGACTAGTGTCTCACCAATATGCAATTCAGTCTGAATGACCTTTCACTGTCTGGGAGTCTACATGGCACGAGTTCAACCAATCAAAGGGAAGCTAAAGGCGAACTGTGGCAGTTTGACCGGTGTGAAGAAGATCAACAAAATGTGTATGACATGGATCTACTCTGAGATAGAAGGTGATCAATCGACTCGGGGAACAATGGTGTGGGGTTCTAATAGAGGAGGTCAGATGCTACTTCTCGAAGATGATCAACTTGTAGAAAGATCTAGAGCAAGAAGAAAGCCGAAAGGGAAAGGCTGCGAATCACAATGACAGCTGGGATGTCGACTGGCAGGAGTGGATTGACATTTATGATAGCACTCAAAAACATTCAAAGCAACTCTAATGGAAGTTTGAGGGTGACACGGCGGCCAAAACTTAATGCGATTATTGCAAAAGATCAAGGAGGCCATTCCTAGAGCGACCCTTCACCGACATGGACAGCAGGGATACACGTTTAATGCAACATTAACTTCATTAAAAAGATCTAAGGGCAGATCTTTTTGGAGGTTGATATTTTTGTAAGCCCTAGGGTAGGGGCCGATACTTTTTATATATATGACATATTTTCCTCTTTGTAAAGGAGTTCTTCTTATGCTTTTTGAAAGTTTGTGAATTTGGCAGTCCTTTCTCAGATTAGCAAACTTTTGTAACTCATTTTGGAGCATGATATATAGAATTTACCTTGGTTACCATTGATAGTTCAATTTTCCTTCTGGTTCTTGCAAAATATTGTGCATTTTCAGGTAATTAATCAAGCTACTTCGTGAAATATTTCTATTTCCTTATAGCTTTGTCTCATATTAGCATGCCTCTCTTTGCAAAAGTAGTAATATGCAGATTACAAATTGTGTTTACTGAATTGCACATGAGCTTTTAATTTGTGAAAAACTACTTTTCCTTCTTAAAAGTGTGTGCATGTCAAACTTGTTTGTGAAATACTTATGCATAATCTATAGAAACTTGTTGTGCAGTCCCATATCCATCATCAGTATTCAAGTGTAACCTGAGTGTCTCATTGCTCTTGTCATTCTAGTGTATCACCATAGGATTTCATTTTCATTTTCATGCACTCCTTCTCCCTTTTCCTTACAAAGATCAGTAGTTAGGTGATAACACAAAGGAATTCGGCCTTCTCCGGAGGTTCATTTCAACTTTAGGTGACCCACAGCCTTGAAATGATCCCATGTTTCTCTAGAAAGCTCAAATTTTTCATAACTTTGCATATGGTGCATTTCTAGGAGATAACAATTTTGGCACGCCTAGTGGGACTGTTCGAATCATAACAGTTTAAAGAGTACATATTACTACTAGTTTTTGATATGCAGCCAGTAAGTTTCAAGCCTTTCAAACTGAGAACGTTAGCATATCATGGCGACTCTAAGTTTGGGAAGTAGCAGAAAAGCCAGTGCATTAATAATAAATTCAACATACTGAGAGATTTGGTGTCTACCTTAGTATCATTCAGCCTTTGGAGGCAGTTTGAACAACACCTGGCGACTTCGAGCTCAAATCTTCTAGTTTCATAGGCACAAGTGCTGGTATGTCTCAAAAGAATTTGTTAGTTTTTAGTTTCCAACTCTTTGAATGAAAAGATGTCAAATATTCATGAAAATGCTTACTATTACCCTCCACATCATGAGTATGTCGCTCCTACACCTTATCAGTTACATTCAACCAACCATAATATTGGTTTCAGCCAAATTTCCCTTGTAACAATAACTAATCAGCATTTTCATCATGTTTCCCACCCTCTCACTCCCGTTAAGCCTTTGTTTCAATCAATATTTGATCAAAATCAACCCCAAGAGGAGGTTTCTGATGTTAACCATTATGATTATTTATCTAATCAGCCTCAAAAACATTCATACCAGAACATATTGGACCTGCTCCAATAGATTGACCATACGTTGTGAGATCTAAGTCAAGGTTTTCACAATATGGAGATTAATGATATTAGTAAGGTGCTTGCATGCCTATCTAAGATGTTGGTTGATATCAAGGTGTAGAAAGGTATCATTATGCAACAACAAGAAATGGCTGAACAAGTCTACTTTATGATCAAGAAAAGGTGGCAAAAAGAATCCAGTTTGAGAGAGACCTTAAACAGGAAATAGTTGCTGAGGAAGGACAAATGAAGTTGTTGTCTGCTCATGTGCAAAATACTCAAGCTTACTCAGATTATCAACACCAACTAATGGAGGAGTTTCAAAAGAGGCAACTTGAGGGGAGTTTCAAAGAGCAGAGTGTTGCAACTAAAGAGGATCAGACCCTTGATCAAACTAACTCAAGCTTACTCACCATGGAAGAGGCTAGAACTCCAAACCTGTTGCAAATGGCTCTGGAGGAGTATCAAATAACACAAACAAAAGCTCTCCAAGATGGTGTAACTGTTTCAAAACAGTAAGAAAGCATTGGTGAGTTGCTAATTGGTGGCAACCAACAAGACAATGGAGGCTTAATTCAAGAAGAAAAGCCTGAAATTGAACTTGATTCTATCCTCTAAGGTGAGAGTTTTGATGTTTTTAAGCATGTTTTGGATGAGGAAGCCAATGTTGAGCTTTTTGAAGAGTTGTGCACATGTATTATTGAACAGTATTGTTCAACATTGGATGGCAAAGAATCAGAAGAAGTTGAGGGTTATGATGATCTTGAGTAGCAACTTGTAGAGGTGTTGAAACTACAAGAGCCTCATGAACCTATTTTACAAGATTATATCTGGTTAGAGGAGCTTCCATTCTATTGTGCAGAAGAACTTGAGATTTCATCACCACTAGAATTGTTGTCTTCCTTTATTGAGGAAAACAAGCCTGAATTGGAATGTAATTCTTCCAGTAATGGTAAGAATTATAAGCAGCTTCCATCTTGGTGTATAAAAGGATCCAAAAGTTGATGTATTGATTGAAGGTGTGTTGGAGGAAGTTATTTCATTGTTCTCCATTGAAGAAATGAGTGTTCATTTGGGAAAGCATGAACATACTGAGGAGGTTTCCATTTTTCCACCAAGTCAGCCACAGGGATTAGGTTTTTCCAGCCAGCAAGGTGATAAAGCGGTAGCCCATGAGCAAGAGATCAGTAAGGAAAGTTCAAGCTTTACCCTTACCAGAGGCTACCCTATTAGATATTTTTCCCAGATGGAGTTCAATACAACACCCATGATCAATCTTGCACCCATACATGAAGACACAATAGAAGATGTTATCAAGAATACACTAGCAACCAAGCAAGAATATGTTCAGTTCACTTATCCTCCTTTGGTTGACAATACATACGATCTTTTTAGTGAGGTAAGTGAGCTTGTTCGCATCTTTCAAGAAGCAGTGCATCATCTTGTTAAAAAAATTTCTGTGTATCATTTTTACTCAGCTGTCCTTAAGCATGTCAGTCATTACACTTTGAAAAGAAAGGGCAGCTATTTCAGTCATCCTGTAAAAGGTTTTGTTTGACCAGTTTCTTACTGGTTAGTATAGGGTAGGTTTAGATGCAGTTTACATTCCCTAAGTGTTGTCCCAGCACAGTAAATAGTTTTATTTTAGTTTTCCTGTTTTCATAAATTTTTAGGGGCTTGTTATGTTCTATGAGTCTCAAGTGATTACAACCATGTACAAAATTTCCCTAGGTCTGTTTCTGAGGTTTTCCTAATGACTCCATGCCCAATGGACAAGTTAGGCTACTGGTTTTCATGTTTAGCAAGCAAACATCCAGCTGAGGTCGCCAAAAATGTTACCCGATTTTCACCTGCAGGCTCAATCAGGGGAAAATTATGTTTTAAATTCAGCACGTGGATTAAATGTGGCTCCCATAAGGGTTGAGCCCAACGTGCAGGTGTTCGGTTTTCATTGGGAAGGTCTTCATCTGATGCATTTGAGAACTAATGGAGGAACATTTGCATCAAGGGTTAAATCATACATCTGATGTTGTTTCACAAGGAAGTCTGTTGGAAGGTATGCCTCAGTCGAACCTGGTATAGACTCCTCAAAGAAGAATGTCAGTGAGACCCTCCAATTGTCTTGCCGACTGGCTGTTGTGCTATATTCTGGTGTAGGAGCACCTAGGCTAACCTCCATTTTGTTATTTGTCAATTTTGGCTTGTACCTGACCTTAGCCAAGTCAGGGTAATAGTGTGTTTATTTTGGACCTTAGAAGGTCTTGCTTGTGTGTGGAATAGGTGAATTGTTCATTAGGACTAAGGTCACCATAGCTTAGTTTTGTTAATTATCTTTTGCTTTAATTAGCTTAGTAGTTTGGATTGAAAGTTGAGCCTTAAATGTGTTCTAAACACATCTATGTTGTTAGAAGATGCCAAGAGGCAGTTAAGGGAGTTGGATGCTCGAAATCAAGGAGATAGAGGTCATAAGATTTAGGATGGTGGCATAGGGACAAGTTGCAAAAAGTTGTTGCAAAGTTGCATGACAACATTTGTCAGGTTGCATGCAACTTAGTTATCTCGGATCCCCTAAAAGATAGGAGTGTGGGATCGACCAACATCACTAAAAACTTGGAAAATGGCATCTATGTAAGGTGTGGTTCGAATGCAAGATGTTAGAGTGGTTGTAATAAAGTTTTTGGTGATTGGAATAGAAGACAAGTCTGCAAATTCTGTGTTTTCCTGAATATCTTGAGTGGCAGTGATATCAAATGCATTGTATATACTGATTTGGCATTGTATTCATGTTCATAGTGTAGTTTTAAGTCCTTTTCATTCTGTAAGCAAGTTAATCTGAGTTAAATTAGTGTTGTGAATTCATAGATTAGGGTCTAGAGGGTTTGTTGGATCTGTTTTGAACAGTTAGTCCTTTAATGGCTCCCCCATGAAATCTAGCCACGGGGTTTTCCTGAGAATAGATGGATTTGTTAGGGAAGCCATGCATCTGTATATATCTAGTAGTAGGATTCATGTGGAGTCGAGTAAGTATTTTTAAAATCAAACCCTAAGTGAGCTTGGGAAGTCCAGTTAGAGGTTTGAAAGTGGAAAATTGAAGAACATAGGCAGGGGAAGGAGGTACTGTACGAAACAGGTACAGTTCCAGGTAGAGTACAGTCACACCACAACATACTAAGAGGATTGAAGGTTTGTCAATCCATTTGTTGTGATAAGGAGCAAGAAATCAATAGGTTCCTAGGAATTAGGCCTATTAGCCCTATTTGCCCTAGGTACTAGGAGACTAGTGTACGGAGGGCACAAAGAACTGAAACCTTGTAAATATTTTAAAGGATCCAAAAGGGTGTCTGAAAGTGCAATTTTTTTGTCAGGTTGTTTGGAGAATTTGAGCAAGAAATCCAAAAAGGACACTGTCAAGGGCTACAAGGAATTAGGCCTTCTTAAGGCAAATTCTTGAAATCGGTAAATGTGAAGATTGAAGACCATCCAATATGGATCTAATTGAATGTGAAATGCATGTTTCCAGTATCTATAGCACCCCTGCAATTAGTTCAATGTGTTTTGTGATGTTGGCACTTAGAGACTTCTAAGTGTAGGAGAAAGTTGCTAAATCAAGTTGGTGTTAGTCTTCCAAGGTGAAGCACAAAGTTGAGAAACTCTTGGAGAGGAGTTGAAACAAAGCTTAGTTAATGACCTAAGCCTAACCAAAGCCTAGAAGATGTCAGGTTCTAGGAAGAAGATAGGGAGAAGCTCTTCTTAGTTGATTGTGCAAGCAAGCGTAGGTACACCCACACCATATTCATTCGAACTCCTTAGGTCGCTAGGACATTTTGGTCGCCATGAGTTTTCTATCTCTCCCCGATTGAGGAAGTCCTGCCGATAGTCGTTCAAAAGGTTAGCATCGGGGAGAAGTTTGGGGCTCGTTGTAACATCTCGTTGAGAGGCAGAAGTCTGGCCGAAGGATTTTCAATCAACATAATGTCTTGCCAAATGATGGAGGTCTTGGCGAGGCTGTGTGCCTTCACTATGATGTCTCCCCGACTTGTTGATGTCTTGTTGAAATGTTTGAGCTCGGGGAGAAGGGTTCACATTCGCTGTGAGTATTAGCGAAAGATGACACCTTTGGCATAAGTGATTGCCTTCGGCATAATTTCTAGCCAATAGGGTAAAGTCTTCCCGACTGATATGAGCTCTCACTGAAACAAAGTGGCTTCGACGAAAGGTCTTGCCGACCTGATAATATCTCAGCAAAATCTTATGCCTTCGACATAAGGTCTAGTCGAAGAGGTTGGGTCTCGGTGAAAAGAGATGTCATCGAGGAGAAAAGAAGGGCCTCGTTGTAATGTCTCGACGACCAAGTGGAGTCTCCCCGAAATGAAATGAGCTCGCCGAATGATCGTGGTCTCCCCGAAATGTTTCGAGCTCGCCGAAAGATAAAGGGTTTGGCATAAGGTCTTGCCGACCCATGGTGTCTCGCCAAAGGATGAAGGTCTTGGTGAATGGAGGTGTCTTCGAGGAGAAGTTATCCCGACCAGTGGGAGTCACGCCAAAAGTTGTTCACAAGGCCAGTGTCAGGGAGAGTTGTTTACCTTCAGGGAGAGGTCCTGCCGACGAAGCGTGGTCTCGGCGAAAGGTCTTGTCGACCCAATGGTGTCTTGCCGAAGGGAGTTAGCATCGATGTAATGTTCTACATTCGGCCTGAGGTCCTACTGGCAGATGGAGGTCTCACTGATAGAATAAGGTCTCGCCGAGAGGGATTGATATTGATAAGATGTCTCATCGACCCGATAATGTCACACAGACGTTTATTCATGAGGGGATATCGATATGACTCTCACCTCTCGCCATGATGTCTGGCCGACTCGCTAAAGTCTCACCAAAGGATTCTCCCTTTGATGTAATGATATGAGCTCGATGAAAGGTCCAGCCAATAAGGCAAGGTCTCGCCGAAAGAAGTTGCACTCACTGACAGAAGGTGACTTCAAAGTAATGTCTCTCTGACTGAGGGGAGTCTTGTCGATAGCAATGAACTTGCCAATGGAAAAGGATATCGATATGACTCTTAGCACCCGCTATGACCTCTTGCCGAATGCAATTATCTCGACAACAATTTTGGGATATCGATATAACTCCTGCAACTCAATATGAAGTCTCGCCGACAGTCCTGGGCTATGTAGACCATCCTGTGGAGTTTAATCGCATCAGGGAGACACAGCTAGTGTCTCACCGATATGTGATTTAGTCCGAATGACCTTTGACCATCTGGGAGTCTACGTGGCACAAGTTCAACCAATTAGAGGGAAGCTAAAGGTGAACTGTGGTAGTTTGACCAGTGCGAAGAAGATCAACAGACTGTGTATGAAATGGATCTACTATGAGATAGAAGGTGATCAATCGGCTCGGTGAATAATGGTGTGGGGTTCTAACAGGGAGGTCAAATGTTGCTTCTCAAAGACAATCAACTTGTAGAAAGATCTAGAGCAAGAAGAAAGTCAAAAGGGAAAGGTTGTGAGTCACAATGACAGCTGGGATGTCAACTGGCAGGAGTGGATCGACATTTATGATAGCACTCAAAAACATTCAAAGCAGCTCTAATGGAAGTTCGAGAGTGGACACAGGGGCCATAAGTTAATGCGATTATTGCAAAAGATCAAGGAGGCCATTCCTAGAGTGACCCTTCACCGACATGGACAGTAGGGATACATGTTTAATGCAACATTAACTTCATTAAAAAGATCTAAGGGCATATCTTTCTGGAGGTTGATATTTTTGTAAGCCCTAGGGCAGGGGCTAACACTTTTACTATATATGGAATTTTGCCTCTTTGTAAAGGAGTTCTTCTTATGCTTTTCGAAAGTTTGTGACTTTGGCAGTCCTTTCTCAAATTAGTAAACTTTTGTAACTCATTTTGGAGCATGATATATAGAATTTACCTTGGTTACCATTGATGGTTCAATTTGCCTTCTGGTTCTTGCAAAATATTGTGCATTTTCAGGTAATTAATCAAGCTACTTCGTGAAATATTTCTATTTCCTTATAGCTTTGTCTCATATTAGCATGCCTCTCTTTGCAAAAGTAGTATTATGCAAATTACAAATTGTGTTTACTGAATTGCACATGAGCTTTTAATTTGTGAAAAACTGCTTTTCCTTCTTAAAAATGTGTGCATGTCAAACCTGTTTGTGAAATACTTATGCATAATCTACAGAAACTTGTTGTGCAATCCCATATCCATCATCAGTATTCAAGTGTAACCTGAGTGTCTCATTGCTCTTGTCATTCTGGTGTATCACCATAGGATTTAATTTTCATTTTCATGCACTCCTTCTCCCTTTTCCTTACAAAGATCAGTAGTTAGGTGATAACACAAAGGAAGTCGGCCTTCTCTGGAGGTTCATTTCAAATTTAGGTGACCCACAGCCTTGAAATGATCCCATGTTTCTCTAGAAAGCTCAATTTTTTCATAACTTTGCATATGGTGCATTTCTAGGAGATAACATGAACATTAATGTACATTATAAGAATCTAGATTATGAGCAACTTTGATGTTTGATATATAGCATATGATAGGTTGCACCATGACAACGTTGTTGTCATGTGTCATAAAGTTGACTCAAAGCAAAGAGAAATCACAACAAGGAATTTGATAGATAACACCATGATATGGAAGGCCATGATTATAATTATTGAAAGATTCCTTAAGGACCATCACAGATTCAAATCAAACTAAAAATATAAATCTAAAGAAAAGAAAAAATATTTTGCCCCTGGTCAAGCTAAAACCCAAAGATTGATTAATGGTGATGATAACATTATTGATGTGGGAGTGATATAGGATACATATTGATGATGATGTGATGTGTTTTGTAGAACTAAATAAAGCTTGTAACTAGATGAGGGATAAAGCCTACATATGTTTTTGGATAGATGATAAGTTTCTTGGTGATATTTATTTAGATTAATTTTACTTCATTGTTACACTTAGACGATTAGGATCTTTAGATTTTAAATTTGCAATAAGGATGTGATTTTATTATGCTTGGATTCTCTTAGGAAACATTGTGTTGTGAATGTTGGATGGTTTTCTTTTCTTAACTTATAACCAATGACAAGGGAAAACTAAGTCTAAGAGAAAGGATAGGGGGTAGACTAGATGGAATGACAGATGGTAATTAGCAAATGAAATGGATGCATGATTCAAAAAATGATTTGGGATATGATCTCCAAGGAATACATTGCATGGGAACAACATGCCCCTAGTTTAGATATGACACTACATTGTGATGCTTACTAAAGGGGGTAATACTTGTTACAAGAGGCAAGATATACATCAAGAAGTGTCCAATGCATGTGCTAAAATTTTTCCCTTATCCTTATCAAGATCAAAATTTTAAAGAGTGGATGGATGGGTATATGGATATGATGGATGAATATGAGGGGATGGCATGTATGGATAGATAGGGACTTGTTAGCCAAGTTTTTAAACTCGTCAATTTTTTAAAAAAATTGCCTCAAAATTATTATGTCTATTTTCTCCTAGTCACAATATTCTAACACATTAAGTCATTCACCAATGTGAAGTAAAATTGCTTGTCATCCTTGTTTTAATCCACAAATGCAATGATGCAACTTGTCAAAAATTACAAAAAAATCAAATTTCTAAATCTATAAAAGTTGGTGCAAATTCCTTTTATGGGGATGTTGCTAGCGTCATTTCATCTAATGTGGTTTTTTTTAGCTCAAACACTTCTTGGTCGGTGAGATATTAAAAGTTCATTTTTTCGTGACATGATTTACAAAAATAATTAAATATCAAGTTTTGTAAAAGGTGGAGCTAAACTTGGTAGGAAGGTTTGAGATGTTATTACATGTGATGTAACAAGGTTTTGTAAGGAAATATGAATCCAAGATAAAATCATGCACCAATCTACATTTATCAGGTCAACGGATTTATTAACAAATTTTATAAAGTTTTAAAAATAAATGCAGGCATTCTCTAAAATTTCTAGTGTCATTTGAAAAATAAAATATTGGACCCTAAATCACTCTTCATCCAAAATATGACTCGTGGAGTCACCATTATTATGGAGTAAGGTATATACCTCCCACTAATGTGAAGCTTGTCGACAACGATGGTCAAGTTCCTAATTTTTATTTAAATGTCAAGTTAAAGGAAATAAATGTTAATTGGTAGTTTTACGTAGCTTCACAAATCTTCATATATTACTGATGACAAGGGGTGGCTAAAACCTATCAATAGTTTTTAATTAAGCCAAAGGCGTTACCTTATTTGAAGTTCATAGAACTCATTTTGTTTATCAACGACAAGATCTACTAGAAAAAGAATGCAAGACTATTGAATCATTTTCAACCATCGATCATTTTTTCTATTTTTTTGT
Organism: Sequoia sempervirens; assembly: GCA_007258455.2. Taxonomy (NCBI): domain Eukaryota; kingdom Viridiplantae; phylum Streptophyta; class Pinopsida; order Cupressales; family Cupressaceae; genus Sequoia; species Sequoia sempervirens. The sequence continues at coordinate 147,976 of VDFB02345747.1, read as the reverse complement.
TTAAAAAAGCAGTGGTTTCATAATATTTTTCCTACAAACTCTACCCATTTTTAAGTGTTGGCATCGTTATAGCCAAATACAATATTTGGTCTACGAAGATTTAAATCAATGAAATGAAATGACACCATATTTCTTTTAATGTTTTTCTTATATTGTACGCTTAATATGATTGATGACTAATTGTAATCAACTAATTTTTTAAGAAAAAAATAAAGAAGATATCAAACGTTGCATTTAATGCACTCAAGACATGCCTGACGGGTTGACTTAATAGTAGTACAAATCATTAATAATTATAGAGTTATGCATTGATTCATAATATGATATTATATAGAGTAAAATTATATATCATATAAAATACATATTATATTTGTGGGTGGTAGGGTGAGCAACTCGCCACATAGATTGTGCCAAGTTTGTCGATTGGTTGGAACGATCTGAAGTGGATGGGTTTGGACCAGATATCACTTCCTTACTGCATGTGCGATGGGGAGTTGGGTGTCTTTATGATGCCATCATTTTAAGGTACTGGTGGTGGCTAGGGAGGATTTGTTCACTTTCCAAAACAATTGATAGGACTGCTCAATATGCTTATACGCGTACTCATTCACTTGAGTGACAGTGGCAGTGACAATTGCAATTATCACGTGGTTAGCACATTGGCAGTGTATAGAGTAATAAAGGTGGAAATCATTGTGGTGTGGTTTCATTCTTGTTTGTGGGTGGCGAGGGTAACATTTATTTTCTTCTCTATGAGAGCTTGCTTCTTCATTTTGTTTCTAGTGTTGGGGTGATTATGGCTAAGTGCACAAAATTCACGATGGAGATTTCAGTGGAGTCGATTGCTTACTCTAGGGCCAATACCCCTTTAGCCCTCAATTGCAAGGAACACCAAAACACCTTTTGGGAGGTAATTGACCAGCGCTTAAAGCACATTCTACTTAATATTGATTTGTTAACGGTTGTGGCAGTGAAAATGGTGCTTTGCAAGGGGCACCTGGAGCATAAGGAGTATTTTAGAGCGAATTCAAAGGTGGTGTCACGGTTTTTGGCTTCCATTTTAGATAATCGATTCCGCAAGGCAGAAGCTAAAATTTTGATGGGTAAATTGTTTAAGAAGAAGTTGCTAGGCAGTCTGGAGGAGGTTTTAAGGGTATCCATTTCTGGCAAAGGAGCTCCACACCCGTGTGATTTGGAATTGGTAAAGAAATCATGGGATGTTATCATAATCTATCCCTTCCTCATCAATTTAAAGGGGATGGCCCTTGTGCAACACAGGATCATTGTTGTGGTCACGATGAATTTCCTCAAGAAGATCTTTCACCTAGTTGAGGTGAGTGATTTTGAATGGGTAAAAGAGTTTGATGTCTTTGCGAAAGAAAATGGATTTTGTTAAATGTTGGGTTCTTTGTGCTATGGTGTTGGGTTTGGTGGGTTTAGGTTTTTTTTTCTTAGTTTCTTTCTGGTGGGGGGTCTTCAGGTGGTCGGGTGTGGTCATAGTAGGGTTTCTGTAAGTTCTTGCTTCTTGCACTGTTATGTTGATATGCCAAAGACAAGCATTTTGCTAGGTTAAGCCTGGTTTGTTAGTTTTTTGGTGATGGTTGTATGGTGGTCTGGTGTGGTTGGTAGCCATTTTGGTATGCTCTTCATGGGAGTGGTTCGGGCAGGTGTTTCTGAAGACTTCTTTGTTGGTTGAGGGCACAAATCTATATCTTGCGCTCACAAACGTTTGTAAATCTTCTTCATATGAATATTGTATACACCTAAAAATTGGTCTGGAGAGTTAATTAATTAAATACAAATTATTTAATAAACAAACCTTTCAATTAATCTACTTATAAATAAATTCTAAATTTATTTATATAATTCATTTTCTAATTCTTCTATTTTAAATCACATTCTTCTAATCTTAATTAAATAAACAAATTTAAATAGTTTGTCTTATTTAATTATCTTTCCTCTTACTAAATTTATATTTAGTCACATGTTTACAACTTTTTCCTTCTTCCACCTCATCATGTGTCTCAACAAATTGAATATGCCAAATATTTAATTTACCATTATCTTCAACAAATTTCGAAACAACGTTGGGACACTTAGCTCTCTTTTTCCATTTATTCTTCCTAACACTTGGCAGATTGTTTTACCAAAGGGAACACTCTCCTTGATTCTATCCAACCTCTTCATCCTCCACTGTTCATCTCTCCAGATTAAATCCAAACTGTTGGTTGTTGCCACATCAGAATATGCCTTGGAAAATCTATAAATACAACCTCATTCTATAGCAAAAGCATCCCAATTTTGAGCATCTTACTCTGCAGAATTTTCACTAGAGCATTTGTGAGCATTTAGCAATTAGCATTTTAGAAGCATATTAGTTTATAATCATGGCCTTTCCATTAGCTGCATTTTAGTTATCATAGTAATTTTCATACAATATTTGCATCACAACATTTAACATCATATCTTTATCACATCATTACCATAGCATCACTATCATATAGTTCAATCAATCATGTAGGAATAGATTTCTTAAATTTTCCAGCATCTCGTTCTTCAGGTTGTCATTCTAAAGGTCATAGTGCACAAACAATCTGAGAGCCATTATGATTTAACGAATCCTTAGAGATAGAGAACAATGAGACGACTTTAGAGAATTTATTTGTTTCAATTCGATTATATTTGTTATTTGAATTCTCTAATATAATGTTTCATTGACTGTATGGTTTTATTACTCATTCACATATTTTACTCACACATAAATTTGGCACCCACCGTGGGGCCAAACCCCGTTTTTATTAACATTTTCTAGAAAGTTTTGTTTACAAATTGGGACGTGAACTTCTATGTAGCGCACTTGTGGTTTCTTTTAGCACATACGAAACATCTTTCAACTCATCGACTCACCTTTCAATGCATCCAAATTGTCTTTTAGTGCATCAAGCTTGTCTTTTAGCGCATTTAGGGGTTCTTTTAGTGTATTCAACAGTTCTTTTAGTGCATTTAATAGTTATTTTAGTGCATTTGGTAGGTTTTTGGCACATACAGTAGTTCTTTTAGCACATCTGGTCTCTATTTTAGCGCATCTGGTTTTCTTTGTAGGAAATTTGAATTTTGGATACTAATTAATGTCTTTTTGTTTGCAGGTACTTTAAATGTTGTCAAAGACAATCATTTGAAACTACTGATGATGTTTGCAAGGGCTAGAGTTATTTTTGCTTTCTTTTGACTAATTTAGGCATCTAGTTTAACTAAGAGGTTAACGAACACCTTGTCTATTGTGCTTGTAAAATGATAGGCCTATGCTCTCCCCTTCACTGGGTGACCAGAATGCCAGACTCACTCTTTCATGTTTTGATAACACCTTTAGAAGGCTTGTCATAGTGGGAAAAAGTACTCACCCTATGGGAATGACCTAAGTGGGAACAACTAAAGCCAAGTTTTTTGACCCACTATAATCAAAAGTGAATATGAGGAAACTCACATTCAATAGTAGTGTGCAAGATAACCATCCCCAAAGCCTTTGTTATAAAGGTTGGGAGGTCTTCTGAGGGAGTTTATCATTTGCTGCACTAAACATAAACCCTTACTAAGAACCTTAAGTGTAGAATCTAGCCAAGTCAGCCTCCGAACATTTTTAATATTCACAATGCAAGGGGAGGGAAGAATCTGCCCCCAAGATACTCACCATTTAACTATCACGGATTACTGGCCAAAAGTGGAGGATTTGACTTTGGTTAAGACCAGGAAAGGCAAAAACGCGGGCGCCCTCTAAGGGGTGACACGATCGTGTGAGCCAACATAGTTCTAAGATGTGGGCTATGATATTATTAATGACCCTTGACATTAGGAGTGTCTGATCTATTTTCTCTTGTTCTATACTTGTGGAAATCAAAGGGATCAGACTAGATCCCTGAACATACACTTAATGTTTAGTTCCTAGGCTTGAGACAACTGTTTTATAACTTGTTGCTGTGTTTGAAATCATTTTTTCAAGAAGTCATCCATTTAAGAACAGTTAATTCACATAATTCACAAACAGGAAAAAAGCATAAAAAATCATTAGTCAAAAGATTATCCCTTGAAAACATTCAAATTCATTGATTCAAAGAAAAATAACCAGACAGACTATCAAAACAGTGAAACACTTCTAGTTTGGCACATGCATTCCCTATTTCAGTGCATTGAGCTCATATTCTGGCGAATCTGAGTCATTTTCTAATGCTTTTGACCAATTTTCTAGTGCATCTAGGTCCTTTTCTAGTGCATAGGTTCCATCTTCTAGTGCATTTGAAAATTTGTTTAGCGCATTTACCTAATAATCCAACAGAGTACCAAGTTGAATCATATTTTAGGGGCATTTTAGCGCATCACTCACTTTTTTAGCGCATTTGATCCATTTTCCAGCGCATCTGAGTTATTTCAGGCGCATTTGACCCATTTTCTAGCTCATATAGTCCATTTTCTGGCACATTTGCATCATCTTTAGTGCATCAGGTTTCTATTTTAGCGCATCTAAGGCATAATTTAGCACATCCAGGCCATTTTCTAGTGCATCAATTCCATCTTCTAGCACATTTGTACCCTATTTTAGCACATCCAATTAAATCATAAACAATGAGCTATTTTCACCATATGTCCGACAATTAAACGTACATTTGGGGATCCTTTTTAGAGTAGAACCATTCCTCAGTCAGAACAGTGTTTTAAACTTGAAGAAATTGGACTTTGCAAGTGAAATTTCATTAACTAAACTAAGATTTAACACCTTAAAGTGTCTAATCATCAATCACATCTCTATTTTTAAGCTAAATTTCATCATCAGGATCTATCATCCTTCGTCATGAAACAACATTGTACAATCAGGTTTAACTTAGTCTTATCAATAGGATTTATCATCTTATTTGACTTAGTTATTATCATTGGCACTTCTCAAGCAAAGATCAAAATATAAAAAACCTTTAACACTTGCATGCTCATTTTAACAAGATCCCAAAAACAAAAAACTCAAAGAAAAGGAAATTGAAACCCAAACCATCATGGCTGAAGCAGAAGAAAATCCCTTTCATAGATTCCACCAACTTGAAATAGATGAAATCACTGATGAAAACATTCAACAAGCTCAACAGGACCCTAAATTTCACAAATTGATGGAGAAAGTTCTAGAAAAAGATGGAGAGAAATACTTTTTGATGTTGGCAAACCAAGGTTTCAAACTGCCTAATGACATTGATGTAAACCAATTGAAAGAAGCTACCAAGAAAACATAAACTAATTTATGAACCTTAGATACAATAACTGTTTTAACTCAACAAATGCAAAATATTCAACAACAAATCCAAGACATGCAAAGGGGAACAACAAAGAGATATTCATTGCAAGACACCTATCCTTATCCATCTTTAAAAAAAATATGAACATGATACCTTCTTAGCTAAAGACTACATCATCCAAGTTTAATGTTTTTGAATTCTTGTAAAGGCTAAATGAGAATCCCAAATCTAAGTCCTCAAACACAAATAATATTTAACAATCCTATCATGTCATGCATCTATCTCCATCCACCATAAGCCAAGATAAACTTTATGATTCCTTCATCCAAATTAACAATTCCACCCAACCACCCTCTCCTATCATACCCTCTACATTCGATGATACAAAAATTCCACAAGCCCCTCCAATCTTTGACCAAGATCCCATCTCTCAAGAATCTTATGATGATCCCCTCATTTCATTTTTCATCCAAGATGATTCCCTTCCATCTCAAGAGAAAAGTATTCTTTCAATTTCTCCTTCCACCCCATCCAATGAATCCATACCATCTCATGATTCCATTGCATCTTGGGAGCATGATAATTCTTTCATTCTACCTAATGATGTTCTTGTTACCTGATTTTCACCTGCGGGCTCAAACAAGTAGGGCAATCTATGTTTCAGGTGTTCATGAAGGCCAAATGGGGACATTATTCTACAGGATTAAATCATACACCCGATGTAATACTCAAGAAAGTTTGTTAGAAAGCATGCCTCAATTGGATTTGGCATAAAATTCCTGATGAAGAAAGTCGTTGAGACCCTCCTATTGTCTTGCTGACTAGCAGTGTGGTTCTATTCATTGGAAATATACCAGTCGACCAGACATTTTAATCACCATGGGTTTTTATGTCTCCCCGACATTCTAAGGTCTCGCCGACCGTTGTGCATAGGGCTAGCTCGCTGAAAGAATTTGGGTTCAAAGAAAGGTCTTGCTGAAAAGGGATTGTCATCGGGGAAAGGAGCCCTTATTCGCTATGAAGTCATGTTGATCAAACGGAGTCTCACTGGGCGAATGGAACTCTTGGCGTAATGTTGAGCTTAGGGAGATGTCTCGACAATGGAGTGAGGTCTCACCGAAAGGTTGTGAGTTCAGCGTGATGTCTTGCCAATGACCGGTGGTCTCACTGATGAAAGGTACTTTCGCTGTAGCGTCTTGCCAACCAGTGGGAGTCTCACCGAAAGGTTGGAAGGGGTCGGTGTAATGTCTCGCCGATGACGGGGAGTCTCATCGAAGGAATGGTCTTGGGGAGATGTCTTCCCGAAAGGGTGAGGTCTCGGCGAATGGAGGTGTCTTCGGGGAGAAGTCTTCCCGACCGGTGGGAGTCACGCAGAAAGTTGTTCACAAGGCCGGTGTCGGGGAGAGTTGTTTACCTTCGGTGAGAGGTCTTGCCGATGGAGCGAGGTCTCGACGAAACGAAATGGCCTCGGTGAAAGGTCTTACCGACCCGATGGTGTCTTGCTGAAGGGAGTTAGTGTCGGCGTAGTGTTTTGAAGTCAGGGAGATGTCCCGCCGACCCGATGGTATCTCGCCGAAGGTTCATGCCTTCGGTATGAGGTCTTCTCGATTGATGTTTGTCTTGCCGACAGTGATGGATCTACTACAGACTTCGGCAAGAACTCTTACCGAATGTGAATGTCTGGGCGATGAAATGGTGATATCAGTATGACTCCTAAGGGCTCGCCATGATGTCTGGATGAAAACGATTGTCTTGCCGATGCTTTTCTGTGATATTGATATAACTTTTGCATTTGATGTGAAGTCTTGCCGATAATGGTAAGCTATGCTGATTGCTGCTATAGAGCATAATCGCATTGGGGAGACACAACCAGTGTCTCACCGACATGCGATTCTAGCTGAATGACCTTTGACCACCTGGGATCTTGCATGACATATGTTCAACCAATCAGAGAGAACTAAAGGTGAACCATTAGCCGTTTGACTGTTTGACTACCCCTATGAACGAGATCAACAGAGCATAAATGACATTGACTTATTCTGAGATCAAAGGTGATGGAGCAGCTTGGTGAATGATGGTGTGGATATCTAATGGGAAAGTCTGAAGCTGCTTGCAGAGGAAGTCAACCTACAGAAAGAGCTTGAGTAGGAAGAAGGCCGAAAGAAAGAAGTCGTCAATCTCGGGGACAGCTATGAGGTCTACTAGCAAAAGACAGATCGATATTAATGGTAATGCTCCAGGGGCATTTAAGGTAGCTCTTCAAGGAAGTTCGAGAGTGGACACAGAGGCCAAAGGTTAGTACATTAAATGCATGGTTGCAAAAGATCTGAAGGGCCATCCCTGGAGTGATCTTTCATCGACAGTGGACACAGAGGATGCACATTGAATGCATTAGCTTTATTTCCAAAAGATCTGAGGGTCGACCCTTCTAAAAAAATTGATATTTTGTAAACCCTAAAACAAAGGGGTGACACTTTTAGTTTTCGTATATGGCATTTTTGCCTCTTTTTGTAGACAATTCTTACTTGTATATTTTCTGCTTTGTGACTTCTACGAGTCCTGAGAGAAGAATACTGAGTTTTGTAACTCATTTACAGACATTGTACATTGGAGTTTCACCTTTGGAGATCAATAAAGAAAGCAATTTTTGCCTTCTCAATTTATCTATTTCATTAAGTGTGTTGAATGATTGATAAATTTACATGTGAGTTTCTCTTATTCTTTGTTAATTTTCTCATTAATAGCACTTTTAAGCAGAGGATATATATATATATATATATATATATATATATATATATATATATATATATATATATATATATATATATATTGCAAGTTATAGGTTATGTTGGTGATGCAAACAGATTTTAGTTGTGAGGAGAATTTATCATCATTCTAGGACTATATGTGTCGTACCTTTCTTATGAAACATTTATGCAGTATCATATGAGTATTGAGTTGTGCATATCAGCTTTTATTAGTTGATTGAAAACTGTTTGTTAAGCAGCTACTCATGTTTGAACGAATTTGGTGTATCACCATAGGATTAAATTTTAATTTTCATGCACTCCTTTTCCCTTTTTCTTACAAAGATCAGTAGTTAGGTGATAGATGACACCATAGGAAGCCATCCTTCTCCAAAGGTTGAACTCTATCTATAAGAAACCCCACAACTTTAGAGGTCATCCCATGTTACACTGAGGTGTTGAACATTGGGTTCAATAGGGTGCAATTTTAGTAGATAACAATTTTGGCACGCCCGGTGGGATAGAGTCAGAAGTAAAATTCCTAAGCCTTGTTGTTTTGATGTGCTAACAATGAGCTAATAGCATTTTAGAGGTCATTTTTAAGCATATCTGGCGACTCCGTGTGGAGGAAAGGATCAATGTGTTTGTTTATATGAGAAAAATAGAAACCAGAAGTTCAAAAGCTATAGAGTTTTTGCATTTATCTCCTCCAAGAAGAAAAGGGAGAACTCTTAGAAGGATTGTTCCTTCTCTTAGAGTTCATTCAACACCACCTGGTGTTAGTGACAAGACACTATTTTCATACGAAAGGAGAAGAAGAAGAGACCCTCTAGCTAGGCATTCAACATCTCCTACTCTTAGAACACAACTTTATGTCTCCTCATTTGGGGCTTTAAATTGTTCAACAAATAGTATTTATGTTACAACAAATACTTCTCAACCAAGTTCAAGTTCTGCTTCTGCAAGCATACCAATGCACTCCAGCTCAATGGCGGCAACAAGGGCCTTTACTTTTGTATCGTTCAACTAGGGTAGTTCCCTTAATCTAGCACAACATGATGACATTCCATTAGCAGCGTTAAAAGGGTTACCAGAGTTTACTGGAGAAGCACAAGTAACACCTTTTGAACATATCAGAGATGTGGCAGCATTGTGTAATGTGCATCATGTGACACAAGAAAATGTAGCTATGAGATTGTTGGCTGCATCTTTCAAGAAGAAGGCATTGGAATGGTTTAGAAGCTTGTCGGTGGGTTCTATAAGAACATGGGATGAGCTTGGTGATGAATTTACCAGAATTTTTTGAGGAAAAATTTGATCACCTATCTTTGGTAGAGTAGTTAACAACCATTAAAAGAGCCCCACAAGAACAAATGGCGGACTTCAATATCCGATTTCAAAAAACTTGGAACATAATACCTACTATGGTAAGGCCTTCTGTTGATTATGCATTTTTGTACTATTTGAAAAATTTAAATAGTGATATCTCAGTCATGATACGGTCCATGGGGGGTACTTCTTTACCTCAAGCTTATGGTATAGCTGTTAAGGCAGAAAATAACCTCATTCAAGCAGGCAAGTTAGCACCTAGGCGACCGATGCCCCACTTCCCTGAAACTCAATCAAATATGCCATTGTAAATGCCATCTTTAGCCCCTTTACCTATTTTTCCAACATTACCCATTGCTGTGAGTTAGGGGGTGTCAGCTACAGGACCATCAAGTGAATTGCAAGAGATTAAGTCTAGTCAGCAGAAGATAGAAAGTATTTTACAGACTATGGGAAGTGAGTTGATTAGCATGAAGAAATAGTATCAAGGGGCAAGGCCGAATTTCCAACAGCAGAACCAACAGCAAGGTCAGAATGCAAATCAGTCTTATCAAAACTAGGGATATCAGTATCAACAAAATAGGCAACCATGTCAAGGTACTTATTAGAGGAAAAATGTTAATCAGAGACCATTCCAATCTTATAATCCAACTCCTCTTAATGCTGTAAGCCCAGTGAAAGATATGGTTCCAGCCTAGAATAACTTTGTGATAGAAAATGAATGGTGTTATTCGTGTAATCAAGCACATAACCCAGCCTCATGCTCAAATGGGTTAGTTAATCAAGCATCTATGATCCAAAATGTTGTCAGTCCACAGCTAGATGCACCTGCTAATATACTTGAACAACAATCGAATATACATTCTAATGAGACTGCATTTTTAAATTGGCAAAGTGAAGAGTTTTGTGGTGTGAATGCTGATTCAACAATTGCAACTAATACACGAGCCAAGAAAAGAGCTCTAGAGGTGGAGCAATTAGCTGATAAAAACAAAGGGGCCTGCAACTATGGAAGCATCATCCACACCTATTCTAAATGTACCAAAAAAAACTATTGTCTTACCAATCAAAGAGAAACCTCACAAGAATAAAGAACTGGTTGTTGCTAAAGTACATCAGAAGGTACCCTTAACTATACCTTACAACATTGTGGACAGTATGAAGAATATGAACGTGAATATGACTATGTGGGACTCCTTAAGCATTCCTGGATAGGTTGATTTACTTAAAAAGGCATTATTTGAAGATACAAATCCTGAACAAGTTGTTGTTGATTCCCAAAAGGTCGTAATGGCTAATGATGATCAACGGAAAGTTGATAATCCTAGTAGCAAAGGGAAATCTATGATTCAAGATGAGTGGGCAGTATGCCAAACTTCTAGTGCTGAAAGTGGCTTGGTGTTGAATGCTGGTATGGGTAACTACATGTTTCAAGAAGCTAATGTAGTGATGCCTAACTTGGTTAAGAGGCTAGTGAATGATTGTGATCAGCAAGACAAAGTTTGGGAAATGTATTTTGATGGCTCAAGGAGCAGGCATGGTGCTAGTGGGGGTGCATTATTGGTTTTCCCAAGAGCTGAAAGATATTATGCAACCTTTAGGTTTGCATTTTTGTGCACTAATAACACAACAGAATATGAAGGTCTTATTCAAGGGTTGGAATGGGCGAGGAAACGTGGAATTAAGTGTTTGAAGGCGCATGGGGATAGTGAATTGATAGTAAATCAGGTTAGAGGCCTGAATGTTGTTAAAAATGATGTTCTTAAATTGTATAAGCATAGGGTTTGGGACCTCATTGAGGATTTTGAGGCTTTCAATATCATTTCAATTCCAAGAAAATAGAATTAGCATGCTGACAGATTAGCAGCTGTGGGAGCTCAGTTTTACATTTCGAATAGCGTAAGGAAGGAATGTAATCAACAGCACATCAAGGTTATTATCAGGCCTTCAGTGCCCGATAACAATGTTAACTGGCAGGTCTTTGAGAGTGATGAGCAAATTCTGCAATTTCTGCTTGAAGAGGACGTGTTTGAAACATCAAATCAGGATAAAATCAAACAGAAGTATGGAGACTAGGTAATGCAATTAAAGAACAAAAATTTTCCTAAGGATTTGGTTACCTTAAAAAGTATTTTCAACTTTGATGATCAAGCTAAAAGTAACAAAGCCAATTTACTGGTTCAACAAAATCATTATGAGGACTTAGAAATTGCACCCAAGAGAAGCCTCAAGATAGGAAAAATAAACACTGCTGCTGAAAAGCGGTCTTTTTTGTGATTATTCCAGGAATTCATTGACATATTCACCTAGGAGTATGGAGATTTGAAGGGATTTGATCCACGTCTTGCACGACATGCAATAGAATTGGAACCAACAGCCAAACCCATAAGATAGAAACAGAGGCCAGTTAATCCCAAACTGGAGCCATTAATGCAGAAAGAAGTCTTTAGACTTATAGAAAGATCGATTATTTTCCCCATCAAGCATACTAGCTGGGTTGCAAATCTAGTTCCCATCAGGAAGAAAGACGAAGAGCTTAGATTATGTGTAGACTTTAGAGATTTGAACAAAGCTTCGTTAAAGGACACACACCTTCTTCCGTCTATGGAGCATATTCTTCAATGTGTGTTAGGTTCTAAATGTTTTTCTTTACTGGATGGATATTCTGGTTATAACCAGATTTTGGTAAGGGAAGAAGATCAATTTAAAACTACCTTCACCACAAAGTGGGGCACAATGGCGTACAGGAAAATGCCATTTGGTTTGTCTAACGTTGGAGCGACCTTCTAAAAGGCTATGGACATGGCCTTTAGCAACTTAATGTATAAGTTTGTTTTAGTATACCTTGATGATATCACTGTCTATTCCAAGAAGACAACAGATCACATTGACCATTTGAGGCAGATTTTCGAACATTGTCAGGAGTTCAGTATATCATTGAATCCCAAGAAATGTGTTTTCTCTATTCATGAAGGAAAGCTTTTTGGGTATGTAGTATCTAGGAAGGGAATCACTGTGGATCCTAAAAGAGTTGTAGCAATCTTGGAGCTGCCTTTACCTCAGCATAAGAAAGGACTTCAGAGTTTCATTGGTCGTATTAATTTTGTCAGGAGGTTTCTCCCTGATATAGCAGCCTTGTTAAAACCCCTTACAGCTATGTTAAAAAAGAATGTAGAGTTTAAATGGACCTGAGAAGCAAAAGACAGTTTTCAACTGATCAAGGAGGCGTTAGCTTCAGCCCCAACATTAGTTAACCCAGATTTCAGCAAGGATTTTACCTTGTACACTTTTGGCAGTTTTGATGTAATTTCTACAATTTTGGTGCAGAAAAATGTATAAGGGTTGGAATAGCCCATTGCTTTTTTCAACAAGGGTCTGGAAGACTATGAGTAGAAGTATACCTTCATAGAAAAACATGTGCTGGTTGTTGTGAAAAGTATGAAGAAATTTAGACATTTGCTGTCTCATAACAAAATGCATCTACGGGTGGCACATTTCAGTGTGAGAATTTTTACTCAGTAAAGATCTAAATGAAAAACAGGCTGGATGGATCACAAGAGTTATGGAGTACGATGTGGATATTTAGGTCACTAAATTGGTAAGGGGAAAAGGTTTATGCCAGCAGCTGGTTAACGAATACATTTCAGCAGTAGAGGATGAATGAGACTCAGTTTTGGTTAATATTGGGACAACAGATAATGAAGATACCAGCTGGTTGCAGGAGATGTCACATTTCTTAAGAGTTGGGGAATGTCCACCTAATCTGAATAGAATGAAAAGGAGATACTACCAACTTCAGTCTATTCCTTTCGTCTTGATTGATAATGTGTTGTATAGAAAAGATCATAGTGGAGTACTGCTCAGGTGTGTTGATAATGATCAAGTGGATCAGATATTACATGAGTTCCATGACAGACCTTCTGGAGGTCACTATGCTACAAAGACAATAGCATATAAGATTTTAAGAGTAGGCTATTATTGGCTTGACTTGTTTAAGGATGCACATACATATGTTAGGATATGTTCCAAATGTGCCTTGTTTTCAAGCAAAGAAAGGCTTGTTGCTTTTCCATTGGAACTATTTCAGATAGAGCAGCCATTTATGAAGTGGGGAATTGACTTCATAGGGGCAATTAATCCACCCTCAAGTGCAGGCCATCAGTGGATTATCACAGCAACGGACTACTTTACACGATGGACAAAAGCTTTGCCTCTGAAGGAAGCTAATGAAATAGCAATGTTGAATTTTTATGAAGACATGGTTTGCAAATTTGGAGTTCTAGATTCTATAATTTATGACAATGCCTTGGCATTTGTTGGTTTGAAGGTTGTTGATTGGGCGTTGAAGAATGGCATTTACTTGAACACAAGCTCCAACTATTATCCTTAGGGAAATGAACTTGTAGAGTCCACTAATAAAAATTTAATTAACATTATCAAAAGGATGCTTCAAAATAATTAGAGGGATTGGCATGCCAAGCTAAAGACTGTTCTTTGGGTAGATAGAATTACCCCTAAGAAGGTGATTGGGAACTCACCTTACATGCTGGTGTACGGTAAAGAAGCAAAATTACCTATTTCTATTGAGTTGCCCGCCTTGGACATTGCTAGTCAGTTGGTCCTGTTTGAACAAACTGATCCACTTGCCTTAAGATATACTCAACTAATGGAGTTAGAAGAAACTAGAAACAAGGCTATGAAGAACATGGAACTCCAGCAAATCCTGACTAAGAGAACATTTGATAAGAAAACTAGATCAAGAGATTTCATGGTGGGAGATCTTGTGCTGAAATGGGATGTTCTAAAGGGTAGGCTGGGCCATCACACCAAGTTTGACAACATGTGGACGGGTCCATTTATTATTAAGACTGCAGAGAACACAATGCTTACCAAATGGCCACAACTGAAGGTGAAGTGCTTCCTATCCCAGTCAATAGGATACACCTCAAGCCTTGTTTTGAGGTTTGATAAGTTCCTCCTTATACATGCTTTAGGTTAGATTTCATGCATTCAATAAGCGTTGTTGCAATTTAGTTTAGTTGTTGTTGCATTCCCTAAGTGTTGTCCCAGCACAGTAGATAGTTTCACTTCTGTAGTTTATTGTTTTCATAAATGTCTTGGTACTCTGTTTCTTGAGTTACAAATGCATTTTGATCCATGTACAAAGTTGATGTTTTAAATCAACCTTTGAGTTATCAAGTGACTCCATGCCCAATGGACAAGTCTAGGCTACTGGTTTGCATGTTTAGTAGGCAAACATCTAGTTGAGGTTGCTAGAAATGTTACCTGATTTTCACCTGCAGGCTCAAACAAGCAGGGCAATCTATGTTTCAGGTGTTCATGAAGGCCAAATGGGGACATTGTTGTACAGGATTAAATCATACACCTGATGTATTTCTCAAGGAATTTTGTTAGAAAGCATGCCTCAATCGGATTTGGCATAAAATTCCTGATGAAGAAAGTCACTGAGACCCTCCTATTGTCTTGTCGACTAGCAGTGTGGTTCTATTCATTGGAAATATACCGTTCAACGAAACATTTTAATCACCATGGGTTTTTATATGTCTCCCCGACATGTTGAGGTATCGCCGACCATTGTGCACAGGGCTAGCTCGCCGAAAGAATTTAGGTTTGAAGAAAGGTCTTGCCGACTGCGGGAGGTCTTGCTAAAAAGGGATTGTCATCGGGGAAAGGAGCCCTTGTTCGCTATGAAGTCTTTCCAATCAAACGGAGTCTCACTGGGGGAATGGAACTCTCGGCGTAATGTTGAGCTCAGGGAGATTTCTCGGCGACAAAGTGAGGTCTCGCCAAAAGGCTGTGAGTTTGGCATGATGTCTTGCCGATGACGGGGAGTCTCGCCAAAGCGAATGGTCTCGGGGAGATGTCTTCCCGAAAGGGTGAGGTCTCGGCGAATGAAGGTGTCTTCGTGGAGAAGTCTTCCCGACCAGTGGGAGTCACGCCGAAAGTTGTTGACAAGGCCAGTGTCAGGGAGAGTTGTTTACCTTCGGCGAGAGGTCCTATCGACGGAGCGAGGTCTCAGCGAAATGAAATGGCCTCGGTGAAAGGTCTTGCCGACCCGATGGTGTCTTGCCGTAGGGAGTTAGCATTGGCATAGTGTTTTGAACTCGGGGAGATGTCCTGCCGACCTGATAGTATCTTGCCGAAGGTTCATGCCTTTGGTATGAGGTCTTCCTGACTGATGTTTATCTTGTCGATGACAATGGATCTGCTATAAACTTCGATGAGAACTCTTGCCAAATGCGGATGTCTGGGCAATGAAATGGCGATATCGGTATGACTCCTGAGGGCTCACCATGATGTCTAGCCGAAAACAATTGTCTTGCCGATGCTTTTCTATGATATCAATATAACTTTTGTATTCGATGTGAAGTCTTGCTGACAATGGTAAGCTATGCCAATCACTACTATAGAGCATAATTGCATTGGGGAGACACGACTAGTGTCTCACCATCATGTTATTCTAGCTGAATGACCTTTGACCACCTGGGATCTTGCGTGGCATATGTTCAACCAATCAGAGAGAACTAAAGGCGAACCATTAGCCGTTTGACTATTTGACTACCCCTATGAACGAGATCAACAAAGCATAAACGACACTGACTTATTCTAAGATCAAAGGCGATGGAGCAGCTCGGTGAACAATGGTGTGGAGATCTAATGGGAAAGTTTGAAGCTGCTTGCAGAGGAAGTCAACCTACAGAAAGACCTTGAGCAGGAAGAAGGCTGAAAGAAAGAAGAAGCTGTCAGTCTCGGGGAAAGCTGTGAGGTCTACTAGCAAAATGCAGATTGATATTAATGATAATGCTCCAGGGGAATTTAAGGCAGCTCTTCAAGGAAGTTTGAGAGTGGACACAGAGGCTAGAGGTTAGTACATTAAATGCATGGTTGCAAAAGATCTGAAGGGCCATCCCTAGAGTGATCTTTCATCGACAGTGGACACAGAGGATGCACATTGAATGCATTAGCTTTATTTCCAAAAGATCTGAGGGTCGACCCTTCTGAAAAAATTGATATTTTGTAAACCCTAAAACAAAGGAGCAACACTTTTAGTTTTCGTATATATGGCATTTTTGCCTCTTTTTGTAGACAGTTCTTACTTGTATATTTTCTACTTTGTGAATTCTACGAGTCCTTAGAGGAGAATACTGAGTTTTGTAACTCATTTACAGACATTGTACAGTGGAGTTTCACCTTTGGAGATCAATAAAGAAAGCAATTTCTGCCTTCTCAGTTTATCTGTTTCATTAATTGTGTTGAATGATTAATAAATTTACATGTGAGTTTCTCTTATTCCTTGTTAATTGTCTCATTAATAACACTTTTAAGTAGAGGAGATATGTATATTGCAGGTTATAGGTTATGTTGGTGATGCAAACAGATTTTAGTTGTGAGGAGAATTTATCATCCTTCTAGGACTGTATGTGTCGTACCTTTCTTATGAAACATTTATGCAGTATCATATGAGTATTGAGTTGTGCATATCAACTTTTATTAGTTGATTGAAAACTGTGTGTTAAGCAGTTGTTCATGTTTGAACAAATTTGGTGTATCACCATAGGATTAAATTTTAATTTTCATGCACTCCTTTTCCCTTTTTCTTACAAAGATCAATAGTTAGGTGATAGATGACACCATAGGAAGCCAACCTTCTCTGGAGGTTGACCTCTATCTACAAGAAACCCCACAGCTTTAGAGGTCATCCCATGTTACAATGAGGTGTTGAACATCAAGTTCAACAGGGTGCAATTTCAGTAGATAACAGTTCTACTATCTAATGATCAAGATATCCTTTCTACAAAATCTCATGATTCCCTTCCTCGTCAAGATCAAGATATGCCTTTCATACCACTTCGTGATGATTCCATACCTAATAAAGAGCAAGCTACTTCATCTCCTACACCTTGTGATCCTTTTCCAAGTCAATATCAAAGTACCCCATCATCCCCATGTCAAGATCCTATCACACCTAAACAAGCAATCCATGAACCCCACACCTATAAACTGGGATCTTCCACCTTTGACCACTCTAGTTTACTTCCAACACCTATCCTTTCATCCATATCATATCTTCCACAAAACAAACTTGCATCTTGTTTCACAAACAATACATATCCCATTGGTAAACGAATGTGTCAAAGTATGAACTACAAAGGAAAAGGATTAGGCCTTCATGAACAGGGTATCCTAAAACCCCTTTTCGTTTAGGAAAACCCATATTACCATGGCCTTGGTTATATACCTAAGTATCCTAGTCCATCAAATCTTCCATTTATCCTAGGTCCTCATCCTAGTCCATCAAACCTTCCATATGTCTTAGGTCCTCATCCTAGTCCATCAAACCTTCCATCTATCCTAGATCCATATCCTATCCATCAATAACAACAAAGGAACACATCCTTGATGCCCTTTCAAAATTCTACCTATATTAACTCATCCATGATACCTTTATATCATTCATCTCAATCCATCTCTCCCATTGCTCTTGGAAGCAATTTGGGTGGCAAAAGTCAAAAGCTTCCATATCAAAATCCACATGTATCAAGGGATCAACATGTCTCCTCGAAGAGGCATGCAAAATGAAAGAGAATTTGATCCAAAAGCAAAAGAAAAATCTTAAAGGCCACAAAGGCCCATCAAAGAAAAAAGAAAAATTTCAAAGACCGCAAAGGTCTATAAATCAAACGAAATTTTCAAAAGGCCACAAAGGCCCATCAAAGCAAAAATAAAAAAATCCAAGACCACAAAGGTCCATAAATCAAAAAGAAAAATTTCAAAGGCCACAAAGGCCCACAAAGAAAAAAATCAAATTCAAAAGCTATGTGGATTCCTAAAAGTCTCATAGAAGCAATAAAATCTAAATTGGCATCCAATTTTTCTAATCCAAGAACTTCCTCCAATCTTCCATATAAAAACCTATCACCTTCCAAATCCATTTCTCCTCCATCACTCCACCACCCTTCAAGGTGTGTGCCAATGTTGATCTTGCCATCCTTTCCATCTATCCATCAACAGGCCTTCCAACCTCCTATCCATTATCCAACATTCATCCCCCATCATTCTCCTTTAATCCAAACCTTTGCATAAGTCCCAAGCTTCTTCCATCATACCATTAATTTGCCAACATTTATGAGTCTAATCCTCATTTCCATGATTTATTAGAGCACATAGTCGAGGGATATTAGTTGTGAAACTTGATGCTTCAGTCCTTCCTCCATCTCCCTATCATCCATATTCCTCTTGCACTCTACACTTGGGGGAAAGTTTCGTCCATCTTATCATTCATGGTCATTATCCTCTCTATGCTCATTCCTTACATTTCCACCTTTGAACTTGACAAGGTTAAGGATCTTATTGAATATCATATATCTTATCCTATACACTTTATCCATATCTTTTGTACCATATCCTTCACCTTATCCATATTCCATCATTCTTTCTAAATACATCCTTTCTTCCCTTCCTTGGTCTTGATGAGGAATAGGGGAAAAGTACTTGGGCATTGTGTTTGTATCTTATCTAGTTGATCTTGATCATCCTATTCATTATCCCTATCCTTGCATTCTTCCATTCCATATCTCCTAGCTTATCAAAATTCATGTCTCATTTCCTTTCTCTGTTCTTGATGAGATTGGGGAGAAAATTGGTCATCTCATTCCATCTTAAATGTCCTAAAAAATCAAAAAAATAAAAAATAAAATAAAATATTTAAAAAATTAAAAAAATCAAAAATTAAAAAATTAAAAAATAAAAAAGCTAGAAAATACAAATAAATCATAAAATCAAAAAAAGTGTAATAAATGGTTGGTTTCTCAATGGGGGAAAAATCCTAAACTCACTGAGGGTAGCCTACTTTGAGCTTAAGCAACGGACAAACAAATAGTAAGACAACACAACAATCACGATAAAAACTCAACATTGAACATCAACCATCCAAATCAGCAACAAGACCAGTCAAAACAAATCCAACAAGATGATACTCTTATGAATCATGATTTAACCACTTTGGCATGAATGTTCAACTGTTGTATCTTGATTTTTGTTATCATTTCTCTAGAGTAACTCAATGATGTCATGGACTAGAGGAGCTATGATAGAGAATGATATTTTTCTTTCTCTATTGTTTGTGAGTTGATCATTACTACTATGTGAATTGTCATGGCACATGCTCTACGAAGTATCATTGATTACATTCTGAATTTGCATAGGAAAATGATTAACTCTTGTTTGTCAACACAAGCGATACTCATGTCATCTTGGTTCAATTATGCCTATATGCTTGTGTTAACTTGCAATATCAAAAACCCATGAAAGTTGTACTCAGGTCATCGTGGTCTAATTATACCATTGATGTTTGTACTAACTTTCAACATTTTAAAGACTCGATGATGATACCAAGCACTACAAATTGGTTGACAAAATGACAACTTTACATATTTAGATTTGCATGGTTAAGATAGATTGCATACATATTAGTTTTTCATCTACATTTATAGATTTTCCAAGGCTAAAAAAATTTCAAAATGATGTTATCTCTCTCATTAAAAGATTGAGTACATTTGACATTAACAAAAAAAAGATCATTCACATATAGCTACATAAACATTGTCATATCATGCATACATTGGAAAGCATTTTTATCTCAATCATCCACCATGCAGTAGATCATATATTTGCATTACAAAAATACAAAAATAGCGTACATTGCATCTCATTTGCATAATCAAAATCCATCCTATATCACATAAAAACATCATAAACCATGCATCATCATCATCATTGCATCCATACACAACCATGGCATAATCACATAGGCATCACATAACATATAGAACAAAAATTAAAATGCATCCATCATAAATATCCATCATAAAAAGAGCATGTAGACAACATGTAGATCAATAAGTATCAGTTGTATCTCGTATATAATCTCAAAAGAAATGTCAAGTGTACAATGATATTGTAAAATATGGAGAGGTACATCATCAAAAAAATGGGAGGATATCATAACATCTCTAAATAAATGTATACATCAAGTCTCAGTACACCCATCAATCTCTCAACCAAAGCAGTCAAAAGTCCCCTGTCTATCCTATACTGGGGCATATCAATCAATCAGAGAATTCAAACGACATCGCCCAATCAAATTTGAATCCGCCTACACTAGATGCGAAAATCCTCCTATGATCATAACATATCGCAAATCAGCATATCAATCAATCATCATTTATCCTATCATTGATCCTCACCTATAATGAGGTCAATTATCATCTATCCTATCATTGATCCTCACCTATCACGAGGACAATCATCAACTATCATATCAAACATCATCAAAACCAATGGCTGACACGATCATCAAACATCAAACACAAGGAGGCAACACAGGGCATCAACTAATCACCTAACACATCACTGTTTATTTTTTGGGAGATAAATCATCTTAGCATCATAAAATTTGAAAATCATCAGAAAACCATAAAAAAATTCAAAAAATCCTAAAAATTCAAAAAATTGCCAATTTATCTCTCGAGGGAGCATATATCCACCATCACTCGAAAATCAGTGTCTAGGGCATATCGAATTTTTTTTGTTAGCACTATCAACAAATTTTTCTTGGAAGCAATGTGTAAACACATCACTTCAAAGAGGGGCAAAATGTATACACCTAACAATTGGTCTGGAGAGTTAATTAATTAAATACAAGTTATTTAATTAATAAACCTTTTAATTCATCTACTTATAAATAAATTCTAAAATTATTTATATAGTTCATTTTCTAATTCTTCTATCTTAAATCACATTCTTCTAATCTTAATTAAATAAACAAATTTAAATAGTTTGTCTTATTTAATTATCTTTCCTCTTATGAAATTTAAATTTAGTCACATGTCTACAGTTTTTCCCTCCTTCCACCTCATCATGTGTCTCAACAAATTGAATATGTTGAATATTTAATTTAGCATTATCTTCAACAAATTCTAAAATAACTTTGGGACACTTGGCTCTCTTCTTCCATTTATTCTTCCTAACACTTGGCATAATGTTTTACTAAAGGGAGCACTCTCCTTGATTCTCTCCAACCTCTTCATCCTCCACTGTTCATCTCTCCAGCTTAAATCCAGACTGTTGGTTGTTGCCACATCAAAATATGCCTTAGAAAATCTATAAATACAGCCTCATTCTACAACAAAAGCATCCCAATTTTGAGCAATTTTACTCTGCAAATTTTTCACTAAAGCATTTGTGAGAATTTAGCAATTAGCATTTTAGAAGCATATTAGTTTATAATAATGGCCTTTCCATTAGCTGCATTTTAGTTATCATAGTAGTTTTCATACAGTATTTGCATCACAACATTTAGCATCGTATCTTTATCACAACATCATTATCATAACATCACTATCATATAGTTCAATCAATCATGTAGGAATAGATTTCTTGCATTTTCTAGCATCTTGTTCTTCAAGTTGTCATTCTAAAGGTCATAGTGCACAAACAATTTGAGAGCCATTATGATTTAATGAATCCTTGGAGATAGAGAACAATGGGACGACTTTAGAGAATTTGTTTGTCTCAATTTGATTGGATTTGTTATTTGAATTCTCTAATATAATGTTTCATTGATTATGTGGTTTTATTACGCATTCACATATTTAACTCACACAAATATAATCTCTCTTACAAAGCAAAAAGAAAATGCATATTATACACACAAACACACACACACACACACACACACACATATATATATGTATCATACATACATACACACATACATATATATATATATATATATATATACACACATACATGTATCATACATACATACACACATACATATACACATATATATATATATATATATATATATATATATATATGTATATGTATATTTTTATATATTATTTATTTGTGTATTTATTTTATATATAATTTTTTTTTTTAAACTCCAAGAATCAAGGAGCCCCCTATAAATTGGGGTGCGCATGGTAAACTTTTTTTCCACGTGACTGGTGGGGCTGGTGCAACATGCCCTCTGGTACCACGAGTTTGGGGGAGACTAGACCTCATGACCTCTTACCTACAATAGGATGCTTTAGCCAATCGAGCTAGGCCCCCCACCTAGCAATGAAATTATTTTATTATTATATTTATATTTTAATTAATTTTGTATTTTAAATATATTTGTAAAATAATATTTAATTATATATTTTTAAATATTATATGCTAAATATTTATATATATATATATATATATATATATATATATATATATATATATATATATATATTATTTAATTATCTTTTTTTTTTATAGGTAAGTACTATCAAGGGGACAACTCCCATAAAATACAAGTCCAAAAAGAGCATAAATGCATGCCCTTGATAACCAGGTATACATATGTATATATATGTATATTTTAGTATATAATTTAAATTTATTTAAATATTATATATTAAATATATATATATATATATATATATATTATTTGTGTATTTATTTTATATATAAAATTATATTATATTATATTTTTTTAAAACTACAAGAATCAAGCAACCCCCTATAAATTGGGGTGCGCATTGTAAACTTTTTTTTCACGTGACCAGTGGGGTGCTTTAGCCAATTGAGCTAGGCCCCCCACCCAACAATGAAATTATTTTATTATTATATTTATATTTTAATTAATTTTGTATTTTAAATATATTTGTAAGATAATATTTAATTATATTTTTTAAAATATTATATGTTAAATATTTTTTTATATCATTTAATTATGTATTTTTTTAATAGGTAAGTATTGTAAAGGGGACAACTCCCATAAAATACAAGTCCAAAAAGAGCATAAATGCATGCCCTGATAACCGGGTGCAACACAAAAGGACCAAAAAATGGGGAAATCAAACCCAAAGCATGATAAACCTTAAAACTATTTCTTTGCAGATCTTAATGCCATTCAGATAAAGGGAGGAGAGCTCTTCCGCCTAACTTTAGTCCAATCATGTTCTATCCCAGAGGCTGAATAAGGATCAGTACACTACTCGCCCCCATTCTTCACAACATCGTTACAGGTGGCAGTGGGTGAAAGAGTGGAAACCTTAACCTTATCAAGGAAGCCCGATTGTGTGATCTGTGGAGAAGACCTATCTACATTGGCAGTGCAAGCATCAAAGCAGTTATCTTGTGAAATGATCACAAGAGGGGAAGGTGAGGTGTTGTCATCCACCAACGAAAGGGAAGGATCTGTCATGCTAGCAACCACCAAGTTGGGGGATGGGACATGAACCGAGCTCTGAAAAGTAGGATTGGAAGGAGTTGCAATCTTTTAAGGAGGAGAAACTGCATAATGGCATGATTCAACCCCTTCCCACCATGAGGGTTTGCAAATAGGGGCATCATTAGCATGCACCCCAACACATTTTCACTTCGTTTGCATCTGAATGCTATCTTTTCATAATCTATTGGCTAGCACCACCATCTCTTTCCAACTTTGAGATAAATATTAGCCAAAAGTCCTTTTGAAACATCCATCTCAAAACATAAGTGAGCAAATGTCAAATGTTCATAGTTTATTGTCTCTTTTGAGAGGCCTTGATATTTCCCCAGTCCATTGCCAATTGCCTTTAGGCAACCAATTTCCCATAACTGCAATGGGAGGTAGGGCAAATAGATCCATAAAAATGTTGTTGAAAAAGTCTTTGTACATGGATCAAATGAGGGGAACTAGGGCTTCATGCATAAAAAATTGTCATGGAAAAACCACAGACCGATGTTGAGCACCAATTCTTTGTCATCCACATGTTCAAATTCTAAAATAAAGAACCCCTTCACACATGGGTATATACTAATTTCATCTTTGAGATAATCTCTCCAATTTGAATCAATCTAAGAATGAAGGTCATTGAGTTTAGGCCAAACCTTCGTGAATTGACAAATAAGAGCATGTTGCACCAGAAATTCTTCTCTGTCATAGGCCAAATCATCAAGGCAAATCTCTAGAGCAGAGGCCAAGAGTTGAACAGCAAAGGGAGGGCTCACAGGAACACCGCTAGAAGATAAAATGGTATCAGATTTATGCATGGGAGGAGATGCTCCAAAAACCCATGATCTTGGGTTACTCGTTGCCTCATGGAGAACACTTCGTTGAGAGGGGGGGGGGGGGCGCCCAGTCAGAGCAACCACAAAACTCAACTTTGAGCCACCCCCAGATGCACATCCAAAACCCCTATTCAGAGTTCCATTCGTTGTTAAGGGAGAAGGGAAAATTTTCGTTCGCTTACCACCAACATCCAGACGCGAACCAACATCCACCGAGCATCGTGAGGCCAACAAAGAACCAAATTTCTCATCCCGCGAGGGCACACGCATGATAGGAGGAGCCCCAAAATTCACCTTAGGGAAAGCAAGAACTAGTGAAACCCCCATAGAACCAACCAAGCCTTGGCCCATCTCAGATGATAGTACGCAATGATCCTATTCAAAGCTCGCAAATGTTGCAGGAGTTGCAAAAAAATTTGGAGTAGAGTGCACCATTTTTTAATTATGTATTATTTTATATGTAAAATTATATTTATTATCTTGTATCATAAAAATTATTAAATATAATTTAACATGTAATGAATTTATTTTATTATTATATTTCATATTTTATGTCATCTCTCTATCTCTTTCTATATTTATTATCTTATATTATATAAATTATTAAATATAATATAATATGTAATGAATTTATTTTATTTTTATTTTTTGTATTTTATGTCATCTCTCCTTCCATCTAGCTATCTATCTCTCTATATTCATCTCTACTTCTATATATCACTCCCTATATCTTTATCTTTCTCTCTCCATCTCCCACTCTCAAATTGTCTTTATTTATTTAAATTTTTAACTAAACTTATATAGTATATGTATATTGCTAATAGGATTCAATTAGGGATATGATATAATACAATATAATAATATAATATAATATATAATAATATAATTTAATAAATATAATATAACATAATAACAAGCATTAATATACTACTAATAATAAAACAGTAATATAATAATACTATAATATATTAATTTAATACTAGTATTAATAATATTAGTAATATATTAATTAGTTAATAATTATTGAAGAATATTAAATAAGAATTAATACTTTCAATCTATATTAAAAAAGGATAGAGATGGCACAAGGTGGTGAGGAGGAGCAAAAAAAAGCAAGCGATCAGGGAAAGAAGTGTTGGAGAGATGACAAAGAAGATAACCGATTAGAGAAAGGCGTGGTAGGGGAGAGCAAGGATGGAGCTACCACCCACATTCCAAAGTAGGTGTTCACTAATGGTGAATGGATGGACAAGTGTCATTTGAGCTATTGCAAGATGGATGCCTACAACTCATTCCTTGAAAATCAGATTGATCGAACGAATTCGAGCTCGATGGAACAATAAGGGCTCAAACCAAGCAAATGGAATAGGAACAAAGAAAGTTGGGTTGCGTGTGGTAGCTTTCCAAATCATAGGTGTGGGTGGTTTGAGAAAAAAAGAACCCCTAAGGCTGAAACATTTACAAATTGGAGGAGTAAAGAAGATGGAAAGCCAAAAAGGACCAGCAACCCGTGGATAGGAAGAAGAGAGAACAATGAAGAAAAGGGTCATCCACAACAAGTTGTGGATCCGATCAATTGGAGATATCCACAATTTGAGCATAGATATGAGGCCAACAACATCTATGAGCCAAAGGTAGGGATTCTAAAGGATTGATCAAGAAAAGAAAAACCCTAGGAAACATGGGAAAAGCAAGCAAGAGCCGGCTGGAATAGGGGAAAGTGAGCAAAAAATCCCAACCAATTTTGGAGCCATGGTGGTAAAATATTAGGAAATCAAAACCATCAAGGAAAAGGAAGAGGAGAGAAGCAGAAGCAAAACTAAGGCCGTGGGGGAGCAATTTTTTTTTTATGCCAACAAAAACAATTGAATCGAGGATTGCAAATTGAAAGATAGAGCCCTATTTGCAAACTGATGTGGTCTGGGATGCCCTAAAGAAGAGATTATTGATTGGTGGCAACAAAACTTCAAGGATCAGGTAAATGTTCATCAATTACCAAACTCCTTCTTTCTCATTGAATGCATTGACATAAACTTAAAATAGGAAATTGTGTATGGAAACCCTCTGCTCTTTAAGGGCTATAGTTTTCACTGTAAAAATTGGGAAGCTAACTTTGATCCATGGAAGTACACCATCAAAAAGATCTCCACATGAATTAAACCGGTTGATCTCCCATCCAAATACTATAGTGTGGAAGTTTTAATAAAGATTGGGGATGCCCTAGGGGTATGTCTGGGAATCAATGAAGACTTCATCAATGGTAAAAAAGAAGTTGAAGCTAATATCCTGGTGGAAATTACGGAAGGAGTGGGGATTTATAAAAATATAGAAATATTATCTAAGTTTGGAAATTGGCACCAGAAAGTGGTCACAAGTGAAGGAACACGAGTCAGGAGGTGCTTATTCAAGGAGGCTGTAAGGGAAGGATGCTCTCAAAGAATGGCAACTGACAAGGATAATAGCCTAGACAAGGGAAAGCAAAATGGAAAAAAAGAGATAACAGAGAAGGAAAGTCATCCTAAGAGTCTGTGGGTTGCCTTCGCTCAAGGCAACAGATGCCTACCTAAGGCAACAAATACCTAGGTCAAATAATCAACATAAGATCTAAAAAGAGAAAGTTGAATGGGAGACGCCGGCACGGGTAGCGCGGTTGGTTCGAGGCTATGGGATGGCTCCTCATGGTCTCGGGTTCGACTCGCTCTCGGGTTTTCCAGGGGTATGGGCTGGCCGGCTGTTGCATACCCCCCAGAGGATTAGTCTCGCCCCCGCTCGCCGGAATGTCGCTGGGCCAGGTTAATCGCGGGGACACCTCTTGGTTACAAAAAAAAAAAAAAGTTGAATGGGAGATACTTGGAAGCAAGCAAGGAACCGTGCCAAAAAACAACATATGATGTGAATGTGGCAACCTAGGTATAAAAATACCTAAGTACTCTACTGGAACAAACCAAAGAACTACAAAAATACATTACCATATAGCTAGAAGAGATCTCAAACAAAATCAATAGCCCAAGGATAAGAGAGCACAAGGGAAATGAATATCAAAATCAATTGAAAAGACCATTAAAGGAAGGAGGGGTTGATGTAGATGGGAAAGTTGATGGAGAATATAAGTATATAAAAAAGGGGAAAACAATGCTAATGGAGGAGGAAGGAATTAATAAATATTTGCAAGCGGATGACAATGAAAGTGAAGTAGAGATGAAATCAGATGAGGAGGACCAAGAGGAGGTAGAAGAAGGTGAGATTATGGAAGAAAGAACCCTTGAACAAACGTAATCAAGAATAAAGAAGCCCAACATCAAGAAAAAATGAAAGAAGGGGCCTAAGACAAACAAGGCTAAACTAGAGATAGCAGCAAATGCAGTTGGACAAACAAAGTTGAGGACGGGGAAGGATATTATCCTTCCCTTGGTGTAATGAAGTTCATAACATGGAATGTTAGGGGCATAAACAAGTGGCACCTGGTCAAGTGCCAAACTAACTAGTCAAAAGCAGACATCTTCTTACTAGAAGAAACAAAATGGGACATAGAAGAAAGCAAAAGAAAACTCAATTGGTCGAGATAGTGGAAGGGGCACTTTGTGGGAGCCTCAGGGGCCTCAGGGGGACTGGGTGTCCTTTGGAACCCGTTAGTAGTTAGGAGTGGTGGTAGAAGAGAACAAAAACTGGATAATGATGAAATGTAAACTACTCCAAAAGAATGAACATTTCACAATAATAAATGTTTATGGGCCTATAGCCACAGCTGAAAAGATAAATTTATGGCAGCAACTATCCATATCCATAGCAAGTCTCAGGGGAGAGAAAGGTATCCTAGCCGGTGACTTCAATGCCACCCTGAATTGTGGAGAAAAAAGGGGTGTGTTGGGTAGATCCACAAGAATTCATGGACAACAATCAACTGATGGACATACAAACCAAGAATGGGACCTTTACTTGGACCAATAGGAGGAAAGACTTCACTAGTATTGTAGAAAGGCTAGACAAATTTCTCTTATTTATGGATTGGGGAGGAGAGAATCTCCTACAAGAACCTACTATACTGCCTTACATTGGATTGGACCACTTCTTAGTCCAACTCTTCATCTAGGTAGACACATCCTCGAAAGGAAGCTTGTTCAAGTTTGAAAATATGTGGCTTAGAGATGAAAGACTTACAAATCTAGTTGTTGAGTGGTGGGAGGATCTAAGAATTGGGAACCACTCTCATCTATACAAGATGAGCAAAAAATTGAACCATGTGAAAAATAAATTGAAGGAATGGAACAAGTTACACTTCAAAAACATCTTCCAATAGAAAGAGAGGGTGTAAAAAGAGCTAGCAACACTCAATGAACACATCATAGAAAATGGCATGAGAAGTGATGACTTTGAAAAGAATTGGCTGAAATCTCGAAAAGAGAGGACTATTTCTGGAAACAAAATTCAAGGGAAACATGGCTAAAGGAAGGACATAAAAATACCAAGTATTTTCATAGGACAACAGTGACAAATAGGAGTAGGAACAAAATCACAACAATTAGAAGGGAGGGTGGATTAGAAACCCAATCAATGGATGAGTTCAATGAGGAGGCAATGAATTTATTTCGGGCAATACTAAATAGACCATCTCCAGAAAATAGGAATGCTTGGGACAAACTCCTAAGCTTCATTCCAATAGTAATAGGAGAAGATCAAAACAAGGCACTATATCAGGAAATTAGTATGGAAGAGGTGAAGAAAGCAACCTTCTAGCTTAACCCTAATAAGTCCTCTGGCTCAGATGGGTTTTCGATGGGCTTCTTTAAGAAATTTTGGTGCATTTTGGGAGAAGATTTGACATTGGAAATGGAAGAATCAAGGAATAAATGACTATGTTGGGCTCAACAAACCACACTTTCTCGACCCTAATTTCTAAGAAGGACCCTTAGTCAATGGGGGATTTCAAGCCTATTACACTATGTAATACGATATATAGAGTGGTCACCAAAATCATAGCCAATAGATTGAGAGGTGTTCTAATTCAGGTATTATCAGAAGAATAGGGTGGCTTTTCCCCAAGCCAATCAATTGTTGAAGGCATCATTACAGCTCATGAAACCTTGCACTTAGATAGAAAGTGAGGGATCCATGTATGATTCTCCAATTAGACATTCTCAAAGCATATGATTTAGTGGACATACAATTCCTAGTAGAGGTGCTCTGAAAGTTTGGCTTCGTGGAAGAGTGGACAAACTAGGTTAGAAGTTGCATATTGACTGCCAAGTTCTTTGTCCTAGTAAATGGGACATCACAAGGCTTCTTTGCATCTACAAGGGGCATCCAACAAGGGGACCCCCTATCTCCCTTCCTGTTCATAATTATGGTTGTGGCGATGGGCAGAGGAATTAGTGCATTAAGGCAATCAGGGGAATGGAAAGGGGTATTAGTGGCGAATGAACTAGAAGCAACAACCCCTCAACAATTCACAAATGACACAATACTTTTTGGTATAGCGAGCAGAAAGGAGGCACGAGCAATCAGAACCTTCCTAGATGAGTACTACTTAGCATCAGGACAAAGCATCAATTGACGTAAATTAGAGGTCTTCTTCCTCAATACACAACCTAGCCTACAGAGGGAATTGGAAAGGATCTTGGGTCCGAGAGTGGAAAACTTCCTAGGTAGGTTGGCATCAATAAAAAATGTTAGTGGGAGAACCTAGTAAACAGTTGCAAAAACAAACTAGGGAAATGGAAAGGGAAGTGGTTGTCATCAGCAAGGAGGCTTATGATGGTAAAAGCAGTGCTCTCAGCCATACTAGTTTATTCAATGGCCTGCTTGAAGATTCCAATAGCGGTTGAAGACAAACTCAACCAAATCTTCAAAAAAATCTTCTGGAGTGGATCATGGGAATAGTAGAAGTTCCCATTGGTGGTCTGGGATAAGGTATGTACACCCAAGGAAGCAGGAGGAATGGGCATCAAGCAATTAAAGTTGATGAACATGGCTATGGGGGGAATTTGGTGTGGGACATGTATGCGAAAGGAGATAAAAAATGGGTCAAGATATTGAGAAGAAAGTACTTGGATTCAGACTCCCCAACTTGAATCCTTACTATTGCAAACCCCCCGAGAGGCTTAGCAATATGGAATTATTTACTGGAATACAGAGACATCATCACCAAGCATGTAACATGGGAAGTAAGGAATGGGAAATCAACCTCTTTCTGGTTAGAGTCTTGGAATGGCAAAAAATCCCTAGTAACACATCCCAACCTAGAACAAATCAAAGCATAATCAACATGGATTTGGGGAGACAAGATATGCAATTATGGAAAAATAAAATGGCAAGATGGAGTCCAAAAATGGGAATGACACTCCCAACAAGATCTAAATGCCTCGTAAGAGCAAAAGGATACTTTATTTGAAATCCTAAAAGAAAGAACTTTCTCCCCATCCAATCAAGAAGTTGTTATCAAGTAATGTGGCTCAACTACCAGGTCATATGTTGTCAAGTTTGGTTACAAAATAAAATAAATGGAGGAAGCAAGGTAAAACTGGCCTAACAAACTCATATGGGAGAAACATTTCCTTCCAAAGGTAGGCATCTTTGCATGGTTGGTAGTCCAAAAAAGAATTCTTGCAGAGGATAGATTAGCCATGCTTGGAATACAAGGACCAAGGAGGTGTGCCCTTTGCAAGCAAAGTAGTGAAAATGTGGATCACCTATTACTAGTTTGCCCCTATGCAAAGCAATGTTGGATTTTTTTTATGAATAAACAAAGCTTCCAATGACCATTGCCCTCATGTTTACTAGCATGGTTCAATATGTGGCCCCAACCTCAAAGAAAAGCAATATTTGATAACATTTGGCCAATTGCCCCTTCTATTATAATCTAGGAAATATGGAAGGAACACAATAGGAGAATATTTCAAGACAAGGAAATGACCCAGGAGAGACTCTACGTCGAAATTGAAAGTATGATCACTGAAACAGTCAATGAGGAAACTCGATCAAAATTAAAGTAGATGATCTACACAAGCTAGGATGACAAAGTGAAAAAACATTAAGTGGCCTGGCTCTTCCCCATCTGTGTGGTTTGGGCATGAGTGATCCCACCAACAAAAAAGGAATGAAGTGGCATGGGAAGCTTTAGAAGAAGGTGGATTAAAATAAACTTTGACAGAGCCGCCTGGGGCAATCTAGGGCCCAGAGGAGCAAGGTGTGTGGCATGAGACAATCAAGGGAGGATAATTGCAGAAAGATCCATTCCCCTAGGAGTATGCACCAATAATGAGGCAAAGTTATAAGTAGACTTGAAGGGAATTCAATTGGGAATAACGATTGGAGTAAAGAAAATACACTTGGAAGGAGATTTGTTAATCACCATCAATATAATACGACTCAACAACACTCCTAATTGGAAATTAAATCACTGGCTACAACCAATAAAGCAACTCCTAGACAAAGTAGAGGCTTTGAAGGTAAGCCGCATCTATAGAGAGGGCAACCATATGGTAGACAACTTGGCCAAGGGAGCGGCAGAGAAGGATGGATGACAGGGCAGGATGACGTGGACACCCGCTTTCCATACAATGATAGCATTAAATAGGGGACATGACATGTTTTCGTTGGAAAAGATAAAAGGATATGCCAAAAAGGTAGTGAAGTTAGAACTAGAAGGTATTGATTTTGATAAATAGATTTAGGCGATGCTTCAAGGGTAGATTTCCATGAGGAGCCGTGATGATGTGGAAATTGTCATTTTCAAAAAAAGATGTAATTGGGGCAGAAAATGTGAGGTAGGTATCTTTCAGGAGTACAACTCTTAGGTGGCCAATATCGGATATAAATTTTCTATGAAAAGGGTAATGATGTCATGAAAGGGAGGATTGTAAGTTGTCGACAGCTTGTGCACATCCATATTGCATCAAGGAACCAAAGGATTAGATGTGATGACACAAATCTCTAAATTGTCATTAGAATAAAAAAGGGGTGAGAACGAAAGGGCACGTTGGAATTAGTAGTTATGATGTAGAGGAAAAGACCATTAAATGGTAGTGTGCCGACAGAGCAACACATTCATGGGAGTTTTCATACAAGAGTACGTTGGGAAAGAGGCCAATATTAGAAATAACATGCGTATAAAAATAGCAACTACACTCGATATGGCAAATCATAAGTAACCAATGGCTCGTCTAGGCACATTGAATGAACGAGTTGGTGGGTGTGACACAGTGGTACACTTATTTAAGATGCCATCATAGCAAAGCTAAATGGGTCAAGATTAAAAGGTGATCAAGGCATACAAAGCATGCAAAGTGAGAAACAACTTTGGAAAACTCAAAATTGGAATCATCTTGTGTGTGAGTTGAGTTGAGTAGCAAAAATGGAGACCCCGCTCTTTCTAAACACGACCAAGAAACAACAATATTTCTATGGAGAGGTAACAGATACGAGGTTGAAAGGGTTGCTAAATTCTTCACACCCACTAATTCTATGGGCAACAAAGAAAGTGTTGGATAATTAATTTATCCTGGCTCGACAAAGGTTTAGGGAAAATGTAGAGATACTAGCCATGTTCTTGTCCATGTCTTATACATGGGGCTCTCAAAGGTGAGGAGCAAGAAGCTATGCCAAATTATTTTTGAGCATGCCTAGCTCGGGGAGATAAACGAGGCACTGGACAATGTACGACGACCTACTTGTCCCGCTGCCCCAGCACTACTACATGTCATTTGGCAATGATCTTGAGGTCCCAAAATTTGTGGTGGTGCAAACATTGCGCCTGCAAGAGCTGGAAAAGAGATGGGGAGATATTGACAAGTCAATCTCCTTCCTTTTGCAAGCGGTGGGCATGACTAGCACTTTGATGTCGGGCTAGGTGGGAGCGTACATTCAAGCGGAAGGATTGGATGGAAGGGCGGTGGTGAGAGACAACGAGGATTGGGAGTTGGGTGGAGGTGATGAGTGGTGAGAGCAGGACTCTTGAGATATTGAAGAAAAGGCTAATCATCCAACCCATAATGTGTGTGGACTCAAATGCCCAGTGATAGCCGATGCAATAGAGGCGAGGAAGATGCATGTTGCAGTGTCCGATGCAGACTAGGTGTGGGTCCTGAATATTGCTACTCTGGTTTTTTTTTGGTTTTTTGTCAAAGTTGATAATGTATAGTCTGTGTCCTACGAGGGTTGTTTTGTCTAGTATGAAAACCCTCATTTTGTAAGTTGTAATGGGTAGGGGGTAAGAATAGCTAGAATAGAAGCAAGTAGTATGTAAAGGATGGGTCAAACAGTCACTAGTAATCTGAAATTCATGGTGGCAATGGATGTAAAAATGTTTTTAATATCAATATAAAGGGTGTTGCCCCTAGCAACTATTTACTAATAAAAAATATAGTAATATATTATTATTAAAAATATAATATTGAGGATAATCATAATCATCCCTACAACCTTAATCGTGATGGGGGTTGGTCTTTAAGTTTCTCATGGAAACCACTCCTAAATAACCTCTAGGTTCTCTCCGCCTTCCTCTCTCTTCCCCCTTGGTTTCTTCTTCGGCGTCCCTAAGCTCCTGTTCTCCTTTCTTCTCCCTTTCATTTTCTCTATCCTCTCCCTTCCTTTTCCGCTTTTCTCCCTCTTTAATTCTCTTAATTCCCCTGAGCCGGAGCTCTTCTTTATTCATAATCTTTTTTCAATTTTCTCGACCCTATCTATGTCTTTGTTTCCTTTTCACTTTTCATTATTTCCCTCTTGTTTTATCATTTTGTTAATTTTTATTTTAGTTCCTTTGCTTTTACTTAATTATTTGATCTTCTCTTTGGGTTGATTTTATGCTTCCTTGGTTTTTTCGCTTTAAGATCCATTTCACCTTTTATGTTATGTATTTTTCTTGTGGTTTTATTTTTGTCTCTCCATTTTGTTTCCATTTCTTTATTTGTTCTTTATTATTTGGCTCTTTGCTTTAAGTTTTCTTTTTTTTTGCTTATTTGTCTTTTTTACGTATTTGTTCATTGCGGTTTCTCTTTTTATTTGCTTTTTCTTATTTCTTTTTCCTTATTTAGTTTATCCTATTTGTTTCCTTATTTTAACTTGTCCTCCTTGTTTTTTTTGCTTTTTATTAGTGGTTTTTAATTTATTTAGGTTGATTCCCCACTTTTTCTTGGGTCTTTATTTTATGTTTGTTTTATAGTATTATTGGCATTTATCTCTTTCATTTTTCTTTTCCCATGTTTGCAATGGTTTTTCATCTTTGACTTTTCCTCACCTCTCCTCTCCTTTTTGTCTGACATTTTCTCCCCCATTTTTGGGGTTTTGTGCCTCCCCTCTTCCCCATCCCTCTCCTATTTCTACCCAAGTCTGCTATTTTATTTTCACTTCTCTCTCTTTTTGCTTATCATCCTGATGATGGATCATGGAGTTTGATCCGAAACATTGATGTAAAAAATTACACACATTTATTCCAGAAATCTTGTTCACATTCATTAATACTCTTGAATTTATTTACCTTAAAAAATAACTGATTTTTATCTGATGAGGAAGGAGGCTTGTCTTTTACTTTAAAAAAATAATAATTTAAATAGTAATATATGACGAAAAATTATATATTAATTAAATTATGTTTCATAATTACTTTCCATAATATTTTTTCTTAATTATTTCCATGTAAGTTGTGTTTATAAAAAATAGTATACTAAATTATGTAATGCTGCCACAAAATTTCAAATAGAATTGCACCTTCTTTTTTCAAATGCATACTAATGTTATGAAAACTGAAATTATAGCATTTAAAAAACAACTATTGATGATAGGAGTTTTTTATTGCATTTAAGTATGTACAAATAATGATAAAATGAGGAAATACTTTAAATTTATTTAAGATTTATTTTTTAAACTTATTAAAATCACATTATCTTACCTTCCTTGTGTACTGTTATATTTATTTTTATTAAGACATATACTATTGAAGTAAATACATGTGCTAGATATCCTTGCTCTCTTAGTACCAACAATGATGTACTATAATTTAATATGGTGTATTATCAAAAAATATATATATTAGGAAATTAATATAAGATTTAGTCAAACACAATTTCGTTTGGCCTCCAACAATTGCACATGATTGAATGCAAGATGTGGGGAGACATTTAATTTGAAGGATTAATATGAACTCTTCAAAGTTTTTACTAACTTACTTCAGTTACCACACAAATATAACCAAAAACATTACCACAAATTTGCCTAATTCACCTTCCACACATCTTCGACATACCCATTACACCCCAAGGTGTGGTTGCTAGTAATATATTAATAAAAAATAACAATATACTAGTAAATATATAATAAAAAATACTAATAATATAGTAGTATATAATAAAATATATAACAATAATAATACTAATACTAATACTAATATATAATACTCGTCTTATTTCAACCCTTATCCTAAACACAAGTGAAGAATAATTCTTATTGAATACCACCCTCAATTGACCCATAATCCAAACCCATTCAATTAGCAATATGATATAAACAATATAATAATATAAATTAAATATAATATAATATATAATAATATAATAATAGTTATT
The DNA here is from genome assembly GCA_007258455.2 of Sequoia sempervirens. Taxonomy (NCBI): domain Eukaryota; kingdom Viridiplantae; phylum Streptophyta; class Pinopsida; order Cupressales; family Cupressaceae; genus Sequoia; species Sequoia sempervirens. The sequence continues at coordinate 111,955 of VDFB02345747.1, read as the reverse complement.
ATTATAATACAATAAAATATAATAACATAATTGTTGTCTCCTAATAGTGCACCCTTGTTGAGTAAACTTAGCCTATTGGTGAAACATTGGAAAGCTTCCCTAATTGTGGGCTTAGATGATGGAAGCTAACCTCCGGAGTAAGTTGGCTCTTATGGCACTCACCTAAAACTAACTAAACTAATGCATTTGTAGAGGAAAGGGTAAGAAGGAAACATGAAAATGAAAACTACTCCTAAGGTGATGCACCAAAATGATTATTTTGAGACCTACACAACTGCTCTTGCACACACAATTAAGCAACAATAAAGTTTTGACATACACAACTAAAAAGTTCATATGCTCTCGCATCAATGTTTCGTAGGAAGGCTTTGACACTCACAATCCTAAAAGGAAAATATATTCTCTTCACAACTTTTAATTGTTTGCACTACCAACACAACCTACAACCTACAATCATACATATATTTTATGCCTAAAGGTGCTAACAATGAGACACAACAATAAGGATCACACATGTCACAAGAAAATTGCATCAATCATTTAACCACAAACAATAAAACAAATTCTGAGAAGGAAAAATTGCTTAACCTTATTGATTTGAAAGGTGTTACATTGTTGTATATGTTTGCAAAAAAGAGTCGCAATGTTGTCTCCTGCTTAAACAACTCCAAAATGAGTTACAACGTAGCATGAGAATGAAAAGAACTAACTTCAAAAATGAAATTTGAAGTTACTTATGCTTTTCCCAACAATTGCACAAAATTAGGGACTACAAACTCCCTTGGTCGTGTACAATATAAAAGCCTAAATTTTAGCCCCTTAAAAGACTCTAAAAAGGCTTTAAAATGAAGAAAAGGTCAAGCCTTGACCTCACCTACCATAAAGGCTCTTAAAAATGCTTATAGATGCCATCAAAGTGCTTCAAATTGGTCAAAACAACCTCCTATATTCTCTCCACGTGTTTGATAACTTCCCAAACCTCTTCCTAGATGCTTGGCATAAAACAACCCTCAACTATCCCTTTTAATCATATCATAAAAGCAAGTGCATCTTTATCTTGCACTATATACAACATTAAATAAAGTGATTTATAATTTCATCACTTTAATAATGTTTTATATTTCAAAATTGGTGCAAGAATAAAAACACTTGGCTTGACCATGTTTTGAGAAATAATGCAAAAGGAATCATTTGATTTAGATTTTACAAAATGTAAAAAGAGAAACATAAGGCATGGTAGTAATAGCATGGGCATTAGTTATGTTGAAAAACTTTAAAACAAAGGCAAAAATGCCTTTTGCTCTATCGACCAACCTAGGGTTTGGAAACCCTAACACAAGACTGTGACCTTTTCGTTCATTTCACATTTTACTTAGCACTTTTGGAAACCGTCATAAGGGCACCAACATGGAAATCTTGAGGTTTTGGAGTTTTCATGCAAATCCTATAGAAATATGTCGAGGCCAAGCTTGGTAAGCCCCCTCTTTGAGAAAACAAAACTACCATTCATTAACTGTGAACAAAATGTTGTTTTGAGCTCATTAATGAAGATGTTTTGGTTTCTTTTGCAAGCAACGATAAGAGGGATATTATTCTGGGTTTACATTTCTCACCCCTTGCTTTCATGTTGCTCTTTGTTATATAGGCATTGTCCTCTCTATGATTTTTCAAGGCCACATTATTCTTTCATAGCCCTATATCATTGTCGCTTACTTACTAGGATTGTCAATTGTTGCACCTTTTGTAACTTGGTCTTCTTTGATGGCTAAACAATTTACTACCCCATTGATTATGAGTGTTGGATTCAGATGCTTGACCTTAATGAACAATGCATTTTCCTCAACAATTTATTTACCTCATCACATGAGATGAATAGCATAACATCTTTGGCACTATCTCCTATTGCCTATGAGTACCATCGTACTTTGGTAGCTTTAAACACAACCATTTGTTGTCCTTTTCTAACCTCTGTGCTATGAAAGCCTTTGGAATTGCTTTATACTCATGTCAATCTTTCACATATAACCATTATCTTAGCATATCTCAATGAAAGGCACCTTCAAAATTTATAACAACTCTTAGGTAGACTAAAGTTTGGGTTTCAATTTCCTCATGTACGATGGTAAAAAACAATGCATTGAATAATTGTAAGTTGGAAAACACAATGTGGGATGTTAGTAGATGATTTTATGAAACCTGTAAATATTCCAAACATCTCCTCATTTATTCAATACAATGGAAGTTGACAAACTTCTCCCTTCTCCTAGTACAAGGGCCATGGTAAAAAATCCCAGCTACTGCTCTCTCTTCCTAAAACCAAAATTTCCCCTCGCTTTGTACATGACTCCTTATTCTAAAAGAATAACTAATTATTGAAAATCAGTTACTAAGGAAATCTCTAGTTGTACGTAGAATATGAAAAGTATTACCTTTCATATGTTAATTCCAACATTTTGAAAATATTAATATTTAAAATGAAATTGTAATCTTGCATTGCCTTTTTAAGGACAACAAGTTGAGGAACACAAGTATTATGATGTTCATCTTTTATTAATGCTTCAAGCTTATACATTTGTAGCTTTTTTTCCACTCTAGCAACCAATTCAATCAATGTATGGTGCTCATTTTTGTGATCTCTATTTTCAAAAAGAGAAAGATCTTAGGACTTCAGGTCTAGACAAGATTTCAAACGTGAAAGCCTCTTTTCCAATGGCAACAATGTTGCAATTTTTGCTTGAATTCTTGCTAGCATGTTTTGACAAATAACACAATGAGACTTTGCCTCTGGAAATGCATGAAGCCACCTTAACAATTCACCTCCTCACTTGTCACTTCCACCAGTAAGAAGATCACTTGGCTGAAAAATGTCCCCTTTAATAGTTATAGTTGGAGATCGCATATCTCAATGAGAAGGAATCTCCTTTGCAGCATCTGGATTGTTGCAAACAAATGCACTATGAAATACAAATTGCATAGCTACTTCAATTTCATCTACACATGCAACAAGAGATAGTGCCAGCCTTCTGTTTCCATTGCGCACCAATTTGGGTGCTCATTGTTGAGTTGTTGATGAAATGGTATGGGCTTGGATTTGTTTAAAGGGACAATTGTTACTCTTCTTTGTAGATGTCATATTTGAAGTAGTAGATTTCCTATTTTTTTTGTATCCACTATTGCATTACACAACTTCCCACCTCCAACAATCTCTAATATAACTATTGTGGCATTTTTAACTTTTATAAGTTGTGCAACAACACCTTTGAATTTTGAGCTATCAAAATGCTTTGCATGACCATTATAGGTAAATTGAACATTTCCTAATCGAGCCTTAAGGAGCCCGATATCATCCTTCAACTTGCGAACTACGTCAAATTCTTGGAAACACTCATTTTATAATGTCTAGACATGCACCCTTCTTCTTAGGAAACACCTTCCATTGTTGTCTTTGTTATCTCAACTTCCTGTCTTTTAGATTGCAACTCTCTTCAAACATCATTAAGCTCCTTTTCTTTTAACCATGAAAACTTCTTCTTGTGTTTTAATTCCTTTTCTAATTGGTTAATTTTAGTCTTCGGTTGTTTTTCTCCACTTTCAACACTTTCAACTATTGCTTTTGCATCTACAAATTGATCACAATATGTTTTTCCTTGTCCCCATTGCTCTTACCTCTTAACACCCCTTGCTATGCCTTTTCATGATCTTCTAACTTCTTTTTCATATCTTTTACTTCAAGCTTTAGATAAGCTACTCCCTCATTAGCCCTGAGGACAACATCATCCACTTCTTGGATAGAGTTTATAATTTCTCGAATACTTTTATGTAACCTTGTAGCTATTTTTTGGTTAGTTTTTACAATGTCTTTATTATTAGACTATGTAGATGTTTCTTTTGAAAAGCTCGTTAGAGAACTTTTTTGCCTTTTCAAATGAGAATTTCATGCCTCCGCCCAACTGATTCTCTTTTCCTACACTTAGATATGGTTTTTCCTTTTCCTTATCATCTATTTCCAATTGTGTTTGTTCCATGGAATTGCTAACTTCAAGAATTCTTGGCTTCATTTGTTCAAATCCACTTGTAGCATCATCTATCTCTTTCTCTGCTTGCACAAATTCATATGCAATACAAAACCTTTTGAGTTAATCCACTCCTGCATTGCCATTTTCCCATTGCACATACTACACATGCTCTTTCTTCAACTTCTCATGAGTAGGAAGAATCTCTTATGTCAATACATTATCTATCTCATTCACTTTGGTCAAGTTCTTCCCGAGTGTTTTAAGAGCAGATTCCTTTTTCATCACATACTTTCCAGTACATCCTCTTATTTTTTATTAGTAGCATCTCATAAATCTATTTTTTTTGGTTATGTCTAATTTGTTGCAGGTGAAGGGATTAAGCATATTAGGAATGGCTATGCTTTTCATACTAGTTATGAGAAATAAGATTGAAAAGGGTTTTGTTAGATAACACATTGTGACTAACTATGCATTATATGCCAAATTTTACATAATTGATGAATGAAGTAAGAAAACAACACCCATTCACATACTCACAACAATCTAAAAATGCAACTTAGAAATGGTTTGAAATAACATAAAAATATGCAAGTGCTCTTCTTTGTTCATTCAAAATATCCTTCAATTACATAACAAGAAAGAATTTACGAAAATATATTATTTCAACGCCGTATGGGACGATGAAAAACATTACAAATCTGTTATGAGACTTAAATATGACAACAAAAATCAAATACAAAATAGTTTCACTCAATTTTATTCTTTCACTTGATTCTAGCTCCTTCAAACTACATTCATCATTAGAACCCACTGTTGCAAACAAACCATGAAATCATCAATATTCTTGTTGTTGTAGCACACCTCTGAACCTACAACAAAAATGCATTCTTGGTCTATTTCAACCTTCTTTCATCTGAAGCTCTCAAGCTCCCTTCACACAAACTTCACTAGCTCACTATCTCCCAAAGCGTGGAGCTCACTAGCTCCCTAACAACATGGGCTTCTATGCAAATAGAAATTTGCAACAATGGAGTCTTCAAATCCTCTCTTCAATCCAGCAGAATCTCTCCATCTCACCTACAAAAACTGCCGAATCCATCTCCCCAAATAACAAGGCATCATAATATTGAAGTTTTAGAATGAGAAAACCACTGTGGTTTTCCAAAACCACAAGAAAAAAACTTCCTTGGAAAACCCACGCCCCATTTGGAGAAATAATCATAAAAACAATAAAATTACTCAATGCCAACATGGCCTTCACATGGGCACCTAAACCATGGCCAATCAAATTTTGTCAATTATGACACCTTCTTTGATTCCTAGCGGCTCTGACAACTCCAAATATGAACATGTAGTAACATGCAATTGCATGCAAGGTATACAATTTAACATGCAAGCACATGCACCCCAAGTGTTCTCCACCAAGAATGGGATGCTCAAAAGAAGTATTTTCCCATTTATGCCTTAGAAACATTTACCTCAACATATTTTCTCCAAAAATTGCATTTACATATCACCACAAGGGAAAATCACATTATTGAAATTGATTTTTTTTATTTTCCACACGCCTTAGACCTTATTCAAAATAACAAAAATAAATTAGCAATATTTTTGGTGATTCAAGATTGCTAGTACCCCTAGATGCTCCTGCATCAGTGATTAATTGATGGTTATTTGTCTTTCTTTAATATAAGCGAATATTGATTATAGTTTATTGAATTACTAAAAGGATCCTATAATTTTGCAATGTACACATTAGAAAATGTAGTGTGTTTTCTGTACCATTTCAAGTGAGTATTAAAAGACCATTGTGTGTATTCAAACTTGCAATTTTTCATACACAAACACAATATAGTGAAATGATCTTTTAATTTACAACACACACCTACACATGTAAATGTATGAGTATGTTATGAGAAAAAGAAGGTTGGAAAAACTGTTGTTTTAGAAAACACGGTGTTATTAACATTTTTCATAAAATCAAAAAACATAAAAAAATAGAGCAGGAAGAATTCGTTTAGTCAATACAGTATCTATCTCATTCACTTTGGTCTGCTTCTTGTCAAGTGTTTTTAGAGCATATTCCTTTTTCATTTCATACATTCTACTACCTTTGCCTCTAGTTTTGCATGGTCATTTGCCCATTGCACATACTGCACTCATTCCTTCCTTGAATTTTCAAGCCCAGGAAGAATATCTTCAATCAATACATTATCTGTTTCATTCACTTTGGGGTGATTCTTGTCATGTGTTTTTAGTATTCTTTTTTAAGCATCATCAGTGAAGAGGGAGATTCCCCTCCTGATTTGAAGAGCAGTTCAACTATGCATAGCTGTCCATTTCTAATCCACATTCTAGAGGTGCTAATTGAAACACCAACACGAGTGAACAAAAATCTAATGGATGTCAACTTAGCATTAGGAGAGAATATCTAGCCATAATCAATCCTCTCCACCTGTGAGTAAACCCTTTGCAACCAATCTTGCTTTATGATTTTCAACACTTCCATTAGGACCAATTTTTTTTCAACACCCATTTGCAACCAATAGGTTTATGCCCATTAGGAAAACAAACTAGTTCTCACGTGTCATCTTTTATTTAATGCACCATATTTTCTTCCATGGATTTTATCCAAGAATTTGCATCACTCATACCCTTACAATCCTTGGCTCATCAATGTTAACAATCAAAGCAAAAATACAATTAGAATCCAATAACGAATATCCAAACCTTTCAGGTGAATATTGAAACCTATTAGGTTGTTGCTTAGTCTGTATGGACCTCCTTGAAGAATTAGGTTGATGATGTTCTTCTTCTAAACTTTCAAAGCTAGTAGATCTCACCTCATCATCAAGTCCATCAGGGGCTTCTAGTTCAACTTTCTCAGGGTTAAGAGGAAGTTGAACCACATATTTTTTAGTTTGTTCCTTTGTAGGTTCCAAAACAATAGAAGGTTTCATCTCTTTGAAGATAACACTTCTATTGTAAAGACCTTTCTTGGCCACTTGATCCCAAAGCTTGTACCCTTTCACACCAACACCATAGCCAATGAAGATACAATTATTTGCCTTGTTCTCCAACCTAGACCTCTTCTCCCTCGACACATGAACATATGCCTCACAACAAAACACATGAAGATGTGTCAACGAGTGCTTCTTTCTTGATCACACATCCATAGGTTTCTTTTCAACAAGTGCTAATATAGGATATTTGTTAACTAAATGTCATGTAGTGGTAATAACTTCAACCCAAAATTTTTGTTCAAGGCCAACTCCACTTAGCATAATTCTAGCCCTCTCCATCATTGTCTTGTTCATTCTCTCCACAACTCCATTCTATCAAGGGTATATGGAGTTGTCTTATACCTCTCAACTTCATGTTCTTTACAAAACCTATAAAAATCTGCAAAATCTAGTACTCACTGCCATTGTCAATCCTCAAACACTTAATTATTTTACCAGTCCGATTCTCACAAAAGCCTTAAACTCTTTGCAATGACTAAAGACTTTAGATTTACTCTCAAGGAAATACACCCATGTCCTACTGTAATCATCTATGAAAGAAATAAAGTATACAACCTCATAAATCAAAGGAACATTCATGAGACCAGGAACACTAGAGTGAATTAAACCTAACACACCAAAAGTCTTATGAGAACTAGAATAAAACTTAACATGATTTTATTTTCCATATACATAGTGTTCATAGGAAACAAACTGAGATTAAAATCATCTAACCCCTCAATAAGGTATTTATTTTTCAGGGCTCTAAGACCATTCTCACCAACATGGCCAAGTCTCTGGTGCCATAACATTATCTTCTCTATTGGACGTCTCATCTCCAAAGCATGACCACCCTTAGGTATCTAGAAAGAACAACCATCAAAAGTAGATGTAACACTCTTCTTCGTTGTTGATTTCAATGGTGAGGATGAAGACTCTGAAGTTCTTTTCTTTGGCTTGTCATAATAACTATTGCACTAAACCATGCATGCATCTAATTGAACAAAGTGCATATCCAAACACCCTTAGTAATCACCATAGTTGCTCTCATCATCTTGCATGCCCCACTTGAGAAGATAACTTGCAAACCCGACATCATTCAACTCACTCATTGAAAGTAGGTTCCCTACCAAACTTGGGATATGCAATACACCATTGATCCCCTTCACTCTACCTTCTAGGAATATAATCTTGAATCTTTCACAACCAACTATTTTTAGGTGAGAGTCATCACTCAAATACACCTTCCCACCATCAAATTCTTCATACTTTGAAAACCAACTTTGATGTGAGGTCATGTGGAAAGATGCACCGGAGTCTATCAACCACACATCTTTTGATGCATGTGTTGCCAAGGCTATGACAAAAACATCACAATCCTTTTCCATCTCTATCCTTCCACATGTGCTAGCCATCTCCTTCTTGCAACAAGGTCACAAAAACACTCTGCAACAAACTCCCACTCAAAGAAGAATAGTTCAAAAATCCCTCTACCTGCAACTAGAATTAAAGTTGATCAAACTCCGATGCCAATTGAAAGGAAGCAAGGTGTGCAAAATTACTTGCTACACTAATCTAAAGAGGAGAGATAATGCATTTTTTTTTTTATCAAACTTTAATAGTTGCAATTTAGAGATGCACAAATTACAAAGAATAGAGTAATAACATAATCACTACAAATACATACAAAACACACAACAAAAGATAACACCAAATTTATGTGGGGAAAAATCTTTCGAGAGAAAAACTCCACACTCCAAAAACAGAACCCAATGTATTCACTATAAACAAACTAGTTTCAGTACAATCTCAGAGCCCAACTCTTTTAAGGGTCACAAGTGTGGTTACAATTCTAAAATAATTCTGACAACATAATGATACTTGTAAAATAATCTCATTCACAATTCCAAAATATAACACTTGTATTTATAGAGCTTACAAAATGCAAAACACATGCGCATGCAACACTCAACATACAAATCACATGCACATGCAAAACTCACACCTCTTATAGCAACTTTCCATTTCCGACTTTATGTTGAGTTATCTCCAACAAATAGAGCCCACATGCCAAACATGTCACTTGCCATGCAAGTCTAACACCTCTCTGAGTCAACTCACATAGTGACATTATTAGTTGCACATAATTAATTAAGTAGGCAAATAAATAAATAAGCATGCTAGGAATTATCAAAGGTTGAGACACCTTTATCCTAACAACATGATGAGTAAGCATATGCCTAGCCCAATCGTGCATGTAGGGGTTTTGAAACTTGGTGGATGATGTAATTAAGGAACATACCATCATCCTCTTCCCAACTCCTCAACCAATTGAATTACAATCCTTAAGCACATGAAATTGAAAAAAATATAAATGTGAAGATGACTATTTATGTGTAAGTATTATTTTCCTTTACAATCGTTATTTTCCCGCTAAAATTTAGCGCCAAATCCATATATAAACAAAGGCAACGCTTCTTTGAAATCTTCTGATTACACCTCTCTCTGCGTTTCTCAGCGAGAGAAAGTGCGACCGGGAGCTCCTGGATTGTCATACAGAGCCAGCGGTTGCCAATTTAGAATAGTTAAATCGTTTCTCACTGACTTATGGGCACTCTTTCTCAGCTTAACAAACTACAGAAAGAAGAAGAAGAACAGCTAAAAATAATCACAGTCGTATCGTTTAGGGTTTTCTCACTGTTTGAAAATGCCTGGTCCAGATTTCAAGGCTGATAAAGGTCAGTTAAAGCATCTCAGATTAGAAATAAGGGCGGAATTAAGCTAGAATTAAGCAGCATCCTTAATTTTGTTTTTCCCTCTGCTGTAGAGATTTGCAAGGATTTCCTGAAGAATTTTGTATCAGACAATGGCGTTACAAAGTACATGGACTTGCTGGTATTTACTTCTTACGGAAACCTTGATTTGGAAGGAGCATTAATGGTGACATAATACTTAAAATAAGTGTTAAATTGTTTTTGGATTTATTTTGCAGCAAGATGTTGCTAACAGGAGAACACGATGATATCAGCAAAGTAAGATTTAGCATCCAGTCTCCTAGGTTTTTATTGGTTTTATTCGTGAAATAAAGATATTCAGGGTAGGTTTCTACGGTTTAGGGTTTTAGTGCCAGATTGTTGTTGTTCTTAAGCATCCACAATCCATGATTGTAGGATAAGGCTTCTGGAAGCACCTCTGTGGTTCTTAAGCTTCCACAATTATGATAATAGGATAAGGCTTCTGAAAAGACCTGTGTGATTCTTAAACTTTCACAATCGTGATAGTAGGATAAGGTTTCCACAATCCATGCTAGTATTTTGATCTCTGTGTTTTGGTTGTTTTGTAGTACAAGGATTTTGATGAGGGGTTTTTGGATAGAGTAAGGACGAATACTCGTCGGTATGTCAGCATTTTTGCCGAGGCAATTGATGAATTGTTGCCTGAATCTACTGAAGTTATTCCAAGGGACGATGACTACGATATATTAATGAGGCAGAGGCAGGAAGAGACTGGTGAAAATGCAGATACCGTGGACCCTTTTCAGAAGATGCCCGCAGAGATAAAGTGTTTCTTGTAAGTTTGATGAATGGAGGTTTACTGTTTAGTTTATAAGCTATCCTTAGGGTTTCTTTTATGTGTATGCCATTTATGCCTGTTGATTTGTTCTAAAATGCGTGATTAATGAAGAGTATACAAGAATTGCTCATTGGTTTACATTTTTCTGTTTTCTGTTTTGAGGAGACAAGTGTATGATCAATGTCATCGTACCACTCACAGGGATGTGTTGATTTCTCCCGTGGTAATGGTGTAATCCACATGTCACTTGGTCACTAGGGGGTTTCTGGCCTCTAGTTGTTTATACCCTACTGGAGAGTTTATAAACAGCTAAGCTCTTATGAGGGTGTCAGCTTTGGGGTTGGTATTTCAGACCTGACCATCCTGAGCTCAAGTCAGACCTAGACAAATGATTATATAGTAACTCTTTATCAACCATGCTGAACTGTGATTCCGATGAACTATATAACCGAACGAGGTCTTAAATTACAGAGAGTTACCAAAGTTCACATAATTAAGGGCCATTTTTCAGAACTAGGCAGATTAAAATATGTGGAAAAGAATGTTACACAGCATTGCAGAGCGTTATGTTAAGTTATTTTGATAATGCTAATGTTGACAAAGATCAACTAGTTTGCTGGTCTTTAGTGGACCCTGAAGGAAATCCTCAAGTATGCTATGAACTTGTATACCCTCAGTTTAACTTAATCTGGTAAAGCCCAAAACCAGTTGAGCTTATCAATAACCTGGATGACAATCCTGAATGATGGTCCAATGAATGCTTTTTTGGTTTGAGAGGTTTTAATTGAAGTGGACATTTAAGAACAGATGCACACAACTCACATTCACATGCAGAAGCTGATTGAGTTAAACCTGAAAAATGGATATATTGAAAATTCTATCTATGATTTATGTGATTTAGTGAGTGCAACTATTTTTCTTTGTCATTCTAGTGATTTTTTATCAGTGTTTGGCTGTAAATAGCTAATATGTTACTCTCAATGCAGTGAAGTTCACATCAAAGCCTTTGCAAAGGAAAAACCTTTTAGATTGAGAGAAGTAAAGGCCTCTCATATTGGACAGCTTGTCAAAGTGATGGGTATAGTTACACGCTGCTCAGATGTGAAGCCACTAATGCAGGTTGCAGTATATACTTGTGAGGAATGTGGATTCGAAATATATCAAGTATGCAATTTCAAGACCTTGATTAGTCTGTGTATCATCCCAATTATTTTGATTAATCTTGACAGTGGGTATTTGCTCGGTCTAGTTCATTCCTTTGCTGAGATTTATATTCATATATTTCTTTGATTCTCATTTCTTATGACAAAGACAATGATTTTCAACAGGAAGTGACAGCTTGAACTTTCATGCCACATTTTGAGTGCCCATCTAATCGCTGCAGGACAAACAATGCTAAAGGCAACCTGATTCTTCAGTTGAGAGCATCAAAATTTTTGAAGTTTCAAGAGGTAATCTCAATTCTTGTTTCCTTGGGAACAAAAGAAAAATTGCTGATCATATATTTTTGCTCTTCTTGTTGAAAAAGGTAGGAAAACAAAATTCACACTACCAAAATAAACTCACATTTGTGTAAGCATGGCATCCTGAAATTTTTATTCTAATGTTGAAAATGGGTTGTATCACTTGTGCAATTGATTACATTCCAATTCATAGAAAGTGTTTTTCCTACAATGATTGAATCCCACTTAGATTATTTTTATTCTCTGAGTGATGATGTTTTTATGCTTCTTTCAAGTAGTGTAGAATATATCTAGATTAAAATTTGCAAAAAAACTTCTCCATGTGTAGTTTTAGAGAAATTCACAAATTTAACATTTTTTTCTCCTTTGGTGGTATATTCTATAGCATATTTGTATTTATGTATGCATTTAGGTTGCCATATGCCATATGTTTGAGCTTGACTTCCTATTACCATCAAATTGTCGTAATGTGTTATATAATCTCGAGTTATTGTATTTGTTCTTTATTAAGATCTATTTGGGTTGTAATGCTTTTGGAAATATGACATGTTGGACTTTTTTTCACAAGAAGCTTTGGAAATTCTTGCATGAATTGCTTACTCTTTTCTACTAGCATACATTCTATACTTTATATTTTCTTAGAGTGTGTTGGGACTCAATTTTGTCATATCAAATTTTGTTGGAGTCCCTTCCTCTTTTGTATCATAGAAGTATGTGACCCATTGTTGATAACTGATTTGAGGAAACTAGAATGGGCCATCTTATTCTTTTTATTATGCCTTTGGATGTTGTATTTGGTCCCCATGTTCACGCCTTAGTAAAAAACCCAAGCTACAAAATCCAAAATTGACTAAGTGTCTATGTTGTCACAGTTGGGGTTTCAGTGTTCCTTCTACTTGCATGCTTTCTCTATCGGCCCCGACTCCTCGCTCATACCCTTGTAAAATGGCTAAATGTTGAGCTTGTCGGTGTTTCGGGTCTTCAAGGTTTGCCTTCCTTGCATACCAAATTGAGTCTCCTTCCCTCCTCCTTGATCCTCAAAGTCCAAACTCAAGAGGGTTTGAGTGTTAAGTCTTTCGAACTTTCGGGTTGCCGTCCTTTTCCCTTGTACCTCTTTTGATTGCCATTTTGGTGCCTCCCCGATTTCCAAAGTTTGCTTTGTACAAATGCCTAAGTGTTCCTCTTTTCAGACTTTTGACCTGTCAACTTCTTCCTTGCCTTCATCCATTTTTGGCATCCTTCCTCCTTCTTGATCCTCAAAACTGTGCCAAGGTTTTTGTAAAATGCTCAAGTCTATAGACTATCGGGTTTTCAAAGATCTTCCCCCCTTGATACCATTTTGGCATATGGTATGAGTCCTTCTCAACCCTCGATCCTCGACTTATCCCCTTAGTTCCATTCCAAAATTCTTCTAAGTCTTTGGGAGTCAGACATTTAGCTTTCCTTTTTCCCTCATCCCTTCTTGGCATTTGACAATCCAATCCTCAACGACTTCTTTGTTCCTAGTGTTGGATTGTCGAGGTATCTCTTGCTCTCGTCCCAAAGGTAGATGTTATGATGGATGTTAGAAGCTCGATATCTGATGGCTCAATGCCTTGTCGGGGTTTCAGAGATGTTGGTGTCTTGGTCCGAGGGAGACCCAAGGCTTGATGTTTGACACAATGTTGGTGTCAGTGGTTTTCTTGCTTCTATCCTTGGTCCAATGGTAGATGGTAGCTTGGTGGCTTGATCTTTGATGTCTCTCTTTGCTTTGTTGATCTTCTATCTTTGATGGTAGATGGTAGTTCCTAAATTTTCAAGGTTTGAGAATTTTAATGCTTCATCATCAAAGGTTTGATAAAGCATGGGGCAAATATTTTAAGGTTGTAAATGTCCTTTTCGCATGCTTCTTCTTTGCCTACTTCACTAGCTCGCATTAATGGCATCGTTTCACCCAACTACCAAAAATAAATGTTGATATTCTCCATCAATCTGAAGTGCCCATTTTGGGTGAGAATCATCCTCAACTATTGGTTTGAATGTGTTAAAGTGTTGCGGATTAAGGTTTTGATCGAGAGGTATATGTTGTGTTTTGAAATTCATTTCAAATGGTCTGTGGTTTTTTCTTAAAGAAGAAGAGGTGTTGATGCTTTCCAGGGTTTCGATAGTTGAAAGTTAGTTGTAGGAGTGCAGTGAAAGCTGTCGAATATCCAAAGGTACCATGGAAGAATGTGTTTCAGAGATAATGTCTCCATCATCATAAGTACATGTTTAGGGTATTTCAGAAATTCCCTTTAGTATAAATAATGCTATGATCGAATTTTGTTAGAGAATGTGGCAGCATTCTAAAACAATTACAAACATTGTAATGATTTTTCATAATCGACATAGGGGCATGTGCAATTTGGTATTGGATAATTAAGTATGTTGGGTCTGCAATATTTTCAATGATGCATTCTTATGCTTAGATCAATCTTTCAATATTTGCCTTTCATTGCTTTCTTCCTTGTCAATGTTTTGATACCCATAGATAGGCACTGGTCTAGGGATGTTCTGACCATTATCAAAATCAAAATGTTAACCATTAATATAGGATTAAGAGTAGTCCTTTGTGTCATAACCTTGCATCACAACTAGAGGTTCATCTTCAATAAACTTCAAAAGGGTTCATTTTATGTGGGTTATGATTGCAAATTATCATCAGCTATACAAGGGTTTTGAGACAGCCAACTGTTCTTGGTTCAGTGACATTCTTTGGTGCCAAATTAGCATGTTGGGTTTCGTTGTCATTGATCTGTAATAGTGCATTTTGTTTGACTTTAATAATTGTTAAGGTATACTCTTGGAAATACCTTCCCAAGTTTGAGTTGAGCTTGAAGTGTAGGAGAAAAACCCACTCTTGTAGAGTTGACCGTAAACCCTCTATTCATTTATTGATGAACAAATTTTACACACTTGATGACTACCTTGTCCTAGTGGGTGAGATTCTATTCTAGGAAGCGGAGCAGTGGTTTTGGGATTCAACAAAGTGACTAGCTTTCATTTTTTGTTGTAGTGAATTTTCATTTATGCTTGGTGATTTTATACTTGATGATTTGTTTTAATAAGAGGCATGATGTTTCCATGGTCCATGTTAGTAATGAAGAGTGCTTCTAGCTATAATTGTGAGGCTTTTTTTGTTTTTGCATCAATATTTTGGATCATACTTCATGATCTAATCTTATGTTATCATCTCTTATTGATGCAATCTTTTTGGTAGAACTACAACCTCTTAAATTTTTCTTAGGTCTTGTCTTCCACATGAGGGATTTTGTTGCATCTTATATGGGCTCTCAAGTTATTTCAAAGCTATAGTGTTGGCGTAACAACTAACACCTCTGGAGTGCAAGTTGGTACGAACAACTATGCACACTACGCAATGAGTGCTCTTCAAATTAGGAGGGGAAGCTCCCTTGTTGTGCCAGACAAAAGTGCTTGAAAAGGGAAATAAACTAAACTATATCCTGTCTTTTTTGTCTTAGCTGTAAGAGGTACAAGGCTTTCAAGAAAACTATATACGTTGCAGCTAAGTATTTTCTGGTTTCGCAGATCATTAACTACAACTAAGCTAACTACTTTAAATCTATCTAGTTTCCTCAAGAAAACAGAGCATGAGGAAATGAAGCAGGAATGATTATCTGACGACAAACAAGAATAGATTCTCAACTTGAAGGAAAGGTGGCACATCTATCAGCTCAATCTAAACCAGTTTATTATTCACACACATCACACAATAAACGAGAACAAATTCTCAACTTGAAGGCAAGGTGGCACATCTATCAGCTCAATCTGAACAAGTTTATTGAACACAACACAAAATCAATCTAACTAAGGAAATAATTCACCATCATAATTGCATGAAACCCAAGTGGCATAACAATTCATCATAACAGTAAACACCCATGAACAAATACAGAACGAGCAATATTGAAGGCAAGGTAGGCACAACATATATTTCTCTCTCGTGCAAAAGTTCGTGAACAGATACAAAATAGCAATACTATAGGCAATGTGGGCACAACATGTATGCTATCACGCAAAAGTTATGTACAAATGAGTAAAGCTCTTATTTATAGACATCAAAAGGTGTAGGGAACCCTAAAATCACCTTGAGTCAACTACAGTTTTGTAATGCATGCAATATTTTATTGCTAAACCCTAATAAATCAAACTATACAGTTAACTGGAAAGCTACCATTAGTTAACCGGTACAAATAATCTAAGTGGACAATGTGCAAGCATGCATGTTCTTATTGAAAGCAAAGTTAATTGGAACACTACCCTCAATTAACTGAAAACCCTAATCCTAACTCCTGCGAAGATAATTCCAAAGAAGAGATATGCATGTATGAAATCAGCAAGTGAACTCAAGACTGAAAGTCGAGTTAATTGCTGCTCCTGACTCTAACCTCGAAACTAATTGTAGATCCCAACTGGCAGATCACTGGCCACTATCTCGAGCAACTCAAACAATCTTGGAAATATCTAGTGGCATTTCACTGACTAGTAACTCTGGCGACTCTGTAACTGAAGTGATGACCACTGTTTCTTTTGTAGCTTGATGCTTCTTATGTTTTTCTCAATGGAGAAGTGTTGCATGATGAAACTGCGGAGTTTGACCATGAACACTCTGGTTGTGAGAAATACACACGAACTCACTGCACATGCAGAATTCCAATGGTGTCCAACCCTCTAAACTGGCCTTTGAAGACAATTAGCTATACGAGGCGAACCTTGTGGACTCGAGTGACTACGCCTGTCAACTCTTCGAATGCATTTGATCTTCATTGTCAGTTGTTTTGATGAAATCATGAACTGAGACCGATTTGGTCAATTACATTCTGAAAAAATCGCCTGTTGACTGTGAACACAGCTATATTCTGACAACTTTTTGAAGAGGTTGAAAAAGCTCTAGACAAGGCTAAAAATAGCTCATTGCGGGAAAGTTTTTCAGAATTTTTCTGAAACGTGGGTTTTGTGCTGAATCAAATTCTAAGCAAACCCAAATCAATAAAAATTCGAAAAAGTGAGTTTTAGCTAGGCATGAAAAGACTTTTCAGTCGAGAAAAATAGGAGCTCTAGAGCTTCCTGGGGCAATTTTTCTTGAAGAAATCTGGAACATGGGTTTTGTGCACAACAAAATTTTGAACAAACCTAGATGATGTGATTTTCAAAAAATGTGATTTTGGCCCACATGCAAAGAAATCTTCGAAAGAAAACACAAAGCTTCAGAAAAAATCTAAGACATGGGTTTTGCTGCTGATGCTGAAATATGCGAACCCAGATGGTCAGATTCTGAATATTTTGCTGTTTTCTTTGACATGCAAAGAAATTTAAGACTAGAAATAGAAGAAATAAGACAAAAGATAGAAGGTTTTGTTTGTTCTGCTTCTGTAGAATTCACCTATCTTTGACTTGGATTTGATGTAACTTGCATGCAAATTGAAAACAAAGTCTGGAATATTCTTCCTCTGAACAAATTGAATCCGTTGCTACGAAGAACACTAAAATCTGACACTTGTAGCACCTCGAATCCTCAAATGCATGAAGAAATCACCATGTTTTGAGCTCTGAATGGTACGACTTGCTCAAGAATGAAGAAATAAGGACGACTTTTGTCTTTAAATAAATAAAATTCATTTAAAATTCGTCCATCTTCTCAAACTCAAAGCGCACCTCTTTATTTGGCAGTCAATTGAGCCTCAAATTAGGGCGTATGCTTAACTAAGCCTTCAAAATGAATGCCTCTGCTCTGATTGGTTACTAATTGAAGCTCGAATGCATGAAAAATATGCCCTAAATAGGGCGCCATCTCTATCTTCAGTTAGACTGTGCATGCAAATCAGTTAAACTTGTGCATGCAAGTCAGTTAAGTGTGCATGCAAAACAGTTAACTTCGCATGCAAATTAGAACTCAACATCCTCTTCAGTTAATTGAACATGCAAACGCATGCACACTGTAGATGAACTAAACTTCTAAAAATAGTAACTCAAATGAACTTCAGTATCTTCTGCATGCAACCCAGAAATCGTTCAGTTGAACTGAGGTCAGAAACCCTAATTAGGGCGCACCAATCAACTTGTTTTGAAAAGTCAACTTTGACCCTTAAGGTGTTTTTCCAGACTTAGCCAATTTTGATGAAAATTTGGATTGTAACCTTCGCCGGAGCCTCTGTTCAAGCACTGATTCTGGATGATTGACAAGCCTGATTGATTGGATGACGAGTGCATTGGAAAGCGGGATTGAAACTGACGAGATCATCCCTTGAGTCTATAATCACGAAACTGAGATCTAAAGCTTCAAAAAACCAAGCGCCCGCCCCTAGCAAAAGTTGCGCTTTTACCTCAGACTTAGCCATTTTTTCATCGTTTTCATCTTACGAAGGTAAACTTGATCCCCTTGTATCTTGTATTCAACAGACTTTCAGGATTGACACACTGGTGCAACGCAGAGCTGAATCCATTTCACAAAACAACTGCAAAGGCACATTTCCTCATAAAACATCATCTGAGGGGTGAAAAAGGAGGGCGCCTTTTTCAAAAGGTGCTCTTCTTTCTCCAGAGATAGCCATTTCTGGAACTGACCAAAATATCACTGAAACTCTGACTGCAGGTTGACAGGTTATCTTCTGATCTGACGAAGACAGGCAACAAATAGCTGGACATAACACAGACAAGCTGAACATCTAAGATCACCAAATAGAGGACATTAAAGGCACCAAAAGCTCAAGCGCCTTTTTGAAAATGTGCTCTTTTGCTTTTTTCATGACCTCAAAATCAAGATTTAACCCTGGTTTGCCTTCTCGTCTTGACTTCTCAACAACTTTGATTGACGTGCTGAAGGGTGCACCACAAAGCTGGACTGAGCGTGAAACAAACATCAAAGGGGTCATTTGATCCGAAACCTCTGTTTAGGGCCTCAAAAAGATGGGCACCCCTAGGATAGACAGCTCGCTTTTGCTTGCAGTGTTAAGTCATTTTCTTGTTTCTCTTGTTTTCCATTGTATCTCCCATAACTTGAGCAAAACAATTCCATTTGACAAGCTTGATAGCTCATTGCGAAGTTGACGTGATGCCGGACAAATGTTAGAGGTGACAAACCCTAAAAACAGGATTGAAGCCCCTAAAAGATAGGGCTCCTTTTTGAAAAGGTGCTCCCCTCTCCAAAGTTAGAAAAATTTGATGATTTTCCTTCAGATTTTCACTTTTCTCAAAATTCTTTAGTATCAGACTAACATGAAATTGACACAAACTCCATATTTGAAAAGCCCAAAAATGACCTTCTGACATCACTTTAACAAGGTTAAGACTATATTTAGCAAAATGCCTTAGTGAAGAATTTTTTGTTTTGTTAGGGTACAACATTTAGAAAGTAAATTCTATTAAGATTCTTTGACTAAGCAATCATTTGGTCTTGGTTGTTGTTTTACATATTGAAATTGAAGGTTCTTAGTGTAGATTATCATTAGTGGCCATGCTGTTATTGATATGCAGCACTGGGAATTATAAGCATGTAGGTTAGAATTGAAATGAAATGAAATGATTTTGATTACGTCCAGGGTATCCAAATTGTCCTAGGGACCATTGATTGCACCAACCGCTATAACCACCCAAAGATTCATGTGATATGTGATGAACTTTAGAAAGCCACTCCTCTTGCTGATTTGAGTTAGTAGTTCTCCCAAACCTTTTAATTTGTTTTCTTCAACTACTTCTACCATGGAGCCAACTTTTAATGTTTCCTCATAATTGGCTCAGTTTTACTTCAAACATTCAAAGATGAAATATTCCTCTGTTTTTATTGCTCTTGCGGTATAAAATATACAAACCATCTCTTCCCATTCTTATTTGGGTGTCATCCATTTACCTAGCTTATGGGAGCTGGTCTTTAGTTTATCAATTAGGATATTTTCTCTCATTTGATTTTATTCAAGCTTTTTTGCAATTCTCCTAAGCTGTTTTGAACCCTACAATATCTAAGTTACTGGTCTTGGTATTAGTTTAGGTTTAGGTTTGGATGTTTAGTCAACAATTTTTGGGGTTGGGTTTGTTTTGGGTTTTCCCATGCAAAAAAATATATAGATATTTACAACCTAAAATCAAGAACACTAGATGCAATATACATATTTCCTAATATTTTTGATGTAAAAGGCCTTATACAAATGTTACTATATTAATATAATTAATATGTGATATTATAATATAATGAAAAATGTTTAAATAAGAAGATGATTGTTGTAAGAGGGAAGAGGATGGCGTTAGCGACTGTGTGTGGTTGTGTGGGCTAGGGGAAACCCTAGCCGCGCTTCTTGTTGAAATGTGCGTGGAGGTGGCTGTTTGGGGGCGGTTGGTGTGGTGCGAGCCAGGGTTGGGGGGCATCTTTTTCTGTTTTGGCATGGTGTTTTATTCTGTGTTTGTTTTATTGGGGTGTTTTTCGGGCTTTTGTTTCCCTCTTGGTTGTGAGGAGTGGTTGTTGGGGATTTCTTCTTGCTGCGTGTGGATCCTTGGCTTTTCTTTGGTTTGATTGTGTTTGTGCATTGGGGTTTGGGGGAGTTAAGGCTCTCAAAGCTGGGTTTGGGGTCGTTTTCCTTTTGGCCTCATATTTGTAATGGAGAATTGGGGTGCTTCCTCAAGTTTGATGTTATCCAACGGCATGGATCGTGCAAATCCTTCTTCCTCATTGCATGCAAAGGCTTTGGGGCATCTAAATAAAATTACAATTGGTGATGGTTCTCCATCTGAGAAAGGATTACCCAAAATCAAGAAAGTGTACGATTGTTTGGAGAGATGCCAAGAGCGCCCTGTCTTGGTGATTCAGCTGGAGTTTGTCTCGGAGGATGTTACCTACTTGAGCAATCATGCTCTAATTTGTAAATTAATGGGGCTTTGACTTTCTTTGCTAGCTCTTGAATCTTGGGCTCGACGGATTTGGAACCTCGAAGGTGATATGGAGTTGATGATGGTTGCTAACAATTACTTTTTGGTTGTGTTTATGTGCATGGCGGATAGAAATAAGGCTTTTGAAGGTGGGTCTTATTTTTATAATCAAGTCGGGCTCTTCATGAAACCTTGGAATGTGGGGTTCAATTTGGCTAAGGATCTCCCTACGAGGGTCCTTGCATGGGTTCATCTTCCACGCCTTCCACTTGAGTTTTGGAGGAGTGACATTTTGCATTTGATTGCTCTTTTGCTTGGCAAATTGGTTAGTTTGGCTCAACAAACTTTGGATAGAAAGGTAATTTCTTATGCCCAAATTTGTGTTGAAATTGATTTAAATAATCCTTTGCCAGATTCTATGGAAATATGCCTTGGATCCTCTTCTTGGATTCAACATCTCGGCTATGAAACCCTTCCTTTTAGATGCTGATTCTATCATGAGTATAGACATTTGCAAAGGAAATGCCCCTGGTTCAATTAGGCGTCTGTTGCAGCTAATACTACCTCCAACTCTACTCCTAAGGATAAAGGGAAGGCTCCTATGGTTGAAGGGGCTGCAAATAAGGAGGGCTTTATTCTTGTTAAGCCTCACAATAAGGGGAGAGGTTAGAAGAGGACCCTCAAGGACAGACAATATGATGGGGTCTTTACTCAGTTTGATGCTTTGGAGGACTTAGTTCAAGAAGAGAGGATTCCACTTGAGCTGCCTTTTGGTGTTGGACCCCTGGGAGAGGCCTTGCCAGAAGAGAGAATGATACTCAAAATTTGCCTTTGGTGGTTTTGTAGGATGGTCAAATGGTTATAGATTTACCCTCCCAAATATCAGAGGTATTAGAGCCAAGTGAGACTTTAGTCTTGAAGGATGTTGGAGCCTTGGTGGATCCTATTCTTTCTCAGGTAAAGGAGGCCTTGGATTCTAGGAAAGGCAATGGGGCCATGCATGCTTTGGGTTTGCAACAAAAGCCCCTTAAAAAGGGGCCTCTAGAGAAATCGTCTAAGGTGGGATGCAAGAAAGACCAAGAGAAGGTAAAATTAATGAGATGGTGGATTTTGGGTTAGTGAAAACCATTGACACCCATTTCTCCCAATCTCATGAATTATTGTTATTTCATGGAATGTGAGGGGCATGAATAGCGTCCCTAGACAAAAGGCTATTTGTGAGATGATTGGTACTCATTCTCTTGATATTGTCTTTCTTCAAGAAAGTAAATTGACAGTGGATGGTATGTTGAGTAGAGCTCCCAGGATTTGGACTTAGGGCTTGTGTTAGTGTGTTGGGGCTCATGGTTCCTTTGGTGGGGTGGCTTGTTTTTAGGATCCAAGGGAGGTTGTTCCTCTTTGGAGGATCTTGAGTCGCTTTTCCATTTCTAGTTTGGACTTTGGAGAAACTTGTCTTTTCACTAGTGTTTATGCTCCTATTGATCTCTTTGGCAAATCTCAACTTTGGTCTCATGTTAGATATGTTCGGTCTCTTGCTCCCTTTCTTGCTTGGGTCATGGCAGGTGACGTTAATGCTATTTCTTGCTTGGAGGGAAAAAGAGGTGGCATTGGCAGGCTTGATCCTTCTGCTAATCTCCTAAGGGACAACATTGATCTTTTGAATTTGATTGATGTGAGGCTGAGTAATGGCATATTTACTTGGAACAATAGAAGAAGTGGAGAAAATGCTAATTCTGAGAGACTTGATATTCCTCGTCTCTTGTTATTGGGTTGGGGACAAGTAGACTACCAGCTCAGAGATCTTGGATTGGAAAGGTTTTGATCGCTGGCCGATTAAATTCTTTGTTGTTTCTTTTAGAGCTCTCAAGAACCCCTCTTTTAAGTTTCAACTTATGTGGTTGAGAGATCTTTCACTCCATGACTTAATGGTTGAATGGTGGCACAAAGGGAGGCTTGCTTATGGCAGGGCTATGTATTCCTTTGTTAAAAGATCGCAATATGTGAAGTATAGGCTTAAGAGATGGAATAGCCATTGCTTTGACAACCTTCATTACAATAAATTGACAGCTCAAGCTAGATTGTACACTATCACTCGCTAGATTCGGGATCATGGTCTAACGGAGGATTTGAGTAGAGAGGAGACAATAACTGCTAAGGAGTTGGAGGAATGGGAGTTGCGTGAGGAGATTTTTTGGAAGCAAAAGTCTCATATTGGTTGGCTTCAGGAAGGCGATAGAAATATTGCCTTTTTCCAAACCTTGTTAAAGCTAGAAGGAATGAAAATCTTATTACCTCTCTTGTGTCTTCGGAAGGTGCCCAAATTTCATCTTTGGGAGAGATTTCTTGGGAGGATTCTTAGTTCTTCTCAGCTCTGTTTATTGAGGAATCTCCCCCTGTGTGTGCAGATGAAAACTCTATTCTTGATTGCATTCCTTCTTTAGTATCTAATGAGATGAATGTGGCCCTCATTTGACCTATCTCGTTGCAAGAATTGGAGACGATTGCGTTTCAAATGAAAAAAGGTATATCCCCAGCCCATGATGGCTTTCCAATAGAATTCTTCTAGGAGTTTTTAGAAATTATCAAATTGGATCTCCTAGAGGTGGTTTAGGAGTCGCAAAGAAATAAACAAATGTTAAGAGCCATGAATTCTACTTTTTTGGCGCCTATTCCTAATAGGGAAGAGGCTAATTGTCTGGATCATTTTAGGCCCAATGCTCTTTGTAATGTGATTTACAAAATTAATACCAAATTGATGGCACAAAAGGCTTAAGCCTTGGCTCAACTCTTTGATTTCCGAAGAACAAGGTGGATTTGTTGCAGGTAGATAAATTCTTGATGGGATTGTGATTGCTACTAAGGGCATTCATTCTATGGTGACCTCTAAGGAAAAGGCCATGTTCATCAAACTTGACATGGAAAAAGCTTATGACAGGGTCAACTGGGCCTTCTTGCAGAAAGTTCTTTTGGCTTTTGGATTTGGCAGAGAGTGGGTTGATTGGGTCATGAGTTGTGTAACTTCTACTTCCTTTTTTGTTCTTATCAATGGTGAGCCATCTGAGTTATTCGGAGCTTCCAAGGGTCTTTGACAAGGGGATCCTCTATCTCCTTACTTGTTCATTATTATGGTTGAGGGATTGGGAAGACTTATCAAGTCTTGTGTTAGACAAGGGTTGATTTAGGGCTGGAGTTGGGGCAATAGTTTGCTTCCTCATTCCCACCTTTAGTTTGTGGATGATACAACTTTGATGGGCATGGCCAAAATTAATGAAGCAATGAACTTAAGGAAAACTTTAGACACTTATTTGGATGCCTTTGGTCAAAATATTAATGAGGACAAGTCATCTATTTTCTTCTTCAATACTCCTCAGCTTATTCAGAGAAGGATTGCTTGGATTATGTAGTTTTCAATTGGCTCTCTCCCTTTGGTTTATCTTGGGATTCCCATTGCTATGGGTTCTCAACGAGCCTTGGTAGGTTGTTCTAGATAAGTTTCGTAGGAGGGTGTCTTTAGACTTGTAGATGGATTTCATTAGCTGGGTGTGTGATTCTTTTGAAGTAAGTGGTTGAAGCCTTTCCTAGTTACAAGTGCTTTGTGCAGGTTGCCCCTTCGAGCTTTGTTAAGGAGTTTGATGCCCTTGCTCGTCAATTTCTTTGGGCAGGCAATTTGTCCTCTTCAAAGTGAAGCCTGGTTAAGTGGGAATTTGTTTGCAGGTCGAAGTAGGAGGGAGGTCTCGGGCTCAAGCTTGCGGGTTTGAATGGTCAGGTCTTAGCTACTAAATTATACTAGCGATGGTGCACCTGCTAGGATCAAGATTGGCCAAGAATTCTTACTCGTAAGTACCTTTGGGGGGTGAACTCTTCTGATGTGCCTCGGTGTAGCCTTCGGGGGAAGGGATCTATGATTTGGAATACTCTTAAAAATGGGGCAAGGCTCATCAAAGAGGAGCTTTTTTGGATTTGTAATAAGGGTTTTGATGCTCTTTTCTGGTATGACTCTTGGGATGGTTATCCCCCTATCATAACAATGTTTCCTAATTTACAGTCTCTTTATAATAGTTTGCTTGAAGTTGGTTTGAGTATGGTGGAGGACTGTAAATTTGTTTAGGTTTTGGGTTAGGTGGAGGTGGTGCGTTGGAAGGATCCTTAGGAATGGTCGTTGGTTGGTACTGAGGAGGCTTGCCAGGAGCTAGCTAAGATTTTGGCGGGTAGAATGAGTAACTTCCTTAAAGGGAGAAATATTTTGGCCTAGGGTCTTGATCCAAAGGGAAAATTCTTGGTTGCCTTAGGTTACTTGGAGTTGGATAGATAGTTGTATGGAAGGGTTGATGCGCCTTGGTGGAAGAAGGTTTGGAACAATTTTTCTTGGCCCAAATGTAATTTCTTCTTATGGCTGGTAGTCCAAAATAGATGCCTTACTTGGGAGAATTTGTGGAAGAGAGGCTTCCAGGGTTGTTCTATCTGTGTTCTTTGTAATAACAGTGAGGAATGTGCTTCATTTGGCATCTTTGGTGGGAGGCTTGGAATCATGCTTGTGTTCATGCCACATCCTTGGTTGAGTTTTGGGAAAGTTTGGGTAGATCTCTTGCTCAAACTTCTTTTCTTTAGATTGTTTGATTATTGGTCCTACTTTCATTATCTGTCATCTTTGGTTAGAAAGGAATTGAACGATCATTTATGGCGAAAGATCATCAGTAGGATCTGAGAGACTATTTCAGCAAAGTGTGACCTTTCGGTTACAACAAATCCTATTGATATGGCTATCACAAGGAATTTGAATTTGGTTGACAATGGTTCTAGCTATTTTGCAAGTAAAAGATCTAGGCAAGCCAAAAAGAAGATTCATCGGGAGGGCCAGTGGTCTCCTCTTCAATGAGTTCTGAAGGTAAATATTGATGGCTCTTCCAGGGGGAATCCTGGGCATAAGGGGATTGGGGGTATTGGTAGAGATAGTGATGGAGGTGTTGTATTTTTCTTCTCTATCTATAAAGGGCAGCATACTAATAACCTTATGGAGGCCTTTGCTATTCTTTATGCTATAGAAAGAGGATGTTCTCTAGGATGTAAAAAGATTATTTCTGAATCTGATTCATAGATTGTGGTGGATATGTTGAATGAGCAAAGGTTGGATGGAGCTAACTAGCAAGTGGCCATAGTGGTTAAACAAATTTTGAATTTGTGTTGCTCTTTGGAATATATTTCCTTTTGTCATATTCCTAGAGAGTGGAATAGAGTGGCTGATTGTCCGGTTAAGTGGGTTTCAGAGCATTTAGAGCAGTGTGATGTTGGTGACTGGGAACTTTTGTCACCAAAATATTCTTCGGCTTTGGAAAAGTTAATTATGGAGGACAAGAATATGTAGTTGGCTCTTTTGTGGGGTTCCTTTGGGGAACTCTTTTTGTTAGTTGGTTGTTTCTTGGTGGGCTTGTGGCCTTTTGCATTGTATTCTTTCTCTAAAGTTCAATAAATTTTTACCCCCTCTTTCTTTTAAAGAAAAAATGTTTAAATAAAATTAATGTTAATAATTAATAAATATTTAAATTATTTTAAAAAATTAATTAACATGCATAATATTCTAATTAAAATTCTTTCATGCATCTAATATTCTAGATTTTACACAAAAGAATATCTAATTAATTATAATATTATCAACAAAAAATATTAGACACAAAGAATATGAATTAATTTTAATACCATTAACAAATAATATTTCCCTTGAATGTGTATTCCAAAAGGGGGTAAGATGTTGTCGATTGCTTGAAAGAGGGTGATTAGTGTGTAGACAAAAGCTCTCCAATAAGAGCTTGGTTGGTCGGTCAAAGTGGATATGGGGGAATCATTTGGTCATTTGACTTGCAAAATTGGATGTTTTTTCATAGAAAGCTTGATTGGCAAGGCTTGCTTACTACCTAACTTACTTGAGTGTGTGTATTTTACTCGTATTTGTATTTTTGCCTCTCCATCTAGCACATCTGCATCTAGGGTTTTTGAAGGCAAAAAAGTAGGGATTTTGAAATTTTTTAAAGTCAACTTATAGAGGGTTCATTGGAGCATATTTTTTTCTGCTAGATTCTTATTGAGTTTGTGTGGTTTTGTCTAGGACCAATCCACAATTTTTCATACACTCCGCCATAGAATCCCCAATGGATCAGCCCTGAATTCAGATTGGGTACAAACCGAACCTGAATTTGGGCATAATAGAGGCTGAACTGGTAACTTAGTATAATATAATGTTATCATTTGCCACTTGTTTTCATATTCTCCATCATTGCTTTAAACTTTTCATTCATATAGTTTTTAATGTCTTTGTTGAGGTTTGGGTATTCATTAGCCTGATGCCCCTTCTAGTCATTCATTTGTGATTTGGTTTCATCTGCATTGTCTTCTTTCTGGGAAACTCTTCTTCATCTCTTGCAGTCGTAGGTCACTTGTCAATCTTCAATCTTCATGTTTTCTATCTTTTCAAGTAACATAGTAACCTGCTCATAGCAGTTGCTTCTAAAGGGAAAGTTCTTGTCTTTGTAAGGATTATTTGATAGGGAACCAAAGCCTTAATTGTGAAACTGCAAGTGATTAGATGCTATTGGATCTTTTCTTTTTGCCTTCATTATTTCAAACTCGATGTTTCATTAGCCCATACCTCACAACCATATAACACCACTAGTGTGACAAGTAAACAAAATAGGACCATGGTGTCATCCAATCCCACAACTCAACATTCCTACACTTGTTTTGAAGTGCATTAAGAGCTCTCCATACCCCTTGTATCCTTTTTGTCTTGAATGTGTCCCAACTGACTTTACTGTGAAAGTCAAGACCAAGATGTAACCTATGTTCCACCAAGTTTCTGATACGGGGGGATGGCGGAACATGTTTCGGGGACGACATTTTTTTAGGGGATTTTGGGGACGGGGGGACGGCTATATATATATATTTTAAAAATATAGGGAAATTTCAGATATTCGTATGAGTAATGATAATCATAACAATGAACATTGATAAAGGTGCAAATGTAATCACCAATCATATTGACATATACATTATAGAGTCGAACAAGTTAATACTACAACTACTTAATTGCTTCCATAATTCATGTCAAACAATTAATGTGCATATGATATAAAATTTTAAAAATAAAACGCCCAAAGGCTACAAGTTTGGACTACAAATGTCAAAATGTCATAGTCACAAATGTCCAAACCGTAGTAATAGAAAGTATGATGGCTGCCCTCTACTTGACATTTGCCAACATTGCATCAAAATCAGACTCAGAGTCTAAGTCACTGCCAATTTTTCTCTTGCTCACTTGCCTCTTAGCTGCAATTTTTTTTTGGAATCTAAAAATTAACTCAAATGGATTTGAAAGCAAGTTTTATGTTTCATTTTAGGCTTGGGAGGGTGTGGGGTCCACTTAGAAACAATAAAAAAATAAGCATTTTTAATTTCAGAGTTTTTTTTTTTTTTGTAAAAACTTGCTGGAAAAAAGGGGATGGTTGGCTGTCCCCGGGACTGTTAGGGGACGCCTGTCCCCTAACTGTCTAGGGGACGGCGGGTTGTTCCTCTTCCCATCCTCGCCAATCGGGATGTTTAAAAAAAAACTTTTTGGGGACACCTGAAGAACGTCCCCAAGGTGTCCCCTATCCCCGAAACGTCTCCAGTACGGGTACGGGGGGCAAAAGGGTAGGGGACGCGTCCCCGTGTTTCCCTGGATGTAACTCAAAATGTCTCTTTTGTTGAATAAGAGATCCCAGTTGGCATTCTTAAGTAATATGTGATTTTGCTGATTGAATTAAGCATTTTATGTTTCAAATTTTTAAAAGAAAACTACAGTAATGTCTGATTTTTTTTAATTTAAGATGATTTACACATTGCATTGTTTGTGCATCTGTTCCGTTTCTCCTCTGTGCAGGCTAAAATTTAGGAGCTGTCAGAGCATGTTCCCAAAGGTCATATACCTAGGTCAATGACAGTACACATGAGAGGAGATCTCACCAGGAAGGTATGTAATTTGCAAGATAGTATTAAATGTTAATGGCTCTTTTAATTTGATGGTATATGTATATAGTTTTTCCATAACTAAATTTTGTTTTGACCGGGTTGGGCCAGGTGACCTTGTTGAGATCTCTGGAATATTTCTTCCTATGCCTTACACAGGTTTTCGAGCCATGCGAGCAGGTTTGGTGGCTGATACATACCTTGAAGGAATGTCAATTACTCATTTCAAGAAAAGATATGAAGAGTGAGTTTTTTGGCTTCTCATCTGCCTTGAAGTTGTCTTATTCTGTTGTTTTGCAAGGACTTCTTTTTTCTTACATGATACTCCAATAAGTTTTATGAACGAGAAACAACATTATTGAAGCTAGATATTTAATTTATATTTTCATGATGAGATTTAGTATTGTTATAAGAATGATTGAGAGTATTTCAGTTCTCACATGCAGTTGGTGCTGACTTATACTGAATAACATGTGTAATCATTTCCTCACGAATTATTGAACAAGATAGTAAGCTTGATTGTATACAATTACCAGATGAAACAAGAGAGTAAGCTTGATTGTATACAATTACCAGACGATTTTTTGAACTTTTACATTGTATACAATGTAACTATGCCCTAAGGAGTAATACTGAATTTCTATCAACTTGATGTAGCAAGCTTTTCTTGAACAAATTGTATTTTCTTATGTGATGATTTATCAGGATTCAACTTTATAGATTTGAGTCAATTTTTGTTGGATAACTTGATCCATATTTTTTGAGTAGTGGTTCACAAGAATCCATCTCTCATGATCATGCATGAATGATTCACTTAGCACTCATTGCATAGGTGATGCTCACAGGGATGAAATGCTGGAGCATCATCTAGATTCAATGAGTTTTAAGTGGACCAATCATTGTCATGAGAGATAGGTTCTTGTGAACCATTACTCATGAAAGATATGAGTTGATGAAGATTGACTCAACTAAGCAGCTGAATTTTGATGAATAGTCACATAATTTAATTCACTGCCAAAGTACAAGATGAAATTGTATTGTCTATTATTAGTCAGTTGATACAGACCAATCATATATTGGATTGATTCACACATGAAAACAGAAAACCATGATTTGAGGTTTTTATCCACAATATTGAGTCTTTGAATCTCTGCAAAGCACGCAAAGTCTCAAGTCAAGCGGGCAGTGGTGAGGTTTATCACCTTCACTTGGCTGGCTTGCCATATTCATTGTAACATTTTGAATGGTTTATGTAAGTGTAATTTTATTGAGTCTTGGAATCTCTGCAAAGCACACAAAGTCACAAGTCAAGCGGGCAGTGGTGAGATTTATTGCCTTCGCTTGGCTGGCTTGCCATATTCACTGGAACATTTTTGAATGGTTCATATTGTTAGAAGTAAGCTTTCGTGATTTTTTATGTAACTGTAATTTTGTGTTGAATTTTACTGATTAAGGTTTTTTCTATTGACTATTCTTGTACTCTAGGTATGTTCTGCAAGGTGATGAGCAAGAACAAATTGAGCAGCTAGCTGAGGATGGGGACATATATAACAAGCTTGCACATTCTTTGGCTCCAGAAATATTTGGTCATGAAGATGTTAAGAAAGCTCTATTACTGCTGCTCATGGGTGCTCCCACTAGAAAACGGAAGGATGGAATGAAGGTATGATTAATAAACTGGCAGATGTAAATGGAGAGTTTCAAAGGGTAGCCTTCCTGTAACTTTAAATTATGAACTGATTGTTATTACAAGTTGATGTGGATTTATGTTTTATTTCACTTGATTTGAGGGATGATTTTTACCCTTGTTTTTCGGCATTTGAATACTATATGTTTTGCCATAATTTGTAAAATTGGTTGTGGCTAGACCTAAAAGTAAATATCTACCTACTCTTACGATTCCACTTGCATCTAAAGACGAACTGTATATAGCTAATTTTCACTGAATTCACAGATAAGGGGTGATTTGCATGTCTGTTTGATGGGTGATCCTGGAGTTGCAAAGAGTAAGTTATTGAAACACATGGTCAGTGTGGCACCTCGTGGAGTTTACACCACCGGGCGAGGAAGCAGTGGTGTAGGTCTTACAGCTGCTGTTCAAAGGGATCCAGTTACTAGTGAGATGGTCCTTGAAGGAGGGGCTCTGGTATGATTATTTCAGTGCCCTGAGCTGTTAATGGCATTGTAATTGTGGGTTCAGTCGTAGAAGGCTTAGCTGATATCTTGTTCTTTTGGAATATATAGAACAACTGCTGTAACAATACATGTTTGTGTGATGAACCAGGTTATTGCAGATATGGGTATATGTGCTATTGATGAATTTGACAAAATGGATGAGACAGACCGTACCGCCATTCATGAAGTGATGGAGCAACAGACTGTGAGTATTGCAAAGGCAGGCATAACAACCTCGTTAAATGCAAGAACTGCAGTTCTAGCTGCTGCAAATCCTGCCTGGTATGTATGTTAACCATTGATGTTTAATCTAGTTTTTAGGTCCCCAAAATGTATTATTAATCTGAATCCGTAGATTCAACGGACTATTCAAAAACCAGTTTGAAGGGCATTAATGATCACATCCTATAAGAGGGAGAGAACTTCTTGTGATCTGAAGTCAATTGAATCCCTTAACCTCCTTTGTCAGGGTGGCGTGAGTGCTTTTATAGAGGATATGATTACATACTTTGAAATATAGTGATGGAATTATTAGGATATTCCATTATGGCTTCACTAGAGAACAAGAGGTTTTGTTATTATATGTCCGTTCTATATAGTTGAGGCTATTTATGTACACTTGAATCTTGGAATTTGGGTATCCTATAATGCCATTTATTAATAAGCAAACCATTTAATGATAATTTTGTTACAGTTTCTTCCCACATCAATTATATTTCACCATTTGTGCAATGGCTTCAGATAAATTGTTTTTTACTTCGTAAAAACTTTCTTTTCAAAACAGAGTTTCTTCCTTTGTGCAATTTTGATTCCTTAAATTTTGTTTCTCACACTCTAATACTTGTTATTATGACAGGGGCCGGTATGATCTACGGACAACTTCTGCAGAAAATATCAATCTTCCTCCGGCATTGCTTTCCCGTTTTGATTTGATGTGGTTGATACTTGACAAAGCAGACATGGACAGCGACTTGGAAATGGCTAGACATGTGTTATATGTGCACCAAAAGTGTGGACCACCTCCTTTGGGTTTTACTCCTCTTGATTCGTCCATACTGAGGTGAGTAATTGACTGACATTCTTGGATTTTGGTTTTAAAACTTGCGTACAATAATGTTGAATGCATTGTTTATGTTTTATGAGTATTTTCTCCAGGGCTTAAATAGCAGCAGCAAGAAGAACAGTGCCTTCTGTGCCTAAAGATTTAACAGAGTACATTGCCAGTGCGTATGCTTCCATGAGGCAAGAGGAAGCACAGAGTGATGCACCACATTCTTACACCACTGCAAGAACACTATTAAGCATTCTTGGAATCTCAATGGTAATAAGAAATAGTAGATTTGTGTAACCACTGAACATCTAAATCTCTGGGTTGATGTTGTAGCATTAGAGTTCTCCGTGGTGCTTCCAGTGCTAAGGGATGTTTTGTGGTTCCCTTACCATGTGGCCATTAGCAAGTACATGTCAGAAAAAGATCATAGAGGAAATGGCTACTCATGGGAGGTCATCTGAGGATGATTTACCTTAAAATATCTAAATGCTATCTAGGAACTCTTTTAAACACCAAGAATGGTGTTAATAAGTAAAATCTAACTGCAGTTTCCATCCTTACTAATTTTTAATGTGTAAGATCTCTGACTATAACTGTTCATGGACACAGGGTCTAGCCAGACTTCGGTTTTTGGATAGTGTAGCCCAAAGTGATGTAGATGAAGCTCTCCGGTTAATGCAAATGTCAAAGTTCTCCTTGTATGCTGACGAAAGAAAGAAGAGTGGTTTGGATGCCATATCTGACATCTATTCCATCATTAGAGATGAAGCCTCCCGATTGAACACCACGGATGTTCTTGATATGCTAATGCTCTCAATTGGATTTCTCGGAAGGTACTTTCTATGAACTATATTTTAGCCCAAATGATAACAGTTGATTTGTGTGCCATTTTAGTGGAAAACTAAGTGTTGTAAGTTTTTTTTTTCAGGCTTACACGGAAGCTCAGCTTAAGGAGTGCTTGGAAGAATATGCAGCTTTAAATGTGTGGCAAATTGATCCCAACACATTTGACATCCATTTTATTGATGCTTAAGTGAGCAGAAAGAATACCCCTATAATGTTTCCAAAGTTTTAGAAACCTAAAATTTTGCTTTTTAGGTGTTCTCATTGAACTGTTATCAACACCAAAATCTTCTGTTGGTATTAATATGAAAGTTTAATTTCATAGATAAGTTTTAAAAAATAATTACTGTAGGCAATGTCTGCTAGATTCCTAAGCATCATGGGAATGAGTATATTGTTAGCCCTGCCCCTTGTTAGTTTTAGGATCAGAAATGAAATAAACGGAAACACAGAAATACAACACATGAACAATAGAACACAGCATATATCCTAGGAAAACCCTCCTTGAGGGAGAAAAACCCAGCCACAATATATCACTTATAGATTGAATAAAGGAGCGGCAAATTGCTTTACAATTAGGCCACACACTAGGCTGAGCTGATGCAATGATTATAGCACCTCTCTAGATGCAAATACACAAACAATAATGAATATTGATCTCCTTGATGCAAGAATAGATCTGCTGTAAATATCCTTGATATCGATCTGCTCTCAGCAAATGATGGTCTGCTGTAGATATCCTTGATATTGATCTGCATTAAACAATAATATAATCTGCTGTAGCTGTATGAATTCCTTGATAGCATGCGAGTGACTTGAGAATAATTATTGATGATCAAATGAATGAGCATCTCCTTCCTTATATACAAAGTAAGGCGCCTCTTCACAAGGGTTGGCCTCATTCAAGAACCAAGGCTACTTTTCATCTTGGGTCGGCCTTTTAAATAATATTTATATATCATTTATTATTTCAATTTTGAGAGAAGGATATCTTCTGCAGTTAAAACATCAACACTCCCTCTTAGCTAGGGAGGTATCCTTCTAGATATCCATGTCATGGAGTCTCTCAACATGACATCCAAAATGGATACACCCATTTGAGAAAAAGTTCATCACGGAGTCTCAACATGATATTGTCATGGAGACGCTCAATATGATGTCCACCATGGCTACTCCCATGTGTGGAAAGAAACATATGTACAAGTGCCCATCATAGAGTCTCTCAACATGATGTCGTCATGGAGTTTCTCAACATAATGTCCACCATGGCTACTCCCATGTGTGGAAAAACACAAGTACAAAGGATTCATCATGGAGTCTCAACGTGATGTCTCATCTTAGTCTCAGAGATGAACAAGGGCTCGCACCTCATATTTCTCTGTCTTAGAGAAATATACACTACAAGGGCTTTCACCTCATACTTCTCCATCATAGAGAAATATACACTACCAAGGGTTTTCACCTCGTACTTTTCTGTCACAGAGAAATACACACTAACAAGGGCTTTCACCTCATACTTCGTCACAGAGAAATAGACACTAACAAGGGCTTTCAACTCATACTTCTCCGTCACAGAGAAATATACACTAACAAGGGCTTTCACCTCATACTTCTCCGTCATAGAGAAATATACATTACAACAAATCTTCATGATGATGTGACTCCCTCTGAAGCTCCAAGTACTTGCATCGACCTCCTGACCTCCTTGTCCAAGGTTGCCTCTGATGGTTTGTTAGACTCCCTCTGAAAGTTAATTCATCCTCTTTGAAGAACTTGATCGCAATGACAACTTGACTAGGTTCTTCCTCTTCAAGAGATGTCTACACTTATGTGCCACCAACTCAGTCCCATGGCAACAAGCTGTGTCTCCATTCTTCAGCTCACGTGACTTCCTCACAAGATGCATCAAGCTCTTCCTCCCTTGAATGCAATCTCTCATCATCCTTATGCTCCTCAGTCCGTCCTGAAAGCATTTTAGAGAGTTTAATAATAGTTCATAGAACTAAACTATCCCGAAGAGAAATACCAATGCTAGAATCATACATGATTCACTATTCCAATGTTATTACATGAATTAATAACTAAAAAAAAAAAAACATTCAAGGTACAAGCATAAAATACTTATCTCTTTATGTTGGTACACCAATGAGCTAGACTTGTAGCTATGTCTCATCTTCGACACCTTCTCTCAATCTCGGCCTGATGGAAAGTGGGAATATGAATCAACCGTTTATCAAAGATTGAAGACTCCAAAAAATTTGAGATCACATTATGAATCAATGCACTCACACTCATGCGATGAAAGAGTTTAAGGAATCAAAAGAGTGAATAAATCATCAAGACTTTCTTCCACATGGCCAAAGAGAATGCAATATAGGAGAAATGCCACGAAATGTTAAGCCACCCTTAATCAATGAATCAACGAATACCACAGGAGTTGTCCCTCCATACATCTCCACTGCAACCACATTGAACATTTATGTGTGCAATGAATAGGCTTGTCGTTTTAATCATTACTTCCTGACTGAGTTTCTGTTTAACCAAATCTGATCAAATCTTTTCTTAGACCCGCTCTGATACCATGTTAGTTTTAGGATCAGAAATGAAATAAACAAAAACACAAAAATACAACACATGAACAATAAAACACATGTATCTTGGGAAAACCCTCCTTGAGGGAGAAAAACCCAGCCACAATATATCACTTATATATTGAATAAAGGAGCAACAAATTGCTTTACAATTAGGCCACACACTGGGCTGAGTTGATGCAGTGATTATAGCACCTCTCTAGATGCAAATACACAAACAATAATGAATATCGATCTCCTTGATGCAAAAATAGATCTGCTATAAATATCCTTGATATCGATCTGCTCTCAACAAATGATGGTCTATTGTAGATATCCTTGATATCGATCTGCTATCAGCAAATGATGGTCTGCTATAGATATCCTTGATATCGATCTGCATTAAACAATAATATAATCTGCTCTAGCTGTACGAATTCCTTGATAGCATGTGAGTGACTTGAGAATAATTATTGATGATCAAATGAATGAGCATCTCCTTCTATATATACAAAGTAAGGCGCCTCTTCACAAGCAAGGCGACTCTTGACAAGGGTTGGCCTCATTCAAGAACCAAGGCGAATTTTCATATTGGGTCGCCCTTTTAAATAATATTTATATATCATTTATTATTTTGATTTTGAGAGAAGGATATCTCCTGTAGCTAAAACATCAACACCCCTGCCTGCATCAGGCATACTTGTGTTCTCTTTGTTGTTTCTTTGGAGCATATTAGTTTGTGTTGAAATTGAAAATTGTGCCAGGCAAAAAATATTCTAGTTTTTTAATGTTGGTGTTTTATTTCTATTTTCTTTTTCCTAAAAATAATTGCTATGCAATATTTAGATTGTCTATTGGATTTTGCTTGGGTGAATTTGTGATTTTTCATCTTTAAAATTATAAGAAAATGCACCTACAGTGAACACAAAAAAATTAACCGAACTGCAAATAATGTTACATAATGCCACTTGCCTCTTGTGATATCTGCATGTCTGTGGAGGCCAAATATAGAAAAATATTTACAATTTTTAATTAGTATTATTATTTTTTTATGCAGGAGCAACGTGGCGGCCATGACAATCTAGGAGATTTTCAGCATGCAAAATTACTTCTTTAGAACATTGACAGCTTGGGAAGTAGTTTGCAGGATGTTTATGGTGCCTTCTGTATATACCCATAGCAACATTGTCTTAGTGATCTAGAAGTGAAGAGAAGGAAGAAGGTGGCAAGCTATAAGGTTTATACAGTGAGGGGTAAGATGAAAGGCCTCTTTTTGCAAGAGTTTTCGCTGGATCAAGGACAAGTATACATAAATACTGCAAGGATGGTGAAGATAGGAGCAGCCTTTCTTGTAAAGTCAATTCTTTTTGTGTTATTTTTGAGCTTTGAATTTCTAAAGATGCATTTGTTGAATTGTATATTTGTTTGCTTCATATGATTTCTATCACGGGTTCTGCTATTGCAGGGTGATTTCTTCATATTATACCACGTGTAGTTTCATGAATGTTATGTGCTTCATTTTGTTTACACGTTATATAAAGCAAATCAATGCATTTGCTTCTAATGGAGTATTGGTCAAATGTGGTGCACGATGGATCATTTCTTGCACCTGTTCTAATATACAATGCTAGAGCTAAACTAATTAGGAAGAGAAACAAATTTATTTTTTCTTATAAGAGACAACAATTGATGAAAAGGAAATACCGTTCTAACTTAAAGCAATCATACCCATCAAACTACACATTTTGGCATTTGCTTCTAGTACAGTATTGGATAATATTTTGTGGTGGATCATTTTGTGCTTTGTTTATCTAATAGCTAGTTATCGAATTGTGCATTTCCTCCAACATTTCAGATATGGGATGTTCTAGTGTTTTTTAATTCGTGACGAGATTCCAAACAGTTTTTGGTGTTGTGTTTTTTCATGGAACTCGACATGATTCCACAACTTGACAATTTGCATCTTTTGATAGAATGGAATTATTCTCTCATAGTGGTGCAGGGGCACCTTTGCAAGAGCATGCCTCCATGAGGCAAATTTATGATTTTGAGTTGGTTAAGGTATTTTCATGATGTAATAAGGCTTAAAATAGCCATTTTGAGGTTGTAATGGTCTTAGGTAGTTGTTTTAGGCATAAAGTGCAAAATTGTAAAGTATTGACAAAGTTGTCAATTTCAAATATTGGAAAAATGCAAAAAGTTGTAAAGGCATGGAATGCCAAGGGACAAGGTAGTTATAGAGGCAGTTTTAGGCATTGGTAAGAGTCATTTTGAATTATAAATATGTGTGAACTCGTTGAAGGAGGTTGTTGAGGTTTTAGAGAAGGTTTCTAATAGAATAACTCAGATTTATTGCTATTTTTTGTGTTTTTCCTCCATTTCCAGCCATTGTACGGTTTCGTACAGGTAGTTGATTATCTATGATGCATGTGAATTGAAAGAAAGGTGTTGATCTCTATTTAAAGTTGTTTTGAGTGTTTTGCATTGAGTCTTGAGCAATTGGTGGCCTCATTTCTCCAAGTGGTTAGGAAAACAAGGCATAAGGGTTTGAAGTACAAAATGTGTTGAAAAGGCCATTCCTCCTCTATGGGCTGTAACTCAGAGGAATGAGCCTATGTAAATTAGGTAGAGTGTAGGAATAGGAGTTTTGTGTTGACAAAGTGAACTTAAGGGTCTTGAGATGCTGGTAAAACTTAGTTTTTTGTGCCTTTGAGCAATGTTAGTGGTGGTGATTTGAAGGAAAGAGTTAAGAACTTGGTAGGATTTGATGAAATTTGTGTGAGCAGATGTACTTTGATGTGTTTTGAAGGTTTCAGGGGTTAAGAGAGGTCAGTTGTGAGAAAGAGTGATAAACCCTAGTTGTGAAGGGTGAAAACAAGTGAAAAAGTGAGGTTTTGTGAAGGAAGTGTCATAGCGACTTGAGGGCAGCATAAGAGGAAGATGAAATGAGCATGAGCAGGCATAAATAAGCTTGTTTGAAGTGGTTTTTTGATTGTGAGAGGTTAGGGTATATGATTTTCAATAAACCCTAGTTGAAAGTGAAGAAAAGGAGGGTCTAAGTGAGAGGGTTGTGACCTGAAAAGTGGAAATTTTGTGGTTTTGATGGTTGTCTAATGACTGTTTAGTGGTTTCAAGGATTGGTTGTGTGATTTGAGAGGTGTCTCTTTGGAAAAGAGGCCTAATTGAGGGCTAATTCAACGTTGAAAGCCAGGTTTGGAATCAATGATCCAAAGGAGTTGGTATTGAGTTTTTGATATGTGAAAGTAGGCCATGATAGGTGCTTGATTTGGTGATTTGTTGACAAGGTTGTTTGAGAAAATTGAAAGTTGTGTCAAGAAAAGTGAGTTGGCTGACCTAGTAGGAAGACTAGAGTGAATGTTGAAAACAAGAAAAAAATTGAGTTTTGAGTGGAAAAGTGGATTGAATCCTCATTGAATGGTGAAAGTAAGTTGTTTAACTGCCTTGCATTGCATTAGTTGGTATCAGAGCACAACTTGAGGATTCTTGAAGGAGATTGGATGGTTGGTTGTAGTTGGAAGTTGGAGAGTCAAGTCAACATGGCGATGGAAATAAGAGGAGCAACACAAAGGAATGCAATTTTCAAGACCACCTGCAAGTGTCAAGGTAAGGTATGCACTGTGATGGTTGATTCAAGTAGTTTAGACAATTTGGTATCTCAAGAAATGGTAGACAAATTGCAATTAGAGAGGATACCCCATGAGTCACCTTATTCTGTTTCTTGGGTAAATGGTGAGCATGCTTTGTTGATCAAAGAACAAGCTTGGGTTGAGTTTCATATAGGTGCATATAGAGATAAAATTTTGTGTGATATTGTGCCTATGAGTGTGTGCCATCTATTGTTTGGGAAGCCATGGGTGTATGATAGATTTGCTCTATATGATGGAAGAGAAAATAGTTATAAGATAAAAAAGGATGGAGTTACTTTTAGTTTGATTCCTTTGATAGAAGAAGATGAGAAACAATGCAGGACAAAGAGAATTTTGATGTAGGGCAGTAGAGTGTCTATGAGACATGACAAAAGCAAGTATAGAGAAGAAGCAGCCTTGGAGAAAATGGAAAATGCAGGGACAATAGAGAGCAGGTCTGATGAAATAGAGATGAGAACAAAGGATGAAATGGATGCAAGAGAATGGCTTAGGAACAGGCAACAAGAGTTTGGTGAGAACACCTTGAGGAAAGAATGTTGTCCACTGATTGGACAAGCACACAAAGTGCAACAAAAGGATAATGACAAAGAAGATAGAAGGCAACAAGTGTTTGATGGTAGAGGTGTTGAATGACCTAAAGACAAAGAGGTTTTAGATGAAAGGAGAATGAAGGTAGAGATGGAAGGACAAAGAAAAGAGAAAAGATGGATTGTTGAAAGCCATGAAGGGCTTGGAAGGAGTGAAGAAATCAAGATGGGAACAATGGTGTGTCCCTTGAAGGTAGAAAAGAGCAAGGAGTAGCCAAGTATTGAAGAAACAAAGGTGATTAAGTCAAAAAATATAGAGGTCATGATGACAAAAGGTTTGATGCTGGATAAGAAGATGAATGATGCAAAGAGCCAAGACATAAGGCTAGTAGAGGAAGGTATGACAGTTAAGGGAGAAGAGGAGCTCATAGAGAGCATGGCAAGTGAAGTGGGTTGTCCATTAGGAGGACAAGAAGACAATGGATCTGAAAGTACAGAGATGAAAGAGAGTTCAGTCAAAGACAAGAGGTCTAAAAACAAAGAGAGCCAAAGAAAGTGGCAAGAGCAAGTAAAAGAGGTTGAAGAAAAGCACAGTGAGAGGCTGATGCTTATAGTAGATGACAGAAGAATGTTTTTGAACAAGTTAGGACATAGTTCCTTAAGGAAGAATGTCAAGAAAAGATAATAGAAAGGTCGGTAAGCCAAGTGGAATGGCGAAAGGCAAAGAAAGAGTTTGTAGAAAGTGTAGTCACCATGAAAGGTGAAGTTGAAAAGGAAAAGTGTTTTAGTGTCTCAGAGATGGAAGAGATTGAGGAAAAGAAGTTGGTAGAGGTTGGCCAAATGAAGGCTAGAGGAAAAGTGTTGGTAAGATCTCCAAATGAGATGGAGAAGGAGGCAAAAGATGTGGTTAGGACAGTGGATTGTCCTAGATTGGTAAGATTACTGATGTGGCAGTTGTATGTTGTTGTGATAGTGGTTTTAAGCATAGGGAACCTGAGAAAGATTGTGAGAAGAAGAGTTAAGAGATAGAGGATGAAGGGAGTCATGAGTTACTTCCTTGTTTTGATGATTGTGATGATGAGAATCAAGCCATGGGTTAAGATGGAGGATAGATTGAGTATGGGTCATTTTGCAGAGAAAGAAGTTGAAGAACTGAGAAAGAGCAGATGGATGAAGCTGGTCAAAGCAAATCAGAGCAAGGAGT
This sequence comes from Sequoia sempervirens, assembly GCA_007258455.2. Lineage (NCBI taxonomy): Eukaryota > Viridiplantae > Streptophyta > Pinopsida > Cupressales > Cupressaceae > Sequoia > Sequoia sempervirens. The sequence continues at coordinate 70,973 of VDFB02345747.1, read as the reverse complement.
TATTGATTCAGGTTGACAAGGCAAGGAGAAGACCACATTGTGTGGACAAGTACAAGACAACAATCAAGATGAAGCAAATGCAAGCACAAAGAAGAGCATCAAAGGTTGAAGATCATGAAGATGTTGCAGATTCAAGGTATGAAGGCTTCCAAGGGACTTGGAAGGAAACTTGTGGCCGAGTGAATTGTTCAGGGGCACCTTTGCAAGAGCATGTCTCCATGAGGCAAGTTTATGATTTTGAGTTGGTTAAGGTATTTTCATGATGTAATAAGGCTTAAAATAGCCATTTTGAGGTTGTAATGGTCTTAGGTAGTTGTTTTAGGCATAAAGTGCAAAATTGCAAAGTATTGACAAAGTTGTCAATTTCAAATACTGTAAAAATGCAAAAAGTTGTAAAGGCATGGAATGCCAAGGGACAAGGTAGTTATAGAGGCATTTTTAGGCATTGGAAGGAGTCATTTTGAATTATAAATATGTGTGAACTCGTTGAAGGAGGTTGTTGAGGTTTTTGGAGAAGGTTTCTAATAGAATAACTTAGATTTATTGCTATTTTTTTTATGTTTTTCCTCCATTTCTGGCCATTGTACAGTTCTATACAGGTGGCTGATTATCTATGATGCATGTGAATTGAAAGAGATAGGTGTTGGTATCTATTTAAAGTTTTTTTGAGTGTTTTGCATTGACTCTTGAGCAATTGGTGGCCTCATTTCTCCAAGCGGTCAGGAAAATAGGGCATAAGGGTTTGAAGTACAAAATGTGTTGAAAAGGCCATTCCTCCTTCTGTATGGGCTGTAACTCAGAGGAATGAGCCTGTGCAAATTAGGTAGAGTGTAGGAATAGGAGTTTTGTGTTGACAAAGTGAACTTAAGGGTCCTGAGACGCTGGTAAAACTCAATTTTTTATGCCTTTGAGCAATGTTAGTGGTGGTGATTTGAAGGAAAGAGTTAAGAACTTGGTAGGATTTGATAAAATCTGTGCGAGCAGATGTAATTTGATATGTTTTGAAGGTCTGAGGGGTTAAGAGAGGTCAGTTGTGAGAAAGAGTGAGAAACCCTAGTTGTGAAGGGTGAAAACAAGTGAAAAAGTGAGGTTTTGTGAAGGAAGTGTCATAGTGACTTGAGGGTAGCATAAGAGGAAGATGAAATGAGCGTGAGTAGGCATAAATAAGCCTATTTGAAGTGATTTTGTGATTGTGAGAGGTCAGGGTATATGATTTTCAATAAGCCCTAGTTGAAAGTGAAGAAAAGGAGGGTTTTGTGAACAAGGGTCTAAGTGAGAGGGGAGTGACCTAAAAAGTGGAAATTTTGTGGTTTTGATGGCTATCTAATGACTATTTAGTGGTTTCAAGAATTGGTTGTGTGATTTGAGAGGTGTCTCTTTGGAAAAGAAGCCTAAGTGAGGGCTAATTCAACATTGAAAGCTAGGTTTGGAATCAATGACCGAAAGGAGTTGGTATTGAGTTTTTGATATGTGAAAGTAGGCCATGATGGGTGCTTGATTTGGTGATTTGTTGACAAGGTTGTTTGAGAAAATTGAAAGTTGTGTGTTGGCTAACCTAGTAGGAAGACTAGAGTGAATGTTGAAAACAAGAAAAGAATTGAGTTTTGAGTGGAAAAGTGGATTGAATCCTCATTGAATGGTGAAAGTAAGTTGTTTGAGTGCTCTGCATTGTATCACATAGCTTATCTCTCTTGTGCTTTCATAAAATTCCTAGATCTTTGGTGGCTATAATCTTTATCCAAATCTTGCTTGGTGTAGAGTATTATATACCAACTCTTACATGGTATTAGAGCTTGTGGGATTGATTCTTGTTAGTATTTATTGAGAGATTTAGATTACAAATCTTGGTGGATCATAAAAATTTGAGTATACTCTTCTCTTGCTCAAAATGATGACCTGAAGAATTAAAAAAACTTGAAAAGAAATGCCATATTTGGGGTTTCCTCTTTGTGACTTTGTATTGTAGGTTTATTTTGGAGCTTGATGGTGTAGATAAGAGCTCACCATTGAACTCAAAGGGTCCAAGAAAGTCATTTTTCCCTTTTGTTTCATCCAAATCAGACATTTGAGGCAAAATCTATGAGGATTTGAAGAGAGAGGTTTGGTGTCAGATCCAACAAAGAGCCACCATTATAGATCATTTTGGGTCAAATTTGACCCTACCATTGTGCTTAGAAGGCCCAAAACCCCTTTTCTCGTGTATAAATACTTTCATTTTTTGCATTTTTTTTTTTATAGTTTTAATTTTTTTGACCATCTTAAATTTGATGGCCAAATGACCGTCATCAAATACTATGCTAAATTTGACAGCCTAATGACTTTCAAAATTATGTCTTAAATTTGACAGTCAAATGACTTTCAAAAGTATTGTCTTAAATTTGACAGTCAAATGACCTCATTTGTGATTGTTAAATTTGATGGCCAAATGATCGCTAATAGGTTGCTCCAATCTGCCCCCTCTTCATCATCAATTTGGAATTTATAGTTCAAATTGAAATGACAATAAATTAGTCATCTAACCTCCTTTTTTCAAGATTTTTTTTATTTGGGGTAGAATTTTGTGATTGTGTTAAATTTGATGGCCAAATGATTGTTAATAGGTTGCTCTAATTTCCCCCCCTCTTCATCATCAATTTTGAATTTATAGTTTGAATTGAAACAACCATAAATTAGTCATCTAACCTCCTTTCAAGATTTTCTTTTTATTTGGGGTAGAATTCTGTATTTTCATAGTGGTTTAATTGGTTTTTTATTTTGGTGTTGGCTATTTAGAAATTTTAGATTTTCATAGGTGGAGTTATTCTCGTTTTGGAAATTTCTAGGACTCCTTTTTAGCTCATACAGTAACATTTTTGGTTGATTTTTTTGAAAGTGCATACTATGTACTTTGGAGTGGTGTGATCAGATTGATCTTATTCCATGTAATTTTTTTACTTTGAGCTTATGGCCAAATTTGGCATGTGTAAGAACTAAGATCAAGTCCACTTTGTTATTTCCAAAAAGTGGCACTTGTAATCTCACTAATAATAAAGTGCAAAACCATATATTTCTTGGAGGGATTGAGTAATTTGAGGGGATTATCTTGTGTTTATTTGCTAATTGTAATCATGTCTTCTAATGCATGGAAAGTAAAATGTGATTACTGTGGGAAGAAAAATCATACAATCGATAAATTCTTGTTGAAAGAACTTGATGATTTGAAACTTCTTTATGAACTTCATCAGTTGCAACAACTTTGCATTGCCAATAGCATCACTTTGCCTAATTCCTCTAAACTAGCATAAACTAAATCATCTAGTGTTCTTAATTCATCATATGTTGAGGACATAATGGGGGATGATAAGTGTAGTCTAATGGCATGCATTGAGATATAATCTCATTCATCTACTATTGTACCTGATGATGCTTGTGTTGAAACAATTTTGACTCCTTGTGATTTAGTGCAACAAGACATACATTGTCTTCCAACTACATCTACTTGGGATGAGTACAACAAACATTGTTGGTTTGTTTTGTGAGTCTTGCATTCAGATTTGGGAGACACCATAGATTTCATTCATCTTTTCTTTGATGAAGATGATCCTTTAGTTGTTGTGAGGGAACACTTTGACCCTCTTGTTCATTCTCTACATGATCATTCTTTGCAATTTGACATGAGTGGATTATTTTGGATAACATTTGGAGGAGGCTTCTTTATCTTCTAAGGGGGTAAATTTGTCTTTGGATTATGTTCTACAATTGTTTCTAGGAAATTCTAGATTGTCATCTTCTATAATGTGGCCTTGAATGCCTATTTGGAGTGTGACAACTTCCAACATCGACATGGAGACACTTGAGAATTCTTTAAAGACATCACACATAATCTTTCTTCCCTCATCTTCCTTTCAAGAATGGGAAAACATCCTACATACCATCTTGGTTTTTGCTTCTTCCTAAGGGGCGAAATGTTATTCAACGATCTTGGATTCTCTTCAACATTCAATATCAAGAATCTACCATCATTGCAAGAGACTCAACATTGAAGGGTGCTAAACAATCTCTCTTCTCTTTTATGGGGGGTCTTTTTCTTTACATGGGGTTTTTCCCTTCTCATTCTTCAACAAGAGCATTTTGTATCTTTTCTCTCTTTTGGGGAGGAGTTTTGTCCCATTTGGTTTTCTCATTTTCTTTGTTTGTGAGAGATTACATTTGTACATGGGTACCTAACATGGCCTCATAGATGGGACCCATCTTTGCATCATTTGCATAATAATCTACCACTCCCTAAGTTGCACTTAAGGGTGGGTGTTGGTGTAAATATGTGTTTTACCTATCTAGTTCATTAGTGGGTCCTATTTACATGTTAAATTTACTTAGGCTTTAGGAGGGAATATTTCTAGGTGTTAGTTGTCATTATATCTTATCTTATCTTATGAATTTTAGTACTTGTGACCTAATTCATTTAATATTAATTGTCTCATGACATAAGATTAAGACACTTATCATGATCTTGTCTAATCGTGTGTCTCACCTTGGTTAAATAACTAGGTGGTCTCATGTGTAAATTATAACATTGGTGTCAATCATATCATCATAATATATCATTTGCATCCTTTGATAGAATGGAATTATTCTCTCATATCTAATCTCTCTTGTTCTTTCATGAAATTCCTAGATCTTGGGTGGTTATAATCTTCAGCCAATTCTTGCATGGTGTAGAGTATTCTATACCAACTTTTACAACATACACCACTATTTCATTTTTCCAAAGTATGAGTAGGATGGAAATTATTATGCCTCGTGTGGGGAATGATGTATCCCATGAAGGAAAAGGATGGATATGAGTGTATTGCTACTATGATAAAGGTGAATAAGGTGCATGTTATTGAGGTCACTAATGGAATATTTTCATGTCAAGTGTTTATACATTACGTGAGTGTAAATTATTCATAAGTGTGTGAAGCTCAAGAAAGGGATAATCAAATACATGAAGCTTAGTTGTATGGATGAGACTCATTTAGGACAAAAAATGAGTAATTAGGAAGAAACCAAGGGACTTATTCGATTGCCCCTAGTTGAAGAATTTAGGAACAACTAGATGTTATTTCAAATTTATTCTTATAGGTTAAATAATAAGAAGGAAATATTGTCCACTTAGTATAATATCTCTTTGCAAAATAATAAAGGAGGATAGATATACACTTTTCCCTTACCAAAACTAGTTTCTCCTTTGTTGCCCAAATTTTTTCCTTCATTTTTTTTTTGCTTGGTAAATCGCTGCTAAGGGGCTACACCTGTCACTTTTGATTGGAGCTATGAACCAGTGAGGCCACATTTGGGGGACCTCATCCTCACCATTCATATTCCTATGCCTGCTTGCATTCCCACCAAGCTCCCTATAGGACCTGGCTTCATTCCTCCATCTGCTGCGCTTGCTTGCATTCCCGCCAAGCTCCCTATAGGACCCAACGCCATTCCTCCTATCTGCTTTTCCTGCCTGCATTCCCACCAAGCTCCCTGTAGGAACTGACGCCAATCCTTTGTTTGGACACCCCTTCTAGCTCCACCTCTCTATCGATCCCTCCAACTCCCATACCCCGCAGTAGTGCACACCACCCATCCCCTCCTTTGTGTGTTGATCACTACCACCCTTGCACGGACACTCCTCCAACATCTGTGCATCGTCCAACATTCCCTTCATTCTTTGGCCAATGATAGTTCATCCCACCTTCCACTGGTGGGATTCAAACTCAAGACAACAAGGAAGTTGCTACTTGCAACTTGTCGTTGCACTGTGGGGTCATCCCCTTTTTACTTCAATTTTTTTATTGAAATTATGTGTAGTGAAAATCATTTACGAGGGAGTCTTTGCGGAAAGTAAGCGTTAAATTTCAAAACTTTGTAAGGTTTTCCCCTTTTGTTGTCATTTGTAAAATTTTCTAAATTTTATCAAGTTTTTTCTTAGTTTGAAAAATATGTAAAATTGTGATAGGTTCTCTTTGTTAGCAAGTTACTGAGTTTGAAAATCTTCCAAAATCATGATATGTTCTTATTTTTGGTGCTTTGGGAAGTTCCTAAACTTTTTATTTTCCTGATAGCTAGTTTTTCCTTTTTTATCACATTTTTTTTTAAGTTTCCAAACTTTGAAAAATGTTGACAAGTTGTGTTTCAAAGTATTTGGGTTCTTTATTTCAATAAGTTTGTGAGTTTGTGAGCTTCTCAAAAGATTAAAAAGTAGAAGAATTGATTCTAAAAGGTTTCAATGTTTGTTTTTTGGTTGGTTCATGAGTTCACAAAATGTTTGAAAATTTGAGAAAGCTCTAAATATTTCAAAAGGTTCTAAGAAGATGGTGAATTTTTAGTGTGTCAACATTTTAATGAGTTATTTAACCTCATAACTCACATAAAGTTAGGAATTGATTCAAATGGTCAATCTTAGTGTTCGTGGTTCATTTGTCACAATTATTTTCTCAAACAATGAAGACCCATTATTTCAACTTGTTGGTGTTGTTATCCTTTTGCATTTAGTGTTATTTCTCCTATTATGTTGTGAAGTAGGATTGTTTTTCTTCTCATTCAATGGATTCCCACTCATTTAATTTTATCTTCTAGTGTTTATCATTATGGATCATTATTGAAATTTTTGAAAATTCCCTTTTATAATTTAATGAGCTAAAAACACCAACAACAATGTTCACTCATTAACATCCTTTTCACTTCTATACATCAATATTTCCTTAAAACCCTTGTTGATTTTCTTTGGTTAATTTCTAAGCTTCCCAAAATGAAGTACAAGTATCAAGCTTATGAGCATTCCTCCAACATTCACAATTTGCTTGCTAAAGTGGGGGATAGTTAGCTTGGATATATTGATATGGACGAATTTTGGAGTTGAATGAAAGAAAACCCTAGGGCACCTATGGAAGAAGTAATATTTACAAGTGGCTTGGCTCATGTTGGTGAATTCCTAGTGGCATTTCAATGTGAAAATTTGCTATTGGCATGTTTTGAGCATTATAAATCAAACACTAGAGAAATTAGATCATTTGATGACAAGGTAGTTGCTACATTTGATGGCCTAAATTTTTGTCTATTCTTGAGATTGCCTCCACAAGACAATTTTTTTGAAGTGTTGAAATAAATAGCCTCTATTTCCATGATAAGAGAGACATATATATGAAAAATATTAAAGGTGCCTAAAAATGGAAAGTCTCAAATTTCCAATGCTTGCAAAGTTCACATTTCATCAAAGAATTCTTTTGACATAATCAATTTACTAAATATAATTTTAGGGAGAAAATATACCAATGTTTTTGAGTAATAGATGTGCAAATTCATTACAATTGTTTATGGATCACAATACATCAATTTGGGAAAAACCATAAGTGATAATTTATATGATCAACCAATTGATTTTTTGAAAAATAGTTTTTTCTATATGTCATCCCTATATGTTTTATACTATTGTAAGCATATGAGAGTTTGGCCTAGATTATAGACTGAAGGGGTATATGATAACACTATGAAAATCTATGATTACTACCCACAACTCTATTAGGATATTGGAAGTAAACACTACCAAAGAAGATAATAATGCTTTCAACATGTTGACTATAAAGAAGCTACAAGAAGACATAGGGATTATGATTTCACTTGAAGCCTCTCAATTGATCACTCAATATGGTATAGATTCTTTATCCAATATCCCAAGTTCTCATATACTAGAATTGGAGGATTTGAAGGTTTTCCTACTAAATTTCCACATTATGCTTATTACTATTTTATCTTCATTGAAGTATTTAGACAAATGACAAGAGTAAGCTAGAAGAGTAAATAATAAAAGAAGATAGGATACCCATTTCTTGTAAATATAATTTATACTTGGAAATCATTTCTTGATGCACAAAATGCAGAAATATTGTTGATAAAAATAATTATGTATTTTTATGCAACAAGGATAAAATTTCACAATAAAAAATGTCAAAGATAATATTTATATTGGACCAACATATAATCTTGTGTTTGATGTTGAGGATTTGTTGATGAATTTGAGGTAAGGAAAAGATATTGGATGAGGATGACCATGGAGTATATTAAAATATAATATATGCAATAGAGTATAGGTGTATAAGATGATAGTCCTAACCTTGTGGATGCTATTTTTATTTCTACCATATAAATACAACCTCTCCCACCTTTCAACTTGGCTAAAAAGAAGGTTGTAGAAATCAGAGAAACAACAATTTTTTTTTCTAAGGACCAAGAGATGGATAGACTCCAAAAAATTTGAAAACATTGCTACCAAGTCTCCTCTCAAAGATAATACATCAAGGAAAAAAATATGCTACCTCCTTATCTATACCACCAATCACAATTACATATTCTATAAGGTCCAAGATAATTGTCGATGAAGGTTATGATGATGAAGACCCTTAAAAGAAGGTTTATTTAAAAGCATTATGTGAGGTATCAAATTAATTGCCAAGGAAGAAATTAGAAGAAGAGCTCCTCCTCAAAAGGATGAAGGAAATTATGCCATTCTTATTGAAGAGAAACCATAGATAACTTCTTCACCTAATTCCTCCCCACTAGTTTCTTCTCCACCTCACACATCCTCTCTTCATACAACCACTCCTCCACCTTCATCTCCACCCCTAGTTAATACTAACACTAGTTCACCTCCAAACCTAATCTTCCACCTTTGACACTAAAAACTTAGACAGTCGCATCCCCCTCTCTTTGGATTAAAGAGGTTACATTGCAAACAAAATAAATTGATACAAGCTACCCATAACCAAGGAAGGTTCACATAACTTTCATATTAATGTCTGACTCCTCTAGTAATCAATTTATTGAAGTTGTTGAGCCCACAAAAGATAAAAATTAAAAAAAATGTTATAGAAACTTATTTCAATATCACTAGAGTAGACTTGGGTCCATCCACACATGATGGTGATATTCACAATACACATACATCAATTGAAAGGTTGATTGAAAAAGTGGAGAAAGAAAAAGAAGAAAAATAATATTTGGAGGAAATTGTGAAATTGAATTCCTATATCAGATCAATAATTAATACTTCCACTCAGCCATTAGATGATTTTAATTCATCCTCATCTAATGATGTTATAATCCCTAATATCATTGAAAAGATTGGAAAATGTAGACATACAAAAATAACCGAGGCCTGCAAACTCTATTTTTCCATATTTCTTCTCAACATAATTAAAATATTTAATTATGTCCTATGGCCCAAATTCAACTATTAATTAAATAATTCTTAATTATTAATTAATTCATATCTTTTATTCCTCCTGATTATTTAAATAAATAAATTACATTTATTTATTTAAATATGTCTAATTTCTTATGTTTCGCTATAATTAAATAAATTCCTAAATTTATTTAATTATTCATTTTATCCCTTCCTCTACAATTAAATGATTTCCATTAATTATTTAATTGTCCCTTTTGTCTTTTTCCTCCAAATTTAAATAAAATCATTTATTTAAATTCCCATTCTCATGTTCCCACCAAGTAAATAATTAAAAATCATAATTTGATGTCTTGGCCCCACCACTTTTGAATTAAATTACCTTTCCTTCTTAAAAGCATATGCAAGTCAACCTTTTTACGAAATATTCATGCATAAACTTACGGTAACACGTTGTGCAGTTCAATGTTAGTCATCCTTGTTCAAGTGTATGCCAGTCTGAATGTTCATAGCTCTTATTACATTTAGGTGTATCACCATAGAAATAATGTTCTCATTAGTTTTAATTTCTAAGCATTCTCCTTCTACCCTGTTCCTTTACAAAATTAGTAGTTTAGGGGACACCATAGGAAGCCGGCCTTCTCTGGAGGTTGACCTCTCTTTACAAGAAACCCACAGCTTTAGAGGTCTTCCCATGTTACACTGAGGTGTTGAACATCGGGTTCAACAGGGTGCAATTTTAGTGGATAACAATTATATTTTAACAAAATATTGTAGTGACAAATTTGTTTACCAAAATCCTCATATCATCATTTAAAAAAAAATCAGCATATTAATGTTTTTGAAATATTGCAATGTTTTTGAAATATTACATTTATTTTTAAAACATAGTAATTCCTTCTCGTAATAAATTGAACTTCTATTTTTTTTAAGATGGGAAAGTAATTAACATTTTGGTTGTTTTACAAATTTCAAAGTAGAGTTGATTGATCAATTTTGGTATCAAAGTAGTTTAATTTTTATGGATTTATGAAATATAAATTGAACTTCTATTTTTTATTAAACTTCTATTTTTTTTAAGATGGGAAAGTAATTAACATTTTGGTTGTTTTACAAATTTCAAAGTAGAGTTGATTGATCAATTTTGGTATCAAAGTAGTTTAATTTTTATGGATTTATGAAATATAAATTGAACTTCTATTTTTTTAAGATGGGAAAGTAATTAAAATTTTGGTTGTTTTACAAATTTCAAAGTAGAGTTGATTGATCAATTTTGGTATCAAAGTAGTTTAATTTTTATGGATTTGTGAAAATATTTCATATGATAATAACACAAGCTCTTCATGTATATTCATGGAGGAATTCAATGCATAGATGAAAAAATTAGAGGGCCACAAGAATTGTTGAGGTAACAACAATAACACATAACAAGGCACAAAGTGAAATGGAAGAAAAATAAATTTCCATTTGTGAGTTGGTTAAAATTATGGTTAAAAAAATTGGTATTGTTGAAGATGGTATGAAAGAAGTAGATTTTCCAATTGGATCTAATATAGAAGAAAAAGATAAGAATACATTTAAGGTTGAAACAAAAACAAAAATTGATCTTTTTAATCGACAAATACTAAGTGAAAATATTGGATACATGGATTAAACGATTAGTGTGCATAAAATAAATGAAACTTAAAGGATTAATTTTGTACAATGATTGGTAAATAAATGGGAAGAATTCATAAAAAATGATAAAGAATTTCTATCTTACAAGATATAAAGATTAGAAAAATAAAAATAATGTATTACAAACCATAAGTTGACCAAAGGTGGCCAAAGTGTGCAAGATAACATCACTAAATTATGATGACAAGCAATCACAAACGACATGATCTTGAAGAGGAGGAAATTATGATGAGATATCTCAACAAAATTCATACTCACATTTACTAATCCAAATGACTTGAAGGACACGTGTCCAAACATACTATGTAGAGGAAGAGAATAAGAGATATGAAGGTGAGTTCTAAATTGGAAAAAAAAAATTGAAAAATAAAAAAAGCTAACAAAATTTTGCAAAAGAAGAATAAATATTAAAAAAATACACATTATCATTAAAATTAAAATTTAGATGGATATATAAATTCAAAGTGTTAGAAAGCTTCATTCAGAACTACATCCTAAAGAGAAAAATAAGAGTAAGAAAAAAAATGATAAAAAAAATTATGCTCATTTCATAAAGGTGAAATGAAAATAGATGATAGTCTTAAAGAGTAGAGCTAAGAAAATAGATGCACAATAAATACTATGAATAAAAACTTAAACTCTTGAAGTGAAGATGGAATGTTGACGATGTTTAGAATTATTTTTATTTGATCAAGTACAAACTTAAAGGATCTAGCTCACTATAATAAGTATTCTTTATTAGTGTATACAAACCAATGATATTTAAAAAATGTTTTGAAGAGATTGTTAAATTGTGAGGATTTAATATTCACCTTATTCAACTTCCTTAAATGATCAATTCTACAACCAAGGTAAAAATGAATGGTGCAAATGATCTAACTACAAAACTTGATGCTAAATTTTATTTTTTAGTACTCCAAATTTAGATGTCCCTAAATACAAACTTTGATACTAAATATTTTTGTTTTAATGTTCCAAATCTAGGTGTTCCCCTATGAATACTCGTAGTATGAATATTACTTGATAATTCTAGGATGTGAAATAATACTCAAAATAATATTCAAATAAATATCTTTAAATATCAAGTATTCCACAATTATTCACTAGTTAAATATTCATGACTAATTAAAATAAGATTGATGTTTTTAAATTAAGTTTGTATCTATAGATTACGAAAATAACTCAAAATAACTCAAAATAACAAGCTCAAAGATAAAAAAAATGAATATACTAAAAGATAAACTTGTAATGTGTAAAAATAGATATAAAATAAGATAAAAATATAATTTAACTCCAAATAAAAAATCTCTAAGATAAAAAATGAATATACTAAAATATAAACTTGTAAACTTGTAATGTATAAAAATAGATACAAAATAAAATAAAAAATATAATTTGTTTTTTATAATTAATGAACAAAGACCAACACAAAAGTGTATATATATTTGTCCAAAAATTAATTTTAAAATATATAAAATAAAATATCTAAAACCATAGTAGGTCTTTGTACTTGAAACATTTCTTGAGACTCCTCCAACAACACTAAGAGACGGATGAAGGCTCCTGCCATCTCCTGCCGTCTCTTGTGAAGTCTTTCCTTAGGAAAATTCAATGTCATGATATTTTCTATAAATTATTAATTTTTTTTATTTTTTATTTATATTAAAAAAAATAGCGTTTCCAAATACCCTTAGGAAAGTTCAATGTCATGATATTTTCTATAAATTATTATTTTTTTATTTTTTTATTTATATTAAAAAAAGGGCGTCTCCAAATACCCCGTCTCCTATTTTAATATATATATATATATATATATATTTTATTTATATTAAAAAAAATAGCGTCTCCAAATACGCCTCCTATTTTCAAGAAAAAGCCATACCGGTAGAGTCTTCCGGATAAAATTCACCAAATTAAAAAAATGCAAAGCAATTTGCAATCTTTATTTTTATCATATCCATTAATAATACCTTAATCACTGATAACTGGAAAGCTTTATTTTTATAAAAGGAAATATTTGATATTGCTTTAATTAGATAAGTTTATCTGTTGTCATATCTATTTTAGAGTAATACATGTATTGGAAAGGCATGTCAAGTAAATTTTTTTTTGTTACTGTTATCACGGCTTAAATGTTCTCCTTCTTTGTTAAATCCTGCTATTCTATTGCCGGACATTTATCAAGAATAAAAGATGAAGATATTTTGAGGTCAAGATAAAGGAAAACAGCAATTTGATGTTCAACATCTCAAGGGAAAAAATGTTTTGTTGGTTTTCATTTAACTGAATTTCTATATAATTTAAAAAATTAATTTTGAAATCAATTGTAGTCAATTAATCTATTTTATGAAGATCAAGTAAGACTTAAAACAAGGTGACGAAGGTGAAGTAAGGTGTATCAGTCCAAAACATTTATATAATTTATAAATTTATTAAAAAAAATTATATAATTTATAAATTTCCTCATGATGGAAATAAACTCACACAGTCAAATCCAGAAACTTTTTTATATTATTTATAAGTTTCAAAAATCCATAATTTTAATTATAAAATATACATTCCTCCAGTATTATAAACATATAACTATTGTAAGCTACAAGCTGAGAGATGTAAGGGTTTCTTGGGATGCAAAATAACAAGATATATCCAGAGTGCCATACAAGATGACAAAGATAAAAGAGGCCATAATACTAATCCACTTTGGGAGGATTTGTTTCAGTTGGACCTTCAATCTTCTGCCCTGGCTTATTATAAAATGGTCGAACTTGCTCTGCATGGCCTACCAACCATGAACAACAACAACAAAATAATTAAACTCCATTGCCAGAACTTATAAAGCAGTAGCACAATGTTTCAGAAATCATTTAAATAAGATAAATTTGGCTTGCCTGGACCACTTTTATCTCCTTTGACACCAAACTTCAAAAGGAGGTCGGTGCCAATACCCTCAGTTTGACTGGGACCTTCTGTAATTCCCTCCTTGTGCAGAATCCTTTGCATTGCCTGGTCCTTCTTGTCTGCCCCTGCCATGGCTGTTGCTCTTCACTTTACTCTTCACAAAAATTGAGATACAGTCATACTGCTTTGTTTCATCGTAAGTTATATGGACTGTGTTAGAGAAGACAAAGGAAAGTGAATTGCAACGTGGCCTTGGGAGACATGTTATGATAACACCAGTAGCCTTTCGTGTCGATTTTACTGCCTCTCCAAAATTTGTCAGCATTCATTGGAAGGACATCCAGTATCAAAATCATAATTAAAAAAAAAAGTCTAATGTATGTTTATTTCTCATAAATGGATATGAAATGAAAGGAAATATAAATATTGTTGTTATAGATCTTTGAACATTTGGGTAGCATTTTGGAATAGACTAAACATGATAATTAAATAAAGAATAATTATAAAAAGAAAAAGATATCATTTTGAAAAAAATCTAGTCTCAAAAATATTGAAATTGATATAATAAGCAACAAAATTGTTACAATACAATTTCAAGTTTTGAGCCTTTCATAAAGATCAACAGTTTTAATCAAAGAAGAAACTTTACAAGTTGTGACCTTCCTCTACAATAATGAGCAATAATTGGTGTTATCCCTTGTCTCATTCCATACTTGTCAAGATCTCCTCAACAAGCAACCTAGGCCTAGCTCTAAGCTCCGATCTTCACTCAAAATGAGCACACAAGATGATCAGTGAATGATGGACAAGTGATGAATAACCCCATCCCAAGTCTCCTATTTACAAGTAAGAAAGCAACAAGTAAAAGGAAACTCATTAAAGGTTCTTAGCCACCATTATTCAATGTCTCAAGCAAAATAATAAGAAAACAATTAATTACTATTCAAGCATTTCCATGGTGTTTCCTTAGCTCCCTCAAACGGTATTGACTTGCAACATGTGCCCCAAGCACTAAATGGTTTTAAAATATTCAACACATTTTATAGTTAACCAAAAACATTAAATGCATTCCTCCAACAAGCCCAATTGACCATGTGCTCATTAAACCATGATCCCACCTAATGTGCTACCTGCATTAAACATATTTGCAATGTTAAATGAAACCTCCCAAAGGAGAATATTTATCCAACTACAAAATATAAAATGTTTTAATATGCAAAGTGTACAACACCTTCCCAACATTTTTCTACTTGTATACATTGCATAGGGTCAAATCTATAAAGGGTCACACCATAGACAAGATTATTGCAAAGGGAAACATCTCTATAACCATCCTACATCATTGGGGCTTCTATGTGCACATGGGCTTTAGCAAGAAAACTTTCAACATATAAAACTACACATCAATGTGCTCCAACTACACATGAAAAGTAGGGTTCTCTATCATCTCGGTGACACTTCAACATCATAATGAATCATGTTTCTAAGTAATATCTCAAATATTCTCTCTAAAGTCATATCTCCCTCTTCCATGCATGAGTAGCTACCATTGACTTTGCTTCTAAAAGTGTGGTCAAAAGATCAACCACAAAATATACATTGTTCATCCTTCAAATAGAACATAAAATAGTGTAACCACATACCCTAAAGTAAACCATTTGATCTCCTACCCAAACAATCCTTCTATATCCATGTTTTATTTTATCCTTCAAAGTAGAAAATCAAACATATAGACATGTCTCAAAAATACTTGAAAACCTTTTACACAACTATCCAATATTCTTTGTCCAATATAGACACATATACCTCCTTAGGACTCCCACAACTTAATGTCTATTTTGGTGCAAATCATAGTAGAATACATATTGACTCACATAAAGGATGTGACTCATACCCTCTATCTCACAAATCATGTCCTTACAACACCAACAAAATGCCCTAGCTATGTGTGGATGATAAAAATGTGGATCACAAATATCAACAATGCAAAACTCACACTCTCACAATCTCACAATGAAGTTCAAGATCTTGGCTCAGAATATAGAATTTAGATAACAAACAAAGTCATCATAGCTAAGATTAAGTAACAAATTATGAAAGAACAATAATGATATGATGCAATGATAATGATAAATGCTCAAAGATAAATGATATATACCTATGCCTAATAAATTACAATGATAAATGCTTGATAATGCTTGAATGCTTGAGAAATCAAAGTGCTAGAGTGGTTTATGATAACAGGAGTGCTAGGGAAATTTGACCATAAAATTTCTAAGAATATTTGACAATAAAAGTGCTAGGGGATATGAATGAAACGAAAGCTTCTTATTTACATGTTTCACTTAACATTTGATCAATGGTGAAGATTTATTTACAAGATCAATGGATAAGGAAAATTTAGATAGGGTAAGACCTAAATTTTGAATTTTGAAGAAAGAGGGAATTAACCAAATAAAATTTATTTAGTTCAAATGATAGCTTGGAGAAATAAATAAATATTAATTTAATTATTTTAGAAAAAAATATGCAATTTAAATAAATTATTTTTAATTTATTTAAAAGAGGAGTTTTAAATAATTAAATCATTTTAAAAAAAATTAATTATAGAGGAAAATATTTAATTTAATTTAATTTATTTAAAAGAGGAGTGTTAACTAATTAAATATTTTTTGAAAATTATTTAATTATAGAGGAAAAGACTTAATTTAAATTATTGCTAATTAATGTTAGAGAGAAAATGATAAGTGATGAATTACTTAAATAATTAAAAATTATTTAATTAATATAGATAGACGAAATGATTAGGATAATAATGAAATGAAAATGTGAAAATGTATTAGTCATTTTTTAGGTGTACATTTTTCCTCTCTTTTAGATAGTACATTTTATAGCTTAGTTTCAAAGAAACAGATTGTTGATATTCCCTAGTATACTCTAGTAGACCATGGGATGGAAGATATGATGCCCCCTCAAGGGATAGGCCAAAAAATATAATTTTAAGGAAAAAAATGATAGCACAAAAGAATTTCTTATGATTTTTAGTAGATCTTAAAAAAATTGTTAAAAAACACTTTGGTATGAAGTTATGAGTATTTCAAATTTAAAAAAGAAGGAATGGTGACTTTGAATGAGTGTACCGACTTATGGTGAGAGATCTGAAAAATTCACTTGATCCACAATGAAGAGCTTTGAACTAGCTTTCCAACGCCTTTTGAATTTTGAAAATTTGATATGTTCTACAAAAGTTATGCTTGATTTTGTAAAACAACCTATTTGCAAAAAAGTTAGTAAATCAAATGTGTCATTCCACTGAAAAATGCATCACTGTGTTTTCAAATGTATTTATCCACTATAAAGTGTGTTGATCTACTAGCAAATGTGTCAATCTATTGTCAAATGTGTCAATCTTCTATCAAATGTATCACCGTGTTGTCAAATACATCGATATGTTGTCAAATGCACTAATTTATTGTCAAATGCATCATAATGCTATCAAATTTGTCATTGTGTTGTTGAATGCATCGATTTGCTGAACAAATATGTGGTGACAACAAATAGAAGCGTCAATTTGACCTATACACACTACAATAGAATAGGCAAATAGCGCCTAAAATACCGCCAGATTTCAGTTCACAAATTGGGCGATTTGGCTGGTGCTAAACTCAGCGCAAATAGGCATGGTCATCTCGGCATCGACTTTGACACCGACTTTTGCGCCGGATGTAACACCAGAGTTAGTGTTGAAAAATCATAGTGCCCCCATTAGTGCGTAAAATAGCGCCTCTGTTAGCGACTAAAATAGCGCCGGGAAATAGTGCCCAATTAGGCTTCCAGTTTTGCTTCTATGTCTTTTCCCATTTTTGCTTTCGATTTTGCTTCCAGTTTTGCTTCTAGTTTTGCCTCTAGTTTTGCCTCCAGTTTTGCTTGCAGTTTTTCTTCCAGTTTTGCTTCCGGTTTTGCTTCCAATTTTGCTTCCAATTTTGCTTCCAATTTTGCTTCCACGTTTGCTTCCGGTTTTACTTCCAAGATTGCTTCTAGTTTGGCTTCCATTGTTGCTTCCTTTTTTGCTTCTAAAAATGCTTCTTGTTTTGCTTCCTTTTATTAATTTAATATTTTTTATTTCAATTTAATTAGTTAAATATATCGTGCCTCTTAAATAACTCATATGATTATAGACTAAGTAATTTAATTATTTAACTCATATGATTAAATAACAAGACAATTATTTTTTTGGGTCAGTAACACGAAATTTTTGTATTGCTTGTAAAGATAAAAAAGTACATCTATTGTTTAGTGTCATTACCCACCAAAATTCCACAGCAAACGACAAAACCAGAGGCACCTTAACATGTAGAGTAAAACATTAAATAAACCCCATAACCCCTGTAACTGTTTACCAGTAAAATCCTTACAAAAAAAACCACCATTAACAGTGTTCAGAGTTACACGCTTTAATACAACAAAGCGGAGGGAGAATTCAAAATCAGACACAGACAAACACGACTAGTCTTAATGAGCTCCACCCAGACCCAACAGACGCTTGGCTATCTCCTTCAGAGGCTTCTTCTGCCACTTCCCCGACTTCTTCTTCTAGCGCTTCATTTTCGCTTCCAATTCCTGCATCTCTGCCTTTTCTTGTGCTAGAACTTCATCAACCTCCATGAGTTTGATGAAGAGTTTGAACGCTTTCCATCCTAAACACGCTTCCTCACGGAAACGTGCTTTGTATTTTCCTTTGAGCCAACGAATAAAGGGTTTGAGCCCTGGTCTCCCATAGAGCTCCTCAATTTCATCATCTACTAGTCCTTTAGAATAATATAAACCTATACCTGGAACCTCCCATTTGAGAATGGACTCCATGCCTACTAGAAAATCTTCATGCACAATTTTTTGCATCACCATCCTCACCATTTCCACTGGTTCACCTAAATCCAAGCCCCATGCCACAATTAAGGAGTAAACGTCCATGTTGGTTTGGTATCTGTGTTTTAGAGAGCTAAAATCCCTACCACAAATCATTTTTGCACATTGCACTAGCCACTCATCGTCAACAAGGAAAAGTCCCTCCAGTCATTTTCCGAACACCTCTCCATAAAACGGGCCCAAAGATCTTCGTGACCGAAATGTGAAATTGGCTTCCATTTCTCCTGACAACCAGCGTCGCCACCACCAAAGTTTGTTGCAGAGTTTTTCTCGACCCTTTCCAAATGCAATTAACACATCTTAATCGAGCGCTTGCATTTAACACCATCTTGAATTCCCCACACTTTCTATTAATGAAGTACTACTTCACCACCGCTTGCCACCCCTACCTTCACTTGTCATGTCAAACCTACTTCACTCACTTCACCACCTTGTTCATTTAAGGCGTTGTCCTCTCCTGTGTTTTCACCTAAGTCCACTAACTTAACACCTGTAAAATCCTCCAACCTAAATTCCCCCATTTCACCAAAATTTAAAGCCCATTTAGATAAGAAATCTGCTTCCACATTACCACCTCTTTTAATGTGGCTCACCACAAAACTTTCAATTACATTATGGAGGTGCCAAGCATTAATTTTACCTTTCATCACCGCTTGAACTATTATTGTAACATGATCATCATCTTTAATTAAAACAAGTCAGTCAAATATCTATAATTTAATTGAATTTGACAACATCCATCCTGAGCAGTAAATTAAAATCATCATACATAATAAATGTCCATCCAAAAATCATCGTCCACTTTTAATATATATAAATTGACAAGTCAATACTGATAAGATCATCATCATATATAACTAAAACAAGTGAAAGTCAAATATGTCAGTACATCAAAAACATGTCAAAATGATACATGTCCAACAGTCGGCATAAGTGAAAATGATACATGTACAAATGATATAAATAAAATTGATAAATTATGTAACTCAAACTGATACATGTCCAAATGATATAGTGAAAAATTGAAAATGATACATGTCAATATGATACAACTCAATAATATAGTACTGTAGGCTGTGAAAATGATACATATGATAGTGACCATGAAAAGAGTCATCATAACGATATATCAACAATGATCCATGATGTGGTCTATATGATCATGAATGCCACTTGTTATTATCACCAACTGTCTCATCATCATCATCATCATCACCATTGTGATCATCGTTGTCATCGTCATCATCATTGTCATCGGCCTCGGTGTCTTCCGCATCTGTGTCATCATCATCCTCTACCATGTGATCTATACCGATATAACCAATATTTTGTGGATCTATATCATGTTGAGGATCATATTGATCATCTGGAAGACCCGTGTTATGCAAAAAAAAACATTTAGAATGAAAAACTATTATTTATTTCATGCAATAATTTATTTTTCCGTTATATATCTAATATTACAACATATGAGACGAAACCATAATCATATTACATCATATCAAAGTGCACAACCATAATAAAATTTCATATTCCCTAACTAATACTTGAGATTGAGATTGTTAACCTTGAGAGAGTATGACTTGGGCAAAAGGCATTTGATATGGCTATTATATTCAAAGAATTCAAGCGGGATGTACTCTGCATTGACGCCATTCCTCAATCTTCACTTGATGGCATCAAGGAATGGTTGAACTCCATGGATATAAAGTATTATGAAAGCATAATGAACTTGAACTGGGAGCCAATTTTGAAGAGTATTACTAATGATCCAAATAAATTTTTTGAAGATAGTGGTTGGGAATTTTTGGATATGGAAGCTAGTGATTCTGATTCTAATAATTCAGAAGAGTCAGATCAAGGATATGAACCCTCTGATGTAGAAGAGGAATCAGAATCATATTTCATGTAGCCACCATCAAGAGTGTTACAAGCCAACAAGATGGAGGGAATTCTTATATAAGGATATTTTTCAATGTTGCAGGTACCAGCTTTAATGCCAACTACAATGGCAACATTGAAATTCCCTAGCAGTAGTTATGTTAAGGAAATTTCCTTTAGATGCAAGGATTCAAAGCACATCAACCATGTGGTACAGATGATTAAATCCTAGAGATAATTTAGCTTTCAAAAACAAAGCCAATTAGGCTGGCAGACGTGTGGATCAGGCCAACATTTGGTGGAAGAGGAAGAAAGATGACTGGAACTCTGGAGGCCCACCATAGTGGATTTTGGTATTCAACCATGAGAGCAAAAGAGTTGATATCATGTATCAAAACATTAAGCATGTATTCTTCCAGCCAACGGAGAAGGAGATGATTACTTTGCTTCATTTTCATTTGCATAACCATATCATGGCGTGGGAACCAAGAAGACAAAGGATGTCTAGTTTTATGTGGAGGTAATGGATGTGGTCCAAACTTTAGGAGGGGAAAGAAGGTCAATGTATGATCCTGATGAAATTAAGGAAGAACAACAAGAGAGGGACGGGAAAAATAAAATCAATACAAAGTTTCAAGGATTTGTCAAAGCGAGTAAGAGAGCTATGGGAGTAGCCTCATCTAAAATATTTTGAACTAGAGTTTGATATACCATTTAGAGAGCTTGGTTTTCATGGAGTTCCTTTCAAAGCCTCTGCTTTTATTGTTCCTATGGTTAATTGTTTGATAGAGTTGGTAGAATTACCTTTCTTAGTAATCGCTATTAGTGAGATTGAGATTATTAACCTTGAGAGAGTAGAACTTGGGAAAAAGGCATTTGATATGGCTATTGTTTTCAAAGACTTCAAGCGGGATGTACTCTGCATGTATGCCATTCCTCAATCTTCGCTTCATGGCATCAAGGAATGGCTGAACTCCATGGATATAAAGTATTATGAAAGCAAAATGAACTTGAACTGGCGGCCAATTTTGAAGAGTATTACTGATGATCTAGATAAATTTATTGAAGATGTTGGTTGGGAATTTTTGAATATGGAAGCTAGTGATTCTAATTTTGATAATTCAGAAGAGTCAAATCAAGGATACGAACCCTCTGATGTAGAAGAGGAATCAAAATTAGATTTCATGTAGCCACCATCAAGAGTGTTACAAGCCAATTAACAAGATAGAGGGAATTTTTATATAAGGATATTTTTCAATGTTGTAGGTACCGACTTTAATGCCAACTACAATGGCAACATTGAAATTCCCTAGCAGTATTTATGTTAAGGAAATTTCCTTTAGATGCAAGGATTCAAAGCACATCAACCATGTGGTACAGATGATTAAATCCTAGAGATGATCTGTAGCAACGAAAGATTCTGAAAAGGCAAAGAGAGCTGCATTGGGGACTTAGGAGAAACTTCAGCTTTCAAAAACAAATCCAATTAGGTTGGTAGACAAGTGGATCAAGCCAACATTTGGTGGAAGAGGAAGAAAGATGATTGGAACTCTAGAGGCCCACCATACTGGATTTTGGTATTCAACCATGAGAGTAGAAGAGAGAGCCGATATCATGTATCAAAACATTAAGCATGCATTCTTCCAACCAACGGAGAAGGAGATGATTATTTTGCTTCATTTTCATTTGCATAGCCATATCATGGCATGGGAACCAAGAAGACCAAGGATGTAGAGTTTTATGTGGAGGTAATGGATATGGTCCAAACTTTAGGAGGGGCAAGAAGGTCAATGTATGACCCTGATGAAATTGAGGAAGAACAACAAGAGAGGGACGGGAAAAATAAAATCAATACAAAGTTTCAAGTATTTGTCAAGCGAGTAAGAGAGCTTATATGGGAGCAGCCTCATCTAAAAGATTTTGAACTAGAGTTTGATACACCATTTAGAGAGCTGGTTTTCATGGAGCTCCTTTCAAAACCTCTACTTTTATTGTTCCTACGGTAAACTATTTGGTAGAGTTGGTGGAATTGCCTTTCTTAGTAATCACTATTAGTATGATTGAGATTGTTAACCTTGAGAGAGTATGACTTGGGAAAAAGGCATTTGATATGGCTATTATTTTCAAAGACTTCAAGCGGGATGTACTTTGCATTGACGCCATTCCTCAATCTTCACTTAATGGCATCAAGGGATGGCTGAACTCCATGGATATAAAGTATTATGAAAGCAAAATGAACTTGAACTAGCGGCCAATTTTGAAGAGTATTGCTAATGATCCAGATAAATTTATTGAAGATGTTGGTTGGGAATTTTTGAATATGGAAGCTAGTGATTCTGATTCTGATAATTCAGAAGAGTTAGAGCAAGGATATGAACCCTTTGATGTAGAAGAGGAATCAAAATCAGATGAGGAAGGTTCAAAAGATGAATTAGAATTCGAAGCCAGAAATGCATATAAGGAAAAAGGAGATGAGTCTCACAGTGAAGAGGAAAGGTGGCAACGAAAGGTAAAAGCTACAGGGAAGTCTCAGGCACCTAATAGTAGAGATTCAAGAGGAATTCTTGCCAAGAGGCATAAAGTCAGATGAATTGAGTTCATCTACATCCTTCTGCTATTTATTCATGCACATAAATGGTCATCTTGTAATCATAAGATTTGAGCTCTATTTACTTATCCTATGCATCAATAAACAACTCAACACAAAAGATGCAAATTGACATATTAACACAACAATATCCAACTAAGTTATTGAAACTCAACTATTGATACCTCGTTCTCCATCCAGATTACAAAATTGTTCCACTTTTTGTTTTCTAACATATTCTTTTCAAATTGCTTTGGATGGCAGCCATATTTCTCCTCCTGTCAAAACATGACACATGGACTAGTTAAACTAATTAATATGCAATCATTTACTTTTTCCAACAAAAATATATATATATATATCATTTAACATATTAAATATACTTACAAATGTACAAATCAAGGCCTGTAAACCTTTTTGGCCACTGTGATGTGTGGCACAAAGTTTCTCAAGCCTAGCCTTGGAGGCCTTGTCCTGAAACATATATTAATTCAATTTAACTATGCACAAATTAAATTTAAATATCGTTTAATAAATTTGATATAATCTTATGAGAAAATTCAAATACCTGCGTACTCTCCTCACCGGACTTCCTCCGTGCATCAGACTTCTCATATGCTTTTACAAGCTCTTTCCATACTTTCACACTTACATCAATTGACCTTTTTTTCTGCCTTAGCTCGGGAGGGATTTTTTTATCTTCTTTGTTTGGTTGCACCAAAATCTCTTGCAGTTTTGAGACATTTGTAGCTTTATCTTCTTTACAAACCAACCTATGCCAAAATCAGTCTCCATGTCATGGATAACTGCTTTTTTCAGGTGCATGGGTATCTTTGAGAATAGCAAATGTAGATGGTCTTTGAACCATTGAAGGCATGATTCCTTCAACCTATTCACAAACGCTTTCCCAACATCTGTATTCAGACTTCCCCTGAAACCACCTCGTTTATATCTTCATATTATAGCTACCAATGCAAGATTGAAAACATGGCGTGGTGGAAGAAGTCTGTGTCCTAGGAGTGGAAGTCTCTACTCCTTGTTCCACATTCTTAGAGTTTACTGTCACTGATTTCCTCCTGGATCTTTTGCTCGATCCAAGACTGGTTGGGGAATCAATTAATTCCCTTTGACACAATTGATTTGTTTGCAATGTTTGAGGGGTGTTAATAGATTGCTTTTCTATGTATCTGGCAAGTGTTGTCTAGTCCACATTAACCAATTTGTTCACTACCTCTACCCCCAATATGGAAGCCAATTCCTCTTTATCTTTGTTAGTCTCATGTTCCTATATATATATATATTTTTAAATTATATTTCTTCTTTTAATTTTAGAAATTAAAAACTAAAAAGTAAAATTCAAAGAAACAATGGAAACATTTACAAATCTATAAATTGACAATGAATTACCTCATTATGGCCAGAGTTTGTTGTCAATGCTTGCCTCCCTCCATTGCTTGACATTTTGATCAACTTCAATATCACCATTCAATGATTGTAGTACTGTAGCCACTTCCTCAGTATTGCCCACCTCTTCAGTATCCTCATAAGGTACTAATTGTTTAATGATTCATGTCTTCTGTCTTTTGGGAGGTAACTGCTCCATGGGAGGCGCAGAGGTTTCACCTGGGTTATGCTCTGCAGTTGCACCACTATGATGTTCTTCGAGATATGCTTCCTTCTTTCTATACAAGTCTTCAAATCTACCAATTATCAATTTTATCCTCTTGATGGGGTCCTTTTCCTCAACAAAGTATCCTAAGAAATCCTCGGACCTTCGCTTTGTCCTTTCTTCAACCTTCTTCATATATTCCCATTTTTTCCTTCTACTAAGTACATCATTATAAGTAATGCAGTTCCTTATGACATCTTCTTCAAAATCCACTTGGTGTGGCACTATCATTTTGGTAAGAAGATAGTGCCTTATGTTGTTCATATGATTTTCAGGGTCAAAGGCTCTTTCTTTTCTAGATTTCAATGCATATCTTGTCTTCAAATAATACTCTAACTCCTCTAGTGTGTCTGAGCCTACAGTCCAATCTTCACACTTGGTTTGGTTTGGCAAGAAAGTGCCTTTCTTCTGCTTGTGCATTACATCTTTCTCCATCCACATCATTTGCCACATAAATTCAAGAAATGCTAATCTGAGGGGCACAAATTTTGGCAGTATGCGTGGAGCAACAAGGCATCCATAAAATATTATTATTGTAACTTCCGGGAGGAAGAACTAATCTCTAAAATTGTGTGTATGACCCTACTCTGGTCTTAAAGCCAAAGGTCTCACTCACTAGTTGCAACATTTTGGTTGACAATCTTGGTATTGCATACCCAAGAACTTGAAGGATTTTGTGTACAAAGTCTTTGTAGAATACAAAAAATCTTGAATTCTTGCACTGATTGTCCCAAATATAGCACCATTTTTGGATAGGTGTGGGATTCCCTTGCTCATCTACTGTAGCCAAGTCCATTCTTTTAGTCCATTGGTCCCTTAGTCCATTGGTCCCTATTATGGTACAATATTAGATGACATAGTAGGGAATAGTGTATGAATGTAATCGGTGCTCTATCCTTTATAGCTTGGGAGAATTCATCATCTAATGCCTTCTCAAGGTATGAAGCAAAGTCATATTCAATATTAGTTTCAGGGTTTTGAATTCTCATGGCCATCATCATTAGGCCTATTGGCATTTTATCTTGAGCATCTATCCCCAACACTTGGCAAAGAGCTAAATATGTATTCACAAAGTAATACTGAAAATCTGTCACATTAAATGGTTCAGTAGTGGTAGTAGAGATGGGGAATGTTCTGTTACCAATGCTTATTTTCATATATAGGGGTACCTTATCACTTCTATAAGTCTTTTTTAACCTAGCATAATCCTCCTCACTTTTCTACAGGTTTATCTTGGTCAGAGCCTGCTTGTTTAAGCCAAAACACTCAATGATGGCTTTTCTGGTTACTTCTACCAATACTGTGTTGTTTGGAAACCTTATTGTTTTGGTAGCTGAGTGATAGTGTTTGGCTAGCAATCTAATAAATTCTACATCAACAAACACATTTGGGACAATCAACCTTGCTATATCCAACATCCAAGCATTTGACACTAGAATCTTCTCATTTCTCTTACTGTAAAAATACCAAAATAGGTCCCATCCAGATTTGGAAATGAGGGCATCCCTACAACTTTGTGCAGTGTCCACGAGAAACTTCTTATTACCCTCTTTAGTAGACCCTGGAAGTATATCTAATATGGACTAATGGAGTGGTCTCTTCTTTACTTTAGGTTCTTCATCTTTAATTTTAGGCTGACTTTCTTTTACTTCTGATTGTTTTCTTTTAGGAGGCATGTTTCAATTTTCTCTACTATGACTTCAGATGACAAAACCTTGAAAGATTTTTTATATTAACATAGCTCTTTTAGAGATTTTTCGTGCACTTACCCGAGTATTTCGCGCTTGCAGGACTTCTTCTTCTTGTATCCTTAGCTCCTTCCACGCTAGTTTATTGCAATTGAGTACAATATTGGGAAAACTCACTTATCTTTGGATGATGCAGTATTCAGTCATATTAGTTTTGGAAACCCTTAATAATTTAATAGCATTTAATTTTGGCAGCTGATGTGATTTGTTGTAAATTGTAATGATGCCACGTTTACCACACTACCGCCTTGCTCAAGGCTTCTTATTGTGGGGTTGCGGTGTATACCGCTCTACTGCATATGTTGCTCACTTTCCCGACGGTATACCGATGTATGCTTTTGATCATTACTTGAAGAGTGTCGATGAGACAATCTTATTTGTCCTACTAATATCTCAATGTCTCATCGACATTAGATCTTATATTCCTCTAATGTTGGTTGCCAGTGTCGATGAGACAAGTTAATATCTCTTGCCGATATGCCACTGTCTCATCAATATTTTCCTTCGACGGTATTTCTTTATATATCGGTGTAACTCTACCATGTTGGGGAGACTTGTGATTATCGTTGTGGTATAGCGATGTTTTTCCCTTCCCTTCTGATGTTTACTGCACTACCGCCTTGCTCAAGGCTTCTTGCTATGGGGTTGCGGTGTATACCACTCTACCGCATATGTTGCTCACCTTCCCAGTGGTATAGCAGTGTATGCTTTTGATCATTACTCGAAGAGTGTCGATGAGACAATCTTATTTGTCTTACTAATATCTCAATATCTCATCGACATTACTTCGTTATATCCAAGAGTTGTGTTTCATCGAGCACTTGTAGATATACCTTGTTGATGTGACAAGTGATTATCTCCTCGATATGCTCGTATCTTGTTCACATTTCATTGTTTTACATCGTCGATGAGACATATAAATAAGTCTCTTCGACATAGGGGTGTCTAAACCGGCTCTAAACCTGAAATTAAACTCGAAGCTAAAAGCGGGGCTACACTCGAAGCTAATATCGGCGCTAAAGACGGTGTTACTTTAGGTGCTAATTAGCACCTAAATTAGAGCCGAATTGTACTAATCGGCACAATAAATGCCAAAAATTATGCCATCCTGATAAATAGTGCTGACCTTTTTAAAAAATACATTAAAACAGTGTGTGGAAGCAAAAAATGGAGCAAATCACAGGGATTTGTTGTAGTGACACCTTAGAAAATAGATTCTTCCCCAATTTCCTTGTTAAAATAAGGGACATAGGTCCCATTGAGAATGCCAAAATGTGGATGATGAAAATGTGGATCAGAAATATCAACAATACAAAACTAAAACTCTCACAATCACTAATGAAGTTCAAGATATTGGCTCAAAATGTAGAATTTAGTTAACAAGCAAAGTCATCATAGTTAAGATCTTGATTTGCTCCATTGTTGGTTACTCTACAAAGTAACAAACTATGAAAGAACAATATGATATGATGCAATGATAATGATAAATGCTCAAAGATAAATGATACACATGCTTGATAAATGGAAATGATAAATTCTTATCTCTCTAGATCTCTAAGTGGTGATACTCCTGTGAGAAGCTTGCTTTGCAAGTAAATTGTAATCTTTGTGATTGATGAATAATATATTAGGCGGCTTTTAGAGTGTGGGGTTTTTCTCCCGAAAGGGTTTTCCTCACTTAAATCATTGTGTTGTGGTATGCATGATATTTGTGTTTATTTTGTTTATGTTTATGTAATTGTTAAAGATCTGTAAAAGTTTGCATTATTCTCCTCTCAAGGTTAGTGTAGGAAGTTGTTTCGCCACCTTAGCTTCCTTACAAACTCAAGGACATCCTAAGACATTAAATCAAGAAGATTCGGGTATGCTTAATGATTTTAAAATGTCTTATAATTCTATTGAATTAGGAATGAAATATGTTTCTTTAAAAAATAATTCTCCACCTAACATTTATGGTGAATGGGAACAATCTCTATATTACCAAAAGTGGAAAAATGAATGCTCACAACAACCACAATACCCATCACATATATTACTATCTCTACCATATCATCCTATCTATTACCATCTACTCTATGTCCACAACAACTTTTACCATTTTCATTATCCCATTCATGTCATCAAACATCCACTTCAACATATCCACCAAGGGAAACTATAATGCCTAATCAATTATTACCTAATAAGGTGGTTCAAACTGCATATAATAGTGAGATCTCAAGAATCCCATTGCATTCCATTAACATTCTTGAAACTGGTGAATCACAAATAAAATTTGTCAATACACATAAGAGATGTGACTTTGGCTTAATTAAGTTAGAAGAACAATATGATCAATTTGAAGATACTCATCTTAGTTCTTATCTATTTGGAAAATCACAACCTTTAGAGGCAATTCACGCACATAAAGGAACACTTCAATCTTAGTCTAATTTTAGCATTGCACTTATAAATGTGTGTTAAAATTTATCATGTAATAGGAAGTGTTGAAATGTACACTTTAGTGATTCAAGAATTGCATGAGATGAAGAATAAAAACCTTAAAGATCTATCACCTGTACATGTTTTTATACTCAAACCTTTAGATCTTGGGAGGCCTATGGTCAAAATATGTATTCATCACACATTTGTTGATCTAGGTCCAATAATAAATTTTATTAGTACAACTAGATAAAAGATGAGTTTGCATGCATTAATGACCACACCAAACATGCTACAAATGGATGATCATTCATTAAACAAGCTCCAAGGTATTATTAAACATGTCTTTATTATTCTTCAAATTATCCTAATGATCTCATGATCTTGCAATATGAAGTTAAGTTGGGGGGAAATCCCTTGAATTTTGGAGATCCTTTGTTGAATATTAATAAAGCCTTCATTAATTGTTGTTTTAATAATTTTGATAAAATCGTGTGAGTGATATTTGGACCAAATCAAGGTATGCATTCTTGTGTTAACTAGAATTGAATTTATATTATGTCTACACAAGAATTCATTGTAATAGTATTTATTCATCCATTTATTATTATCAAGTATTTATTTATATTAATAACTCTAGCCTCCATTTTATAATAAATAAATCTATATTAATGGTGGTCGATGATGTTGCACAAATTTAACATTACTATACTTGATATGCTTGGTTATGAGAATATGGTTGCAAGTTACCCAACATTTTTACACCAATACTTGATGGCGATGCTTCTCTAGATGAGCATTTGAGGTTACATTTTGTTAGCTTTGCTAACTAGGAGTGATATACAAGTTTTATTTGTGCTCCTTTTGAAGATTACAAGAGGATTTGGGAAAAGTGTTCAGTATTCATGGGTAAAGATTCTCTTCTGCACCAACCTTGATGCCAAAACCATGTGAGAGTTGATATGCAACTCAGTGTATGAAGACCATGATTCTTGCAATACTATATTCTTGGTTGAGTCTTCACAAGCAACACATCCATGAACAAGTTGAAGACATGAAAAGGATCCTAAGGATATTCTAATTTAATATTTCACACTCCATCATAAGGAATGATTCAGTCAATCACTTAAAGTTGTATGGGAATATTGGATAAGTTGGGACTACCATTGGTCTTTCACTATGGAACTTTATCTTCAATTGCTTCCTATGTATGCAATATTTATAACCAAGAGATTAGGCACATGTGTCTATTCTAGGATTCTAAAAGAAATGGCCATACACAATGGAAATGATTGTGTATAACAATGGTTCTATGGACATGTCCATGGTGGATTTTGATTAGGTTATTTTTCTTCTTATTGATCATCATTTTGGGTTCTACATGCAACCAAATTCAATAATGAAAATTTGTGGGGTTGTAGAAGGAACTCAGGTTTTGAATGGTGTCACTTCAACATCCATATGAGAGGTTCATTTTATTTGGTCATTATATGTAGTTTATCAAAGGAAAGAAAAAAAATTAAGAAATGATAAATTGAAAAAAAAAAATTTAAAAAAAAAGGAAAAAAATAATAATAATGAAAACCTTTGGGCATTGTTAGACAACTACAATTTGAAAACCAATTTCTATTGTATTGTAGTTAAACCCTTGTCTTTTCGGAACTAAAAACTTCTCCACCCTATGTGTTAAGAAAAAATAATCAAATGTAGAAGTAGATCTAAACATGTGTACCTCATGTTGGATGTGATCCTTGGGCCCATCCAAAAATAAGTCATTCAAGTTCTCTATAATTGTCTCTACCCACAAGGATAGGTTCTAGAATTATTGAATAAAATTCTTCATTGATCCAAGTTATTATAGTTTGGCTAACAAGTTGAAGTAGTTGTCTAACACACTATTGTTATGATGTGATCATAGCTCCTTTGTAAAAACTAACTATCTGACAACAAGAGCCCTTTTCTTCTTTTGAACACATAATCATCAATATGAAACAAATTGCTCTATTTTTAAATATAAGGAAGCCATTGTCACTTTTTTCCTCTTGGAATTTGATGTACATGAAAAAAAGCTCCATTTGATTTGTCCAAGTCAGTGGATCTTTGTCATCAAACTTGCACATATCCACCTTGGGTAGCAATTTCCTAGATCTCGCATGAGTGCTGGCATTTGGATTTGGATTGTCTAGCCCAGAAGATCCACCTTGATTGCTTAAAACATCATGTCACTCCTTTATTTGAGATATATATGTGGATTTGTAACATTATATTCTTAATGTAGGACATCATGTCTTCCTTCATACTAAGGACTTCTCCCTTCATTTTTTCAACCACCGACAAGATTTCCTCTTTTATCTTGTTGGTTTCATCCCTTATATCATCCATGGATATGGTGTCCATCTCCCCTACTAATGAATCACCTTTGTCAAGAGCCTTTTCAGGAGTGTTGGAATTCTTGTCCCTACCTCCAATTTGTGGGTTTGTTGTGCTAAGGCTTGACAATGCAAAATCTAATTATTATTTTTAGACAAACCTTGACTGTATGATTTCAAAAATTTCAGCGAAAAAATTAAAATTTCAAAGAGAAAACCCCTACTAATTTTTCCCAAGCTTCCCAAAAATGAAATGTCTAAAAAACTCCAAAAAAATTAAGTCTTTAGAGCAAATTTATGGAAAACCTTAAAATTACAATAACTTACTCCAAACAACTCCAAATGACTTCAAATCAAGATTGCAAATGGATAAATGTGCCCTTGTTCAAGCCTCCAAGCATCAAGAAAAAAAATGTTATTTTGCTACCCTATGGGCAAAATTGGTGAAAACCCTATTTTCACAAAATCTACTCCGAATGGCCTCAAATATGGACTGTAGCAACTTCAATATATCCTTGATCATCCCTCCAAACATTATTAAAAATCACCAAACTAATAGATGCACTTCATAATTTGACCTCTCAACTCAAAAAAATTGCCTTGTTTCTTACCTTCTAAATGTCAAGATCGTGATTTGATACCTCGTAATGAAATACTTGAACAAAATAAGAATATAATAGAAAATATGCTACAAATACTTGAGAATGTTTTAGAATAATAAGCCACTTTAAAGGGGCAAACTTCCAAAATCTCCAAGAATAACACAATTTACAATATGATGATCATAAACTAACCACTAGCTCCTATATAGATCCTACTTATGCCTTTGATACCAAGACTATATCAATGACCATAATCATAAAAAAGAGTTAAGGTAGCCACAAGCCCACTACTCACCCATGTGCACACTAAAGACTTATGAGCTTAGCAAGCATGCTCAAAATTTTGTTACCCAATATATCTATTATAGGAGCATCTCAAGAGTCGAGCAATATTGATTTACCTAAAATTATTTTATTTCACTTTTTTGTTTTGTTTTGTAAGTTTTCAACAATTTTCAAATTATTACGAATTCATCATAGTAGATAATTCTTACCGCAAACCAAGATCTCACAATGCAATGATCATTCAAGTTTTGCAATAGGATTGAGGACATTTCCAAGCTTATTGGCCTTAAGATGGTCTATGGCTGGAACTACATCTAATTTTAATGCATAGATCTCATTGCACACAATATCCACCTTACAAGTCTTCTTGACTCAATGTTTGCAACATGCAATGGGGTTTTTTAAGGTTTCTCACCATATTTTGAGTTGGTCCTAATAAAGTTTATGAAAGATTTGTGACCCTTTGTTCAACAATATATTATGATTAGAAGGGATTCCTACAAATAAGGCAAATATTTGGAACAAGTACAAAATATAGAGTTAAGTCTAAATCATGGACTTTAGGTTGTAAATTAATGTAATAAACATATAGCCTATAAGCATGTGAAACTACAAACTCTATAAGATTGTAAAAATATTCTTATCTTTGAATTTAGTAGCAACTTGTGTTAAAATGTTCATATGTAACAAGTATGTTAATTATTGATGATTGAATAATACCCATGTATTTGTGACATCTCCATTCTCTTCTAAACTCTATTTGTGTTAGGTATCTTATTGGTATTTTATAAATCTATGATTAGAGTATATGAATAGATTGTTTTTCACTAAACTCTATTTGTGACTATATCAATTTTGAGTATGTGATGTAGTTGATGCATGAGAAATAAGTAGATAAAGGTGGCCTAGAATGAGAAGTACCAATATCAACCATATGATAAAAGCATAATGACATATAGAAGGAATAATGTAACTAGTCATAACCATATCATTAGAAGATCACAAAAGGTGACACCAATCAAATCATTATAATCAAACATGTTACTATCACTATCTATAGAAAAAGTAATATCCATGTGAGAATCATCGAAAGTGTAGAAAGGATATCCAAAAGGGAAGGAAAAGTACTAACCAAATACCAAAAGAAGGTGAATTGGTGGCACAAATATCTCCATAGATAAAATGGACCCAACCTTATGATTAAGTGCCCTAAGTGAATTAGGGTTGTTAATATCAAATATTTCAGTGTATAAACATGTAAAAGCCTATAATAGAAGCAAGAATATAGTTGAAGATAAGGGGACATGAGAACCCATGATGTAAAGATATAGTAATGAATGTTTATCCCAAAACCTTAATAAAAGTGAATAAATGGCTTACAAATAAGGTAAGGACATAAATCAATAATTATTCAAGTGTGAATAAACCTTAGAGACACCAACAATTATTGGTAGAGTATTATATCACTCAATGAAGCTCAAACCCTAGAGTAAAAACATAGCTATGATACACAAATTTGTAAGAATGAACCCTAATTATACTTGAAAATAAAATAAATCCTAATTGAAAAAAGATAAATAATGCAATGAGCATGTGGGTTCACCAAAAAAATAAACAAATAAATTGTGTGACATAAATATTAAATAATCTATATTGATTAATTCAAATACAACAATTAAACATACCTAATCTAGATTAATCAAAGTTGGGTTGATAAACTAAAATACCATTTTTAAGCAATAAACAAGGTGCTTGGCTTTGACAATAACAATGAAAAATTATCGTTGACATCACATAAAATCAATATGTAATTAGTGCTCATGGTTGGATGAATGATTTAATTTTTGTGCAATCCAAGAATCATCTATGGATTGAACTAGAGACCCAATTCAAATACATGCATTGCAAGAATTTCTAGATACATGGTAATTATTTGTGGCTCACAAGAATGATATAATAGAGTTGCAACAATAATCCCTTCACCTTCTCTATATCAAATTATAGCATGATGGTGTTTATAAACACCTAGACTATGTGATTTTAATGCAAATTCAAATTTGTATTGTCCAATTAGAACATTCTAGATATTCTTTCAGCAAACATGTACTAAGTTAACTCATAAAGATTAAAAGGAAATGACATCAACGAAATTTAAAATTTTAATTTTAATGTTAATCTTGAACTGTTCATAATCAATCTCAAGACCTACAAGATTGACCTGAGATAACAAAATACTATATTCAAAACATAAAACAAATGTAAATAACTAATAATAAATATATGAAAGTGTGCAATAAAATAAAATGAAAATAAGACCAATCCAAATATATCCAAATAGGTACAAACGAATTAAAAATATTTAAGTACAGAACAAAATGAATAAAAGACACGTCAAAACAAAATGCATAGTATAAATTTTGAAAAAGAAATTAATGTAATTTTAGGAAATTTTAAGTAAAATAAGAGATTTTCATAGTTTTAATCTAACGCAAAAAATAAAAACAAAAATCACGAGTTAAGGCAATAGGCTAGCCTTGACGTGCAGGCCTAATATTCTGGTAAAGAAAGCCAAACAGCTCTATAATTTGTAAAATTGGAATCACTAGATATAAATTTTCGAAGAGATATCAAGTACGCATCGACCAGCCTGACTTAAAGCAACAAACAGATGAAAAATGAGAATCAACTTTCAGATTAATGTCATTCAGACTTACTAAAAAGACATAATGTTAATGATACTTATCATTCAAACAGCTGCTGCAGTGCTCTTCTCGCACTTGATATGAATTAGCACTCAATTTGTATTAATCACTGACTAACAACTTCAGCAAGGTGTTCAGATCCATCTACCCTTAGTAAGTGAAAGAGGTGTCTATTATCCAAATGGAAAATCTCTGCAATTTGTACTAGGCAGGCCACAAAAAGGAAATTTCCTTGCCTCTTTGGCATTCCGTAATAGATTTTTGGGAAAGTTCCTTCAGAATATTGTGTACATCTTCTATTGACAATGATGCATCCACAACCTGTAATAGTGAATATAATGAGACTTTGTCATATAATGTAAAAAATGTAATCAAGTCGAAGAGAATAACCATATGAAAGTACGGTCGAGCTCTGAAACGGCTACGCCAGAGAATAATAATACCTGCCAATTTGAGTCCTGCAAGGCCTTGTACAGCTCTGCAACCTTCTTTTGAAAGTCTAAATTTTCATATCGCTCTCCTCCATACCCTCCTCTTTCGGCAGCTTTCTGTAATTTAATTTCATAGTTGTCTAATTACAATCCTACTGCAAGTTGTTATTATTTATAGTTTTTTACTTTGAAGAAAACTCAATACTACTCCCGAAAACTTAAAAATGAAATCAAGCTCAATTCAATTATATGTTCACTCCCCAGTCTTGGAGAGGACCTCTCCTCGGGACACTTGGATTATCAGACAGCTACAAATTGTTATGCCACACAATTTGCTTGACTGGTGTTGGATTCTCGCAGAAATTCAGATGTAAGGCTACCTTCTGCGGTGATCTCATCCCCTCTCAGCTTAGGGGAGTTCTGGCTTTTTCAGCAGAATTGACTTTGTTGTTCATGGTTATATTCAAATGTTTCTGCGAAGAGCTTGAGTCATTGCCTCTTGGGGCACGGGTAAGAGTAACTTCTTGAGAAGAGTGTTTCCATCTAACCCTGTTGTTAGATTTAAGTAATCTTTGTTCCTTTAAGTAACATGCAAAGTATTTCACACAAACGACACCATATTCGTGTCTGATATCAAATAAAACTTTCGGTAATTAACTCCATCTATTTACCTCTGGAGATATGTCCAAGTAGAGGACGAGATCTGGAGCAGGTAACCCAACTTCAGGAGCCTGCAATTAACTTTTAACTAATTAACACCATACAGATTTTATGTTGTAACATTAACAAAAATAGCTGCAACTCCACATGGTGAATTTAACTATGCACCAACAAAATTGTGTCTATAAAGCAAACAATACCTTACACCAGCTAAGGTCAAGTCCCTTTGCAGCTGAAAAGGCAACTCCAGAATACGAATAACGATCAACAACTAGAGAGGTTCCAGCCTTTAGCTTAGCCTCCATTAAAGACCTGGAATAGCCAAACACGTTTACATTCTCCACCAATTGAAAGAAGAATGAATTCTATATTGATCTTTTACAGAGAAGGGAAAGTGAGGACTTCCAAACAATTTTATTCTGGAGATCAGGGCTCTGCATGGAACATACCACTGAAAGATGTAAAATTTTATATGAATTTTTACCAAGAAACATGAGTAAGATCTCAGAAAATTCAAGTTACTAACAACATTCTAGATAAATGATTCCCTGCAGTTGGGCTTGAAGGGAATGCATGATGTAGATTAGAAAGCATACCTGAATTATCTTAAGTAGAATTTCAGGGCACATAAAATTTTGACGTGTCTGTACATATCTCAAACAATTTGAATAAAGAATGGATTGACTTAATCATATCTGCCACATGAGCTTAAAAAATGATGCACTTATCCAAACAATTGTGTTTACCCCATAACATTGGAATTCAAAACCCTCACCTCGTTTCATTAAAATTTAATATTTATCCCAATCCTGCTTGTTTAGACATCATATCCTGTACACTGACTATAAGACCTAATTCAATATGGCAATGCATTGTCAAAGTCTATTATGTTTCAAGCAATTTGGAAAAAATTGTGAATAGAGTTTTTTGATAAAGATGCCAAAAAGATTATTTGGTAATAATGGAAAATGAATAGAAACGCTGGGACAAAACAAAGTATAAAATGGTTAATCGTCCTTTAATTTACCAAAAACTATGAAGTTTCAGATCTTCATCTCCATTATGTAAATAAAATCTACAAGCAGAATTGAAGTTTATCAAATTCATTATACATTCATTGGCAACAAGTTCACAGATGGATTACACTCTGTGCAGCCATTACACAGCCATTCGCTTCAATATTTGATCTTATTATTCCCCCCTTACACCACTCCTCTGTGTTTTCTTAATTCAAACTCCAAACAACAAACTCTCTTTTTCCCAACTGGCAAACTCTCCAACAGCAGCAATTTCCTTTTTTATATGCTCTCTTAAGCGTAGAAGTTGAACAGATTTTTCAATTCAAATTAAAAAACAAGAAGCCAAGCAGGCTGCATGGAAATTGAACCAATTAATTAAATTACAGCAGCCACAATTAACTTATTTCATAATATGCCATGCTCCCTTTGGCAGAATACTTCCAACACCGAACAAACTCTAAAGGAAGGCTGATGATTTGATTTTTAAAATCTTCAAAATCTGCCCAGCCAACTAGTATTGGCTCACGCCACACTTGGAAGAGGTTGTGTTTCCAAAACAAAAGAAAGTCACACCCCAGCTAATGGTAGTCACAATTTATTTGTGCTTGGGTTTGAATGAAGTCAAAAACTCCCGCGCCCAGCAACGGAAAACCATGGGAAATGCAAAGAAAAATAAAATTCAAAGGCATGTGAAATCCCATGCTAAAGTTACTCATTCACCTCCCACTACACATCATTGATTGGGCTTTTTAAAATCTGCAAATGTAAGCAGCCACAAAGATTGGGTCCATGCCATGCTGGAAAGAGTTTGGTTATCCTCACACTCCCAGCCAATGGATGTGCCAAACACGTTTACATTCCAGAATATGAATATGCAACTCCAGAATATGAATAACAATCAACAATTAGAGAGGTTCTAGCCTTTAGCTTAGCCTCCATTAAAGACCTGGAATAGCCAAACACGTTTACATTCTCTGCCAATTGAAAGAAGAATGAATTCTATATTGATCTTTTACAGAGAAGGGAAAGTGAGGACTCCCAAACAATTTTATTCTGGAGATCAACGCTCTGCATGGAACATACCACTGAAAGAAGTATTTTATATGAATTTTTACCAAGAAACATGAGTAAGATCTCAGAAAATTCAAGTTACTAACAACATTCTAGATAAATGATTCCCTGCAGTTGGGCTTGATGGGAATGCATGATGTAGATTAGAAAGCATACCAAAATTATCTTAAATGGAATTCCAGGGCACAGAAAATTTTGACGTGTCTCTACATATCTCAAACAATTTGAATAAAGAATGGATTGACTTGATCATATCTGCCACATGAGCTTAAAAAATGATGCCCTTATCCAAACAATTTTGTTTACCCCATAACATTGGAATTCAAAACCCTCACCTCGTTTCATTAAAATTTAATATTTATCCCAATCCTGCTTGTTTAGACATCATATCCTGTACACTGACTATAAGACCTAATTCAATACAGCAATGCATTGTCAAAATCTATTATGTTTCAAGCAATTTGGAAAAAATTGTGAAGAGGTTTTTTTGATAAAGATGCCAAAAAGATTATTTGGTAATAATGGAAAAAGAATAGAAACGTTGGGGCAAAACAAAGTATAGAATGCTTAATAGTCCTTTAATTTACAAAAAATGACTATATTAAAATAGAAATTTCAAACAGTATATTCCTGACCTAAGATTGACATGTTTTCACCGTTAGACTATGTTAAGAGCTTCCTGGATTTGTAAAAATGGGCTTCAATCATCTTCTCTGTACATATGGACCTAGTAGAGATTCAAAATGTTGTAGACTAAGAATTGTAAGCTGTCGATTCCAGAAGAATCTAACACAGCATACTCTTACTGTCTTACAGTACAACATAATTATTAAACACAGATACTCCATTGTAATATATAATTAATGCAGGAGCATCCAAGGGTACCAGGCAGTCCTGCATCCTCAAAAATATTTGTTTTTAATCTTTTCTTTTCTTGTGTGGTTATTTTATTATTTGGCTCAAAGTCTGTAATTTGGGTAAATTGTTACCTGCACATTTAATGTGCTTAAAAGCCAAAAAATGGGAAATTTGAAAACCCAACGCCCAAGTTGGGGGATTTGAATTTGGAATATTTAAAAATGGCCTAGAAGAGAATCTTGAGGCCCATGCACAACAGGGAGCCAATCAGAGTGCCATGTTTATGACAGGAGGTTACAAGTAGAGTTATGAGCCACAATTTCAACAAGAGTTCTGAAATTCAATGCATTTTTCAGTTTTGCAGGCTAGAGGATTTCCAACGCCTCATTTGGGGAGTTATTAAAAATATTTTATTGTTGTTCTTGCTGAGAGAAATCCAACACCCAAGAGCTAAGTGAAGAAATTTTGGTGAAGGGGTGCAGCAATGAAGTTGCAAGAAAGGTTGTGGAGGAAACTACTAGCAACAAGTTGAATGTTGCAAGGATTTCAAAGGTGATTTTGAAGGTGTCTGAGGCTGATCTGATTTGGTTTTGTTTTGGTATTGCAAAGAAAATAGTGGAGTTTTTAATTCAATGGAAAAATGATTAGCATATGTGTTGTTCAAAGAGAAACTGTTAAAATTTGAATGTGTTCCACTAAATTTTCAATTATAAATTTATATGTGCTTGCAAAATTATGAAATGAGAATGCATGCTGTGTTATGGCTGCTTGGATGGGTTGTCTGAAAAGACTCCCCATCCTTGTACTGCATCAAATGGTATCAGAGCAGGATGATCGTTGGATTGAGGAGATAGAAAGTTGCAAAGAATTGTGAAAAGGAAATCTCGTTGTGAGAGATTATAGATGAGCTTGTGAAAGAGGTTAATGAGAGGAAGCTTGAAGTTGTCTCAGAAAAACCCTAGAGAGAGTTTGTTGCAGAAGAGGATTATGTAACTGCTAAGGATTTGAGTTCTACAAGAGGTTGTTGCAAGTGAGAGGAGGCCTGTAACTGCAGAGGGTTTGAGTCCTACAGAGATTTGTTGTAGGGAGGACCTGTGACTGCAGAGGGTAGAGGAGGCATAGAAGCTTTGAATGAAGTGTGAGTTGTTGCAAGGAGTACTTGTAAGTGTAGAGGGGCTTGTGAGTCCTTAAAGGTGCCTTTGAAGAAGAGGCAAGATGGGTTTTGAAAAGACCTATAAGAATTTTATTCTGGGAAGAGTATTGGGAAGAAGTGAGAGACAACAAGCTCATTGCAAAATTGAAGAAATTAGAAGCAAGACTAGATGCCCTTGAGGAAAATTTAGGAATGAAGAAGAAAGCTACAGTTGAAGAAGATCAGAAAATAGATTAAGTTGAATTCAATTGTTCTTTTCATGACAAGTTTGCAAGTAATGATTTGTGTGTAGGAGATGAAAAAGGAAAGGAAGCTGTAATAGTGGACTTGGAAGGCCTGAAAATTGATGAAGATGAAGAGGATAGTGAGATTGCAGCAGCAAAAGCATGTCTTTTGGAAGACACAAAGGAGAACGAGCATGAGATGGCGGTAGAGTTGAAGAGCACAACAAGGCTACAACAGACAGTGATAATGAAGAAGGAGATTTGCATGCAAAGGGACCAAATTTTGATGAAGAACTTGGAAAAAATAAAGGGAATCCCCTATTGAAAAAGGAGATGGAAAGAATAGATAGGTGGTTAAGAGGAGAATTAAATCTCGAGGAGATGAAGATGAATGCAGAGGATAAAGAAAATAAAGAAATTGCAGCAAGAGAAGAAAACATTACTGCAACAAAGAAAGGGGTGAAAACAGAGGTAAATTTTTATTTTTTGAATTTTGTGATAATGAAGCATGTGTTGATTCAAATACAAATGAAATGGTGATAGTAGAAGAAGATAAAGATATTAAAGAGTAAGAAGAACAAGGAGAAGTGAATATAGAATATGCAGATTTTTATGCTCATGTAGCAAAAGATGGTGAAGGAGATGTTGCAAATTCTACAAAGGTAAAGGTTAAATTTTCTAATTTTCTTGAAGATGAGTATGAAGATAAGTTGTATTCAGATATTGAGGAGGAAGAGATGGAATGGGAAGATGCACTTTGGTGGAGATCGGATTATAGTGGATTCAATGCCAAGAGAGGAAGAAATAGAGGAAAAATGAAGGAAAGAAGAGATAGAAAGATGCAAAGTAAAGTAAAAAAGAAAGAAAAAGTGGATCCAGAACAAGCACTGAATCTTTAAATGTTCATGAGTTTTGACTCATGGAATATTTCACTTACCCCGGGTGTTTGATGCAAGAGCATCCAAGGGTACTGTTGTGACCTTTTCACACATTGCCCCATTCAAGATGGGGACCCCCTAATTTTTGCTCCATTCTGGTCTTTTGGCTTGGTTTTTCTTCTCTCTCTCCCGCTCTCTTTTTTGATGTCCGCCTTTTGGGGGTTGCGCCCATCAATGAGCTAAAAGCGTGAACTTTTGGCTAAGTCGAAAATTAGGGTTTCCATTTTCTAGTCAATCCAAGGTCGAATAAAGTGAATAAATTGTAAATTGAGCCTAACATTGTTGTTAGCATGTTCCCAATGACAAATTTTCATCAGAGGTACTTACTTTTTTTTAAATGTGGGCAAGAATCGATTTTGAGATTGATTATCAACATCGGCAGCAAAAGCTGCTTGTGACAGAGAACAGACAGCTTTCTATTTTTAGCAGTCTAGCTTGACAAATTTCGGGTTCAGATGCGAGTTTTTCTTTGCATGTCTGCATATTCATACAGGTTTTCAAGACCTTCGCAATGATATAGCATGCAAAGCGGGACGACAACTTTGAGTTAAGCCTTAGAGGCTATTTTTAGGGTTTGCATGTCAGGGTTTCTTTTGCATGTCGGATGATTCTGATGGGTTTTAGAGCTTCGCGATGGTGTGACATGCAAATGAAGATAATCCTTTCGAGGAACTTGCTATTTTTAGCAGGTGTGTCCCGGCAGCCGCTTCCCAGCAGTTCAGAATCACGAGCTGATCGCAGTGCCACAGAAACGAAGAGAAATAGAGATCATTTGATACGCATGCAAAGCGAATTAGGGTTTCCAACTTCGGAGCCTGAAAATTGGAGTCAAAAGTCAAAATTTTCGAAAACCAATGTAAACCATCGCGATCAACATCCTTCAGGCTATCTGCTGGTAAAATTTCAAGTCAAACGGAGCACTTACTATTTATAGTAAGTCAATTTGGAAACTGGCTAAAAATAGCAAGTCAGTTGCATGCGTTGATGTTGACAGTAAGGTCACATGGTGAGGAGCGCCTCATTCAAATTTCAAGTCGATCGGAGCAATGGAGCTATCAAAAACAAGAGGTTACTATTTATAGTAAACCACCTTCAGAAATAGGCTAAAAATAGCAGGGTGACTAAAAGTGGCAGTGTCGACAGGACAATGAGGTCATAAGGATGCAGTGCGCAAAATTTCAAGTCGTTCTGAGCTTCAGAAATGCAAAATCAGAGGACTTACTATAAATAGCAGGGCATGTAAGCTGGCAAAAAAGCGAAGAAAAAGTCCAAGTCTGGAACTTCATCCAATAAACATGGTGAAATGCGCCCAGTTGATGAGGAGGCATAAAAAATTCTAAGTTATGAAGCTCGTCCTTCACACAGGCCAAAATGCGCCCAAGGAGAAGAAAGTCAAAGAAAAGTCAATGAATTTTATCCTGTAGACATGGGGAAATGCGCCCAACTTGGAGAAGGGAAGCTCAGGAAGGTTAAAAAAATTTCTAAGTGTGGATATCTGCCACCACCTTCAAAATGCGCCCAAATTACAAGTTCATCCTTCTCAGGGGGTAAAATGTGCCCAAGTTGTGAGTGGTCAAAGCAAAGTCAACGATTTTCATCCTCTTCCCTAGGCAAAATACACCCAAATACATGCATGTCAAGACAAAAACGGGAGGTGAAGAGTCACTCAAAGGCGTTGTTATCCACCAGCTATGTCCAAATGCGCCCAAGAAGAAAATGGGTCAACAAGTCAACATTCTTATCCTTCTCTACATAAAAATGCGCTCAAGTTAGAAGAGGGTCAAAAGGTCAAAGGAAATTCGTCCTCCTCACCCTCCTAAATGCGCCCAAACAAGCTCAAGTGAAGACCAAAAAAAAGAAGTTGAAAGGTCATCCCTCTTGCATGCCTAAATGCGCCCAAGTTAGGATGGTAAAAGGTGAATGGAGGTAGTAAATAAGGTGAAAAATATTGCCAAGGCATGGTGAATACAAGGCAAATGCTAGGCGTTATCCTCCATCAAGTGCAAAATGCGCCCAAGGTGGTGGGTGTTGGAGAATTTCCTAAGGCGTGTGAGGTGTTGGGAATAAAATGCTAAGGCATGATTTCAAATTTCTTCAAGTGTTATGCGCCTAAAGGATGAAGTAAAATGTGAAGTAAAGCAACCCGCTAGGTGATGAAAATTTTTCAAGATAAATATCTTCCTTTGGACACAAAATGCGCCTAAGGTGTTGAGTGAAGAAAAATGAAATATTTCTAAGGCGTTAGAATTTTAAATAAAATTGCCTTGCAAGTGTGAAGTGAAATGCAAATGGTGAGTGGGAAATAAAAGTGTGCTAGGCATGAATAAAAAATTTCTAAATGAAGTTGATAAAATTTCCAACACTGGCAGATGAACCAAAATTTTCT
The DNA here is from genome assembly GCA_007258455.2 of Sequoia sempervirens. Lineage (NCBI taxonomy): Eukaryota > Viridiplantae > Streptophyta > Pinopsida > Cupressales > Cupressaceae > Sequoia > Sequoia sempervirens. Next base: position 27,275 of record VDFB02345747.1, on the reverse strand, counting down.
AAGGCAAATTCTCAGAGTGCAAGATGATTTAAATATTTTCTAAATATTCTCTCCCATAGAAAATACGCCTAGAGCTCAAGGTGGTGAAATTTTTCGTGAGACACCGGCAAATTTTTCAGGGATGAAGTCAGAGATGAATGATAATGCAGATGAACTCAAATTCCTCAAGTCAGAGCAACACGGGATGATCACAGGCGAAGAATGGATTTAAATTTGATAGAATAATATTTTCTAAGGTTCAAAATAAAAAAAATTAAATGAACCCGTTCGTTGGGTACCCATGGATTCGAAGCGTTCTGGAGAAAATTTTCTTCTGGGTACTGAACATTTGCGATGATAGATGGATTTCCAAGTCTTCCGCACTTTGCCAACACTTTTTCAGTGGAGAATTTAATCAGTGCTCAAATTGTGAATTTTCCTAAGGGAGAATTTAAAATTTTCTAAGGCAAATTTGAATAAAACGACTTTTCAAAGTGAATTTCTCCGAATGGTGAATTTGAAGTGAGTTGCCTAGGTGATTTTGATGGAATTCTTCGAAGATGAATTTTCCAGAGATGATGAAAAGTTAAATTCGAATTCAAGTGATAGAGTTCTTGCTGGTGAGTTAGAAAGGTGAATTTAAATTAAATTTTTCAAAAATAAATTCAAAGATGCCAGTCAAAGTCAAGCTTCTCGAAGAATAAGATTCCTGACGTCGAGAGACAAGTGTCAGAAATACCACAGAGGTAAAATTCGAATTCTTGAAGTGGAGTAGTGGAAGTTTAATGCACTGGCTATAATTGGCTTCTTCTAGAATTCGAATTTTGGCTATAAAATGAACAAGTTTCTCACTTTCTTTTCACAGCTGAGAAGGAATTCGACTTACTCTGAGGTTTGAGAATTGCTTGAGGGAGTTTGAAGCTTTGTTGAAGCTTGAACTTGTTTGATGAAGGTTGAAGCTTGCGTTTGCTGAGAAGAGCTGAGAATGACGCCTTGAATTGCCTGTGCAAGTGTTGCAAATTCGAATGTTGCTGAAGTAAAGAAGGGCGCACTTGCTGATTGCCAGAGGTTAATTTGTTGCTGATTAAAATTTGAAATTGCCAGAGCCAAGAGGTACGGACTTGCAAGTTGCTGAAGATTCAAATCTGCAGTTGAAGGAGGACGCCTTGGAAATCTGAAGTCAAAGAGTCTAAGAGGTGCGCACTTGCTGGTTAGAGAAGGTACGAGTGTGGCTGAGGCTTAATTTGTTGTTAAGAGTTGAAGTTGCCAGTGAAAAGGACGCCTTGAGGTGAAATTGCTGAGAATTTAAAAAAGTACGAACTTGCTAGTTGCTGATTGGAGTTGCTGAAAGTAGCGAAATCACTGAAGTCTACTTAGAAACTTTTTCTAAGTGTTGAAGTTCAAATTTATTGGAGAAGAAGCTGAGGTTTGCAAATAAGAAAGTTCTTGCAGCTTCTTGAAGTCGACTGCAGCCCCTACACACAATGTCTTATTTTATTTTTATAAACTAAGTTGCTAATGAATGTTTATTGTTTGCAGATGGCTGAGGCAAGGGCGACTGGTAAGGACAATGGTGCGTCCAGACAAGCTGTGATCAAGAAGCTGAGTAGGACGTTCATGCCGGAATCAAAGTTCATTTCAAAGTTGGGCAAGCTGACAGACACCAACCTGGGCTCCGTCAACCTAGAGACCTTCAAGAACAGGATGTTGGGGATTGGAAGTCATCGGCCTTCGACCACTTCACACAATATTGTTCGAAGTGGGTTATATGCAGCTGCTAGTTTTCCACCAGCCATTCAGTGCTTGGAGCTGATGATGGAGTGCGCCAATTATTACGATAAGGATCACAGATCGATCATGTCACCGGATGGCCAAGTACTAGCAAATCTTACTCCTGCTGCCATTGGTGAGGCTTTCGGGATCCCGGTGCACAGGAATATGGTTTACAAATCCAGAGAACGAGCTGAGCGGATGTATGCTTCTGCATTCGAGAGATGCACGGAGACGATTAACACTCACTGGATGAGCACTCCTAAGCCTTCTCGCACAAAGTTGCCGAAGCAGATCATAGCAGAGGATTTGAAGTAGGAGTATTGCGACCTCATCATGATGCTAAGTAGGGTTGGTGGTTGTGCACAATCATTCATTTTTGAGCCTTGGATATTTTACTATATCAACCTCGTGCTTGAAGGGAAGGATTATGTCAATTGGGCCGAGATGATAAGTGATAATTTACATGAGCAGCTCCTGAGCTTGAGGAGAACGAAGACATTTTACATGAGCTCTTATATTATCTATATGTTGGCACGGATGACGAAGTCCAGGGGGATCTCTTACAAGGAACCTGTCGGTTGTGGCTCCCATCAGTTTAAAATATATGATGCTTGTCCACAGTTGCATTTGGCGAGCACAACCCACTACAAGCGTGTCAACGATTCCTTCACCATGTACATCACGAGACTGCTTCAGGAGCGATTACATCACAGAATCTCGAGGGAAGCCCAAGAGTTGATTGAAAGGTATGGGTGCTGGTTCATACAGTTTCCAAAATTTTCTTATATTAGGCTGCAAGGTTTTTCATCGTACCCATATAGGCTGCCTAAGTACCCAACAGATAGAGTTTTAATGCTAGAGATATCTAGACAATTGCTTGCCTTTGATAAAATTCAAAAGAAAAAGAAGAAGGGAGGGGTAGAATTTCCAGTTGTCATGGGCAACTCGGATGAGGTGTGTCCTTCAATACAGGCAGCTAGAGAGGCTGAAAGTGAACTTCAATTTTATCATTTCTCATATCATATTAGCCAACAGCACTACGACCCACATCATAACATCAAATGGGTACTGTCAGAGGAGTTTAAACATAAGGCCACCATTGAGGATTATTGGGCTGATGCGGCTGATGAGATTGAAGTAAGGAAAAGGATGTTTTCTCGATTGCCGATTACTTTGATTAGGGAGTGTGAAGTGGTGCCTGTTCCAGACTAGGTGAACGAGGATATGGACGTTGTCCATCTCGATTATGCAGCAGTGAGAGATACTCCACTTCCACCTCCAAATTGGTCAGAGCCTGAGATTGCTGATTTGGACACGCTGTCTATCCCAGTCCTGACATTCACCAGAGCATGGGTTGATAGGCGAGTAAACAGGTTGAAGAGTAGGTCAATTGTTTTGACTTACAACATGATGGGAGATCACAGGACACCCACCACGGGCAGAAAGAAACAGATTACACGAGGTCCAAAGCCCAGAAAGAAAGAGCTAGTTCGACAGGAGCCTGTTTAGCCGGAGCCTCCACAAGTTACAGTTGCATCACCATTGGAGACACGTTCTCCAAGTATACAGGAGGTCTCTTTGTTTGATGATTAGAGGAATACATTGAATCAGGTGCAGGTGGTACGGGATAATATTCAGCCTCCACGGAGAGAGTCAGTTGGCCAAAGTGTCAACGCACCTGTTAGGGTTGATCAGCAGGATGATGAGGGGACTATTACTGACCCTCAGTTTCAACAGGAGTTAGAGGCGGCCTTGAATGAGGATGATGATATAGTTTCAGGAGACACTCAGCCACTTGAGGACGATGAGCCTCGCCAGAATGATGAAGAAGTTGAGCAAGTTAGAGAGGTAGAGGCACAGGAACAGTAGCCTTTCGATATACAGTATGATGTGCCTGATTGGCTTAAGGACAGAATGAGAAGAAGCCCCAGTGAGGAGATTGATCCAACAGTTGAGATGGAAGAGTTTTTGAACAGGATCAGTGCACCTCCACAGAAGAAGAAAGCAAGAAAGTTTTCGAAGATATCCACTGAGGAGGATGGCTCTCGCACCCTTCATGTAGCTGTGCCACGAGTTGAGTGTGACCAAAATGAAGCAGTACTGAGAATTATGTGGTCACGGCTCTAGATTTGGGACGCCCTACTGGTGCGCGGATTGTAGAGGAGTGTGATAACTCCTTCCTTGCCCTCAAAGATAGGTTATTCAAGAAAGAAGGGAAATATAAGAAGTTGAAAAGAGAACACAAGGCCTTAATTGGATATGTACAATAGTTGTCTCGTTCTCGAGGGCAGGATATTCCAGTGATAGAGCCTCCAGCAGAGATACCTAGAGAGTCCGTCAATGGCTTGATGGAGTTGGGAAAGATGGCACAGGAAGCAGATAAGTGGGTCACAGGGGTTCGTGTTGAGACAGAGAAGTTTATGGAGGACCTTGCTTTTGCTTTTCAGCAGGCCTCTAGTATTTTGACACGGATGGATGCAGTGGATCATGCTTGGGGCGACGCTTCTATCTATCAGGGTAAGGTTATTCAGCGTCTTGAGGCATTGAGACATGTTTCGTTACAATTGCTGATTGATGGAGGTGTCATTCAGGAGAATGACAGATATGATTTCTCTAGGTGGTATTCTTCGGCAATCACAGGGCGTGGCTTCTTCGACGTGGCACAGGCGGATTCAGCCAGGATACATAAGGCCATGGCCAATATCATTGATGGAGTTCAGAACACTTTGGAGGCAATCTTTGCTAGACGGCTGAATCCCGATGAGGTGACTACTGATAATTTGAGGGGTAGGCTGGCACCTTTCTTTTCCGAGGTGAAGGCCTTTGTGCAGGATGACTTTGAGAATACCTCCACTTTCTCCACCTTGATCCAGAACACGCAGGATTCCTTGATTGCTTGGAGAAAATCTTGTACGAGGCATGAGCATTCAGTCACAGTGTTAGAATTTCAATTAGATTGCATTCCACCCATTTCGGTTCAAGAAGTTGAGGCTGTGCTTAGCAGGTTCATTGAGTTTGCAGCCAGAGAGAAGGAGAACGGGAATGCACTACTGGACGAAGATCTTCTAGAAGACTGATTGTGGGCATTTATTGCCTTTACTATTTTTGGGAGTGAGTGGGAATCTTTGATTCATTTAATGTACCACTCCCTATTCTGGCAGTTTTTAGGGTTAGGGCTGAGGTGGCACGATTCTGGCCACTCTATTAATTGTAACCTTAGCCGTCTTTTGGGACTTGGCTAGCTATATAAAGGGGGAGTCCCCCTCATTTGTAATTCATTAGAACAGGAGATTAGATCAGAGTCGGAATTGAGTTAGAACTTAGAGGCTAGAGAGTAGTATATTATAAACATTTTGCATATTGGAGAAGAAAGAAAGTTTTCCCTTTGAAAACTTTTGTAGAGATTGTTGTGTAATACTTTTCATGATAATAGATCTTTTCATTGATGGTGGAATTCGTCTTGTCATGAATAGCTAGCAAGGTCTCTTCTTCCTTTCGGATCCAAGTAGCTTAATTTCATGCAAGTAGTTTACTCTGATGTGTGGTGTTTTGTTGAGGTAGCTTCTTTCATTCCATACCACTAGCGGCTTGTTGATGATAAGTTCGCCTTGCGTGGTCTACTGGACATTCTCTTGAATTTAACTTCAGTTGTGATTTGTATACCTATATGTGTCATTTTGATGGTGTATGTATGCTAAGTTATAATCTGAACATCCTTTGCTATCCCTTTGAAGATTGCACTGATTTCGCTGAAGCTGTCCGACGTGAGGCTAGGTGAAATTTGGTTGAAGTCTACTAAAACGAAGCCCCACATATCCTGCATTTAGAATAGAACATAGGTTTCTTAGGCCCTATACTCTTTACTTTCCGCATATTTTTTATTAGCTTTAGGAAAACATACTACATTGCCAAATCATACACGCAAGAATCCCCTTCAAATCATATACCAGCTGCTAACTGCAAGAAGTCTGAACAATTGTGTAAGTCCCCTCGTAAGAACACAGCAATACACATCAACCAACTGAGGGTATTCTAAGTATTCGGAACCTTGGAGTTGAACGTGCGAACTTTCTCGCAATCTTAGCACACGGAATACTTTGATCAAGAGAGAACGGAATAGCCTTCGGACTATTTTTATTCTGCTGTTTGGTGCGGTCACAAAAACCACGTCAACAGGTACCAGGCAACCTTGCATCCCCAAAAATATTTGTTTTTGATCTTTTCTTTTCTTTTGTGGTTTTTTGCTGCAAATAGCTTTTCAGCACCTGGTTTGGGCACTCTCAGAGTATGGAAAATTTTATTTGTTAAATTGGTTGGGTATATGAATGTTTAAATATTATATTTGGGCAAAAATGGAAGCCAAATTGTTGTAACCATTATTTTATTATTTGGCTCAAAGTCTGTAATTTGGTAAATTGTTACCTGCACATTTAATGTGCTTAAAAGCCAAAAAAATGGGAAATTTGAAAACCCAACGCCCAAGTTGGAGAATTTGAATTTTGGAATATTTAAAAATGGTTTGGAAGAGAATCTCAAGGCCCATGCACAATAGGGAGCCAATCAAAGTGCCATGTTTATGATGATAGGTTACAGGTGGAGTCATAAGCCACAATTTCAGAAAGAGTTATGAAATTCAATGCATTTTTCAGTTTTGCAAGCTGGAGGATTTCCAACACCTCATATGGGGAGGTATGGAAAATATTTTATTGCTGTTCTTGCTGGGAGAAATCCAACACCTAGAAGCTGAGTGAAATAATTTTGGTGAAGGGGTGCAGCAGTGAAGTTGTATGAAAGGTTGTGGAGGAAGATACTAGCAGCAAGTTGAATGTTGCAAGGATTTCAAAGGTGATTTTGAAGGTGTCTAAGGCTGACCTGATTTGGTTTTGTTTTGGTATTGCAAAGAAAATATTTTTTTTTGTAGTGGAGTTTTTAATTCAATGGAAATTTGATTCGCATATGTGTTGTTTGAAGAGAAATTGTTAAAATTTGAATGTGTTCCATTAAATTTTCAATTATGTGTGCTTGCAAAATTATGGAATGAGAATGCATGTTGTGTTATGGCTCTGCTTGGATGGGTTGCCTGAAAAGACTCCCCATCCTTGTACTACATCAATAATATTCCATATATGTTGATTAATCATTAGTTAAAATATACAATCTAAACCATTTTATGTAAGACCAACAAGTCCAAACCAAAATGGAAAATCGGCAATAAAAAACTGTAGCAACAAATATAAAACCAATATACCACCTTGTTTAACACTAAGCCTACTTGTGGAGCGTCTTTGTATTGTAGATGTCTAGGTCTTGGATTGACCATGTTGTTTTCTCTTTAAAAGCAGATTATTTCTCAACAGCTATAATACCATGCCTATATTCTATCCATGTTGGGCAACCCTGCATAAATGATATGCTCTCCGCCAGCCCCTTAGAAGTGAGGTTGATTTCAATGAAGCAATTGACATTGTAGCAACCTCATCCACAACATACAATTGTAGCAAATAAACATAATCGTAATGAGTTCCTATTCCTACATATTGCAATGCTTAAGCATGTTTTTCCAAATATATTCCAATTGCACTCACAGAAAACATTACTTAAGATTGCTGTTTTAAGATATAGATTTCACTTAAAATTTCCAGTGACCAACCTGCAAAAATTTCAGAGTTTGTCCAATATAGTTATCCCACAGAGACATTTTCATTTTAGAAAAAAGACTAACAACAAAATGTTAAATGTTTTGACATTGAATCTTATAATTTGAAATAAAAATTGCTTACTTAGCAACAATGCAGCCCTTTCCTTTACTGTCATGTCAAAGTCAAAAGACTCGTATGGCTCTCTTGTACTCTTCCAACTCAACCTGTATGTGACCTCATGTTCATTGCTCTTTAGCCATCCTCTCTGCACAGCTAAATAGTTGCCATAACCTCAACATCACATTCAGATCCATTTAGGTAAAACAATGTGCTATTGCGGAAGGCCCATGGCACATTAATTGGGAAAAGGAGCACAGTGCTTCATCCCACATCTATCAAACCCTATATTAGCATTTACCTTTCCACCTAATCTTGCGCCTTATAATTGACTCCTTCAGAGCTTCATTGCATTAGCATGAAGGGTTTCTCTACATCAACCAACCTAAGATCCATTACCAGAGATTCACTCACAAAACAAGCCTCTCATACCAATATACAGAAATAATCTCTAAAAAATTAACAAAACCATTCCTCTCGGTTTTCTTCTTGAATGAAGCAAGCCACTCCTTACATTCTCTTCAACTTCATTCTATCGTCTTATATGGGTCAGGGATAAATGAGTTCTGTAGAAAAGCAAGTTATAATGACAAATATTTAGTTGTCCACATAGCCTCCTCAACCACTTAAAAAAATTATTATCTCCTTATATCCTCTAAAATCAAGTTTATATGTGGGCTGCACTTGCCGACCAAAATAAAGCCGGGTGTTCTTCATTAATATTGAAATCTCAACTACATAATTGGCCACATTATCAAAATTGACTTGGATAACATATTTGTTAAGAGACTGATCTGGCCCACATCTCATCAACTGCATTTCAAACACATGCAAGAAGCTCAGAAATAATTACAGACAAGGAATTACTAAGAAGAATCTGTGATGACATTGTCAAGGACTTTGCTATGACATGATAACTCGTGATTATGCCATCACTAGAATTTTAAAATGGAAAGGAAAACTTTGCAAAATTATAGGTATCATTTTCAACATAGCATAAAGTACTGTTTTTGTTGCATACTATTTTGTAATGCTCAAGTTTGTATTATGTTGTACTCAAGTATGATAATAAATTAACTTGTGTTGTAACCAAGTATGTACTTTTATATAAGTATATTTAATTTTGGATTAGTCATTATCAGCACCAGTACATGTGTTTGGTACAAGGGATTGTCAAATTTTTGCCTCACCTACACACCTTGTCAAGAGTCTTCTATATCTATTATGATCAGAGGTGATTGGGGAGTTCTTTTGTTACTTTTCTTGGTTGTCATTGGTATCCTATTCTAGAGAATATTTAGTTCAGTACATGAATAAAGTGTCAAGTTCTTATTCTGGAATAGTGTATTTTTCTTTATTGTTTATATTTTATCTTGTTTAATTGTGAATACTCAATTGCATGGTACTGGTACATTTTAGGCATCATTTCCTACTTGAATTTCAGTAAGACCCAACATTAATCACCTTGATGAACGAAGTGTGTCTTGAGCATTAGTCTACAATTTTTTCACGGGCTTAGAATTTGAAGCACTAAAAGTCACAAAGAAATTGCAGAAAGAGAAGGAACAGAAGAATGTTACTCTTGGGGAGTACAGGTTGTTACTCTTGGGGAGTACAGGTAGTTGGGGCAAAGTAGTGAACAGCGAGACAGAGGTTAGAAACATAGTAACCTTCCAGAGATAGTGAGTAGAGAGCTTAGTTAGCTGCCTTTATAACCACAACACCAGAGCTTTGGGCAATCACTTTAGGAGTTGTCTAGTCCTAATCATTAGACTCCCTTGGAAGTTTAGATGGCCGAAATAAACATGGTTAGCGAGAATGACAACTGCAATTATGCAAATAAGATTACTTGGAAATTTGACCTTATGTTACAACTTACATATGATGAGGCAAATGTTATATGATGCATAACAACCAAAAAAGACAAAATAATTTTGACAATCAAAATAATGACACAAGTTCTTCAAGAGCTAATAATAGTAACAATAATAAGCAGAAGAGTTATACACAAGGAACCAAGGGTAAATCTGTTAATAGGCCTCTTCTTCCTACTTTCATTCAAAGCTAAATTACTGGTCTTGGTACTGGTTAGGGTTCAGGTTTAAGGGTTCAGTTTGCAGGTTCGGTCAAAAAAAATTTGGGGGTTGGGTTCGTCCAATATATTAACAGTTTAATGTTTTGATTAATTTGCATCATTACCTTCTAGTTTGCAAGTAGGTTTAGCATTTCCTTTAATGTTATTGCTTTCTTCTAGCTATCTAAATCCCTAAATTAGAACCTGCATTTCATATGGAATATTCACATTTAAGAAGTAATTGCAGTCTTAATAGGATTGAGGCTGCAGCCTGCACCTATGAATGGCGTCAAACATATTTAACTAGGTTTCATCAACCTGATTATTTTTCTTCTATCCAAGAACTGCAACCACCATAGAGAAAATTTATCTTGCCCATCCATCAATCATATGAATACAAATAGTGTTGTTTAGTTTGAAACTGGCTTGTCAGTAAGAGCAGCCTCTCTTAAAATAGTTACCCATTTTTCTTCATTTTTTTCATTTCATCTCCTCATTTGTCTAGAAATGTCAATCTTGACAGTGCCCAAGCTTCGAGTTAATTCAGATTGACCTTGCTACCATCTGCTCGGAGATGTCTAAAGTCCCAGAGAAGAAAAACTGACAAATAATTTAGAAAATACTCAAAAATATGATATTCAGTAAATGATCTATGGCAAATGAAAAATAATTTAGAAAATACATTTGTCCCCAAGAAGAGAAAATGACAAATAATCTAGAAAACACTCAAATATATGATATCTAGTAAATCATACATGTTTTGGAAATTGAAATACATTGTGTGCGGTTGTCTTTCACTTGCATCATTACACGAATCACAGGTATGCAAAATCACAAAATCCATTCATGAACAGTAGGTAAGTAAACTTTGCAAACATAAACCAGAATAATCAACAGAATTGGTTACTCAGGCTAAATGGATATCTGGACAAAAATAAAAAAAGAGCAAAGGTCTAGCATTTGTGAAGAAAAACAACATCCACAGCTATCTAATTAACTATTAGATTATTAAAGGAATTTCAAAAGCTTACTTTTTCTCCCAACGGTTGGCACTGAATAGCAAATGAATTGTTCTATCATCCAGATCTGCTTTGCTGGACAAGTAAGCAGATATCATCTTCCCCACATCTGTAGTGCGATCAGGGAACCGCCATTCTTCAACAGAAAGCCCTTGATCACTCAAGGATGAGACTAATTTAGCACATTGAGAACTTTTTCCACTTCGATCAAGTCCTTCCAACACAATCAGAGCTCCTCGCTTAGTACCACCAGTAAAATAAGATTGCATTGACATCCTTCTTGCAATAACTGTTCTTTGTACTCTTGCAGGATAAAATGTAGGCCCCAACTGCACACAATATCGAAGAATCGTACTCCTTGTGCTGCAATGTATCACAAATACAAGAATTCATAAATGTCCAGTTCATAACACCCTATGCTCAGCTTAAAGATCATTTAGCTTGCTTTATTATTTACCATAGAGATGTGTCATTAAAGAGCTTACACTAGGTTAGAAAAGACTTGGATTTGCATAAGTAATGTATTCGAAATGCTTTGAGCTCATCTATCCGTACTGTAGATTTTTACCTGAATCAAAAAGCAACTCCAGATATTATGGGTTTATAATTATTCAGAGTAAACCCATAGCAAGGATCTAAATACAGACATAGGCTCCAGATTCATATGCTGAAAGTTACTGGCATTCGAATAAATCTACAAAAATGAATGCAAAAAACTCTAAGGATTTGCAGAGAAGCATTCTACAATTAGGCACATCTTTGTATTCTATAAACCTAATTTCAGCAAACACGAAGTGCTCAATTCAGCAAAAAGAATTAGAATATTCAGTATATCAAGGTATATAGTTTGATACTAGTGCAAAAAACCCATAGGCTTCCAGCATCCATTAATGTAGCATTGAATCCTGAAATTCTAATAAACGTTCTTATAAAACAGGCGTAACTGATAAAGATGGACTGCAAGACAGTAGATAAACCATTTTGTGTTCAATAACTTACCGGACTCGTATTTTTTCAATATCGGTATATTTTCTTCCCAAGTACTTAATTGTATGGAATTCTTATCTAGGTCTTAACCTCATCTTTTAAAAAAATTTAGCATGGAGGACCGTCGAAAAGCCCTTGTAGCTAAATTTTCACAGAGCACAGATATTTTAGAATTTTAGTAAGGGCTTAAAATACACTCAGAACCCCGAAGAAGAAATAAATTATAGCCACAGCACAGACACTTTTGAATTCTATTGCTAGAATTAAAGACACGAAAAGAAATTCGAGAGGTCTGAGGGTTAAACCAGGAGAAAGGGAGGGAACCCGTTTACCTTCAAAATACTGTGAATTTTTGGAACATAATTCTTGAATCTGTAAAATTTTCCCCCTCGCAGATATTTGACTTTGAAGGCGCAAGTAGCGCAATAAATAAGCAACGAGAGTTGAATTTAGCCAAAATTTTGGCGGGAGCTTGTCTGAGGGTTTTTCCTTTTCGTGTGCTTTTGATTGTTCCCTTTATTTTTAACTTTTTTAATTTCTCCTTTGGGCAGTTGCTTGAGTAGGTCTGCAACTTGGTGTATTTCGGTTGCCTAATATTTATGCTCAAGTGACTTAGGCATTGGTTGATAAGTGTTCAAAGGATTATTTATAATTGCAACTATAACTAACTTATAAAGCTATATTTATATAAATAATCTATATAGATATATCTTTGTTAGACATATGTTTGCATAAATATTTTTATTTTTCTTATATGAATACTCAACTATTTAAATTGAAAATAATTTATTAAAATTTATATTATATTATAATTATTATTTAAAAATTATGTTTTAAAATATGTAAATTTAATAATTTAATTATTACAAATTGAAATAGTGAAATTGATATAATGTTTATATGATATGTAAATAGATATAATTTTATTTATATTATTATATAATAATATATTATTAGATAAGTAATTTTGTGATATTAAAATATTTTGAACAATCAATAAACTTTGTGCATTCTTTAGTTAAAAAATGAAGTGCTCTCATTTTCTTATCTACTTTTTCACAATAGTGCTCTCATTTTCTTATCGACTTTTTTAAAATAACTATTGTAATTGTCAAAATTAGCAATCCCAACTTTTGTCATTATTTAACCCAAATTGCTTTCTACTTATTTGTAAACAATTGATTGAATTAGCCTTTGTGAAGAAAAAAAAAAAGGAAGAATCGACCCACCACATGTCTAAAGAAGATTAAATTTATGCTTACAACCTTTCAAAGGAATTGTTTGCCACTGATTTAATGTTGCAGTTGAAGTTTTACATGCCCTTCTAATAGAAAGAATACCTTTTACATATAGTAAAGTTGCTTTTTTATAAGAAACATCAAAAAAAAATAATAAACTAGCACTTGTACCTAAAGAAGGTTCAAGGATTACGCCCATAGAAAACTATATGTATGCTAATATGTTGAAGAGTACATGTTAAGTATTATCTAATTTTGAATTATTTGCATAGACTTAAAACATAAAGCAATGCAAATGAAAAAAGAAAGTTACCATCAAATTGATAAAAAGACATTGCAATGGAAATAGAATGTTCACATTCAGTTGGAAAATCAATATTTATCTGGTTTTACCTGATAAGTGAGATTTTAGAGGCTTTCACCTGATATTTTGAAGAATTTTGTCATTAAATGACGGCTGATTTACCATTAAACAGCAGCTAAAACTTGTTTACTAATGACTAAACAGTAGTTTGCAGATATAAGACTTGTTTTAAGCTCAAATCTCACACTATATATAACCTATCATGAAAAATAAAAAAATAAAAAATTTATGCACCATTGTTGATGCCTTAATCCGTAAAGAATGAGTTTAATTTCAACGTTGCTTTTGAAGATTTCTTTAACTTAAAAAAATGTGGAGAGATACGGTCCAAGATTATTACTCTGTCCATACAGACAAAATGGATGAAACCGTCACTACATGCATACCACCACATGTACAAACTGGTGGTTTGATCTGCAATTCTAAAATGTTCTGTTTCAGCAAAATCTTTTCTGAGTCTTCAAAGTTATGCAACATCTTCTGACTAATAGTGATTTAAGTGACCTCTTGGTCATGCAAAAGATCAAGTTTTTGGATTAGTGAGAGACAGTCATAAGATCATCGCCAGAAAATGGATGCAAAGCCAGGTCAACACTATTCCTAATCTGAATTTTGTCTAAAATAGAAGAGCTATCATCTTTGATTCATCAATTACCATTGAAATCCCAAGACAAAAAATGATGAACTCCATAGGAGAGTACCTAGAGTTGGGGATAGGCTGGACGATCCTAGGAGTATGCAGGCCATATCTCCCAGAAACTCCCATAGCACCCAAGAGTGGCCAACTTAAGAAGAAAACTGGTGATTGCTTCAAGAAAAATATTTATTCAATAGAGTTGGTAGAAAACACGCGATTATTTTTAGTGTTTCGCTGTCATAAGATCTTAGTATTCTGACAGCATACTGCTCATTGTTATACATAGATGTAGAACCACAAACAAACGTCTGCAAACCTACATAAAGTCGTTTGTGACATCTTAAACAGATATAAACCATAAGCCATAGAAAATGGAATTCAGCAGAGGAGAAAGAACTTGGAAGATTTGGCGTGGTATTTAAAAAATGATGCCATTAATCATGATTTAGCCACAAACCCTAAACCCAGAAACTCGAATATATCTTGAACCCTCCTGGAAGAACTCTCATATGTCAAAGGAATCCAAATATTGTCTAACCGTAGACATTTCTACAGCGACACCCAAAAACATCGAGAACAAATTCAATGGAAAAGGTGTATTCGCAACAAAAGAATATGAATACTATGACAAAATTGGTGATGAACACCTCTATAAAATCTGTAAAACTGTTACGCCTGCAGTACAGATATCCATTCGAAGTATCGCTGCTCAGAAGAATTGTCTGGAAATGCCATCGAAGATGCCACGCTCAAAATGCTTTCATTCGCGCCATAACTGAGCACGTACAATCTTTAATCGCGCCAATTTTTATTTCAAAATTTCTGCGCATGACTGAGCACGGACAAGATTCGTGGGAAACCCATAAAGAGGCTGTGCTTTGCATATGTCGAGCTAAATTATTTACTACATTTTAGTCATTTAGTTTTGAAAATTACATTTGGATTATTTATGTTGATTTTATGCTTGAGAAAAAAAGTTAAAATTATATATTCTAGTGGTAAAAATAAAATAGATTGATTGAATGTGTATATATATATTAGTTACAAAGATTAAATTAATTAATATAAAGGTATGATTAAAATATATTACATTAAAAAAGAATATTAATTCTCTTTGTAAAATGTTTGATCTTTTTTTTTTATGTTGTATTTATCTTGTTTTTTAAAAGACTTAGTAATGCTTTTGAATTATCAAAGTGCAATTTATAGTTTAAAGGAAATTTTACACTTAAATGAATCTCCTCTTCTTGATAATGGATAATTAAGTGTGATCCAAAAACATTATACATGATTGAATTCAAAAGTACGCTATACTCTAAGCTAATGGACTGTGGAAACTCATGCCTATTAAATGTTTAATGATAGATAGATAATGTCACAAATGATTTTTATAAATATAGTTGAAAAAAGATGGAAAAGATTGTTATGTAGTTTAATTTAAAAGTGTGTAATGTTCTTTGGAAATATGAAAGGGTTGTTTCTTTTTGGAATATGGGGTTTTTTATACAAAAGCAAAAGAAAGGAATTATATCATATCATTCTATATTTGTGTGAGAGGTAATTCTACTTTCAATTTGAAGAATAATTTTAATGTATTTGAATTGGTAGAACTATCATCCCAAGTTTATAATATTTCATGGTCTGATTTGTATCTAGATCCAACTCTTATTGTTAGAGAATTGTGATATTAAAATGCTATGTTGTTGTAGCATAATTGAAAGCTTTCTTCTTATGCCTTGAGTAGTTGAGCTTACTCCTAAATGGAAAAAATGAATTTATTTGATTTGAGTATTGATTATGTTCTTGAAATGAAGTGAAATTTATTGTTGGGATTCGAGAATTCAATTCACCCTTGCTCAACTATGAGTCGTCAAAATGCATGCTCTTAATTGTGCTCTAGTAGAATGGCAGAGTATGTTTATTAACCATGTGCAAAAAGAACAATCTGTATTTAATTTTTGACAGTACACATATGTTATATTTTAAGCTTTGGTTATGAAGCTTAAAGTAATCATAATTCATCAATTTAAATTCTCTTTGTTGTGTTCTAGTAGAATGCGAGAGTAAGTTTGTTAACCATGTTCAAAAAGAAAAAATCATATTTGATTTTTGACAAAATGCATATGTTGTAAATGTTAAGCTTTGGTTATGAAGCTTAAAACAAACATAATTCAATTATGGAAGTCATTTTTTCATTACCATGTTAGTATGGAAGTTGTGCATCATGTAGTGGTTTATCCTATTAGTTTGCATTGCTTAACATTGCATTGAAAGCCATACCTTTGACCTTAATAGGTGTTTTTGATATGTAAGTCATGGTCCTAATCACGAGATAAGTTGTAAGACCTTTAAACAAACCTTTACTCTTGCCTAGAAATGAATTTGGAGTTAATAGAAGTAAGTTGTTTATGTTTTACCTATCATTTACTCTAAATTATTTGTTTTTCCATAAAGGGAAATTCTAAAAAAGTCGAACATTTTCTTTTATGGTAAAAAGGGTATTTTTAAGGTAGTGAATAGCAAACGTCATTTAAAAAAACTAAACAAAGAGTGTTCCTTGGGGTCTACATTTATTTCCTTTCATCTTGGTTGGTGAAGCATTGTGTCCTTGTATGATTATTGCATGTTTAGTGTCATATTTGTGCCTGAGTGAAAAAAATTAGTCTCTTGCAAGACTAAGGTGAGTTATTGGATCTCCTTATTATTTTATTGCTTAGGCATGCGTTTTCCAAATTTGGTTGTTGTTTCTTTGTTATTTTGATGTATGGTTGTGTCTTAGTTTGAATCAAATGTTGAAATAATGCTTAGGGTTTCCTTTGATTAGGAAATAATGTCCATTTTCCTTCCATTATTTCTTGTTTGTGAGAGATGGTTTTAATAATAAATAACCTACCATTTTGTTAGAGGAAATTCTACCTTCTCATTTGTTCATCTTGGTGATGTCATCTCATGATAAAGTTAAGCCAAATCTACTAGTGTAGTCATGCTTTATGCATCGATGTTATGTACTTTGGAGTATTAGTGTGTCATAACATCTATAGTGCATAAGTATGCATTCTAACACATTTGTGTTGTGATTATTATGTAAGAAAATTGCTAGCTCATTCATTGTTTATTAATTCCATTGGTGCCAACTTAGGGTATTGCATGTAATGAGTATGTTGATAGGTGTAATAATATATATAGATTGTAAGTAAATTAAGTGGGAGAAGTTTTCATTTTATCGCGATGTAATTATTTTGATTTTACCATGGTGTATTTTGAGTCTCAAAGGAACCTAGAGAGCGGAAACAAGAACCTAACACTAGGGAAATACTAAATGACCTAGCTAGAGGATAGTCTGAGTTACAACAGAGCTTGGCTCAAATGGTGGCCAAAATGAACCAACAAATATTTGGAAACAACAGAAACAATGCAAGGAACAATGCAAGAAACAATGGTGGTAACAAAGAGGGACACAATGGCGGTAATCAAGGGCATGACAAAAATAATGGTAATGAAGAAGGTTCAATGAATGACAAAGGTATAGATCAGCTAGTTAGAACCAGAACAACGAATTTTGGGCCCTTAATGCCTAATTTCCCACCAAGAGTTAATCCTCAAGTTGAGGTAGATCCCACCCATTAGGAGCTACAAGATCAAATTATATAGGACTAGAGGGACTCAGGGTTAGAGTTTCAGGCTAAGATGTCTTTTTGTGATTACATGAACCTTAAAATGAAACATAGATTGCATAGGGGTGGTAGACAACATGACCAGGAGTTACAAAGGAAGGTGGGTAAGCTATCCATTCCATACTTTGATGGCTTCGAGAAGACTACAAGTAAAGCATGGGTTCAAAAGTTGGACACATATTTCCATCTCAACCCAATGTAGGAGGATGAGACCATCAAATATGCGGATATACATTTGGATGGTAGTGCTCACAAGTGGTGGCACCATGGCACGATCACTTTGGGTCATGACCAAATTGACTCATATGTTGAGTTCACAAAGAGGTTCATTGAGAGATTTGATAGGAGAGATCTAGAGTTACACTTTAAGGAGTTGGCTTAACTCAAACAATGGGGTTCAATAGAGGCATATGTGGCTGATTTCCAAAGACTTTTGGTGTTGGTTATAGATATTTCAAAGAGGAGGCTCATTGTTATGTTTATGGATGGTCTTACAGATCTTTTGTGGGGTTGGATTAAGGCCCTTAATCCATATTCGTTATAGGAAGCCATCAAGAAGGCTAGAGATATGGAGAGTTCCACTCTTAGAAACAAATTTCAGTCTAAGAGTTTCCCACATAAGAAGGACAGGGATAAGAAACCCTTTCATAGAGAATCACATCAACCATGAAATGAGTCTAATAGATTGGATAATGAGTAGCTTAATGACCTTCAGAGGAAGAATTTGTGCTTCCATTGTAGGGAACCTTGGGAATCATCTCACAAATGTAGTGTGAAGGTAAAAGCTAACCAAATAGAGTATTTTTTTGTTGATGAATTTGCATCAAAAAAATCAAATCAACAATTTGATTCAAAGAGCAGTGAGGAGGAGAGCTCATCGGATGAGGGACCAAAGGATGATGGTACCATTTCCCATCTGTCTAGTATCCAAAAGTTAGTAACATTGAAGGTTAGAGGGACATTGCAAGGGCGACAAATCATAACACTTATTGATATAGGTGTCACTCATGACTTCATTAATGAGGGATTTGTGAATAGAAGAAGGTTGCAAACAAAAGAACATGATGGATTTAAGGCCAAGGTAGCTAATAGGTAAAAAAATTCTTGTACTCGTAATATTTATAATATGAAGATCCAATTGTGTGACTGTGAGTTGAAGGATGAATTCTATGTGGTGAACATTGGAGACATTGATATGGTTGGGGATGCATTAGATGAAATCCCTTGTAGAGTTCTCTTTCAGTTTGCAAAAAATGGAAATGAAATTTGAAGCAAATGGAAAAAATATAGTGCTCAGAGGGTTGTTAGACGAGGCCCCTATAATTGTATCCTTTAAGAGGATGGAGTGTTTGATTAGACATGAGCAGATGGAGTGGGCCACAAAGTGTCTTATCATGCCTACTATTGTAGATCATCAAAAGAACACTTACCATCCAAATATCTAGAAGTTGCTATCTGAGCATAACAAGGTGTTTGGGAGATACCTCATGGAGTACCACTAGAGAGAGCGATAAAGCATGCTATAGAGCTAGAGGAGGGTACTAGACTAGTGATTACTACGTCGTACAATCATCCTAAGAGGCATAAGAATGAGATAGAGACAACAATTAAGGAATTACTGGAGATGGGGGACATTAGGCCCAACAAGAGTCCATTTGCATTAGAAATGGATTTAGTGAAGAAAAAAGATGGGACAATGTGAATGTGTATTGATTATAGGGCACTGAATAAGAAAACAATTAAAAATATGTATATTATTTTGCAGATAGATGAGTTAATTGATGAGTTACATGGGGCTTGTTGTTTTTCCAAGATAGATTTGAGATCAAGGTACCATGAGATGTGGATGAGGAGAGAGGACATAGAGAAGACAACCTTTAGATGTCACTTTGGACATTTTGAGTTCTTGGTGATTCCCTTTGGTTTGACAAATGTATTGGCCACTTTTTAGAGTTACATGAATCATGTGTTTAGGAAATAATTGAGGAAGTTTATATTGATATATTTCGATGATATCTTGAATTTTAGTAAAACATTGGAATAACACATGAGGCATCTTAAGGAGATTTTGATCATCTTGGAGAGTGAGTCCTTATATGCTAAGGAGTCTAAACGTGACTTTGGTACATGAAAAAGCTTCTCTATCTTGGACACATCATCGGTGCAAAGGGGGTGAGAGTTGATCTTGAGAAGATCAAGGCTATCATTGAGTGGCCTACTCCTACGAATCTTACTCAGCTTAAGGGATTTGTTGGTTTGTGCAGTTTCTACAAGAGGTTTATTAAGGGATTCTCACAGACTACAACTCCACTTACATACTTGACAAAGAAGGGAGATTTTGAGTGGTTTGATTCAACACATAAGTGTTATGAGCACTTCATGTAGATGATGTCTTCATGTCCTATATTGGCAATACCACATTTCTCCAAACCTTGGAGTTGGAGTGCGATGCTTTAGGAGAGGGGATTGGAGTTGTCTTAATGTAGGAGAAGCACCCCATAGAATTTAAGAGCAAGAAATTAAGAGGTGTGGAAAGGAGTTACTCTATCTATGATAGGGAGATGTTGGCCATTGTGCATTCCTTGGCCAAATTCAAACCATACCTAGTGGGGGGTAAATTTGTTATCAAAATGAGCCACAATAGAATCAAATACTTCATGAAGCAAAAGGATTTGAATGATAAGAACATAAGTGAGTTAGTAGAATACAGGCCTTTGATTTTGATATTGTATATATCAAGGGGAAGAAGAATGCAATTGTTAATGCACTTTCCAGGAGACATCACTCATGTTCTTTGGTTGAGATTGTTGTTGATTGGAGAGAGTTAATTTTAGTAGAGATCATAGAAGGAACCATCCATGCTGATAGGTATACAATGCTTAATGAGTTTATCATTTATAAGGAGATTATTTATTTGGTGGCTAATATCTCATAGCTTAAGGGGAAGATATTGAGGATTTTTCATGATGCACCCATGGTTGGTCGACTAAGTTTCTTCAAGACCTATAGGTAGATCCAGGAAAGATTCACTTGGAAAGGACTGAAAAATGAAGTCATTAAGTATGTTAGAGAGTGTCCCACTTGTTAACAAAATAAGAATGAGCACACTTATCCAACTGGTCTACTTCAACCCTTACCCATTCCTAACCAAAAATGAGAATGCATTTCTATGGATTTCATTACTAGGCTACCTAAGGTACAAAAAATGATTGCATATATGTTGTGGTTAACAAGGATTTCAATGACATATACTATAGCACAAGTAGTTGATTTGTTCTTCAAGGAGATTTTCAAATTGCATGTGATCTAGGTGGATACTTGTCATCAAAAATTGAAGTGTTCCACATGCTCTAGATTTTAGCGTCATCTTGAAGATCTTAGAAAATAGAACCCAACACAATTTGAATGGGTGAAAAAGGGGCTCATACACCCAAGTTATGCCCGGTCAAAGTTGGGGTCAAACCGGGTACACAGGCCTGTCAGAAAAGGTGAAAATTTTGATCATCTCAAAAATGGTGAAAAAAACATCATGTCAAAGAGCTCATCATCATGATTTCAATGTTGTTCATTTCGTTGAAAACAAATTCTGTACATGCCAAAATTATGCCAAGTCAAAGTTTTAGTCAAAGGGGTTGACTAGTCAAAATGATGATTTCAGCATGTGATGTGGCAAATGGTGACGTGGCAACACATTGATGATGTGGACCTATCCAACGGTGACATGTGGCAAGGCTGTATAGTCAACATTAATCAACCACAAACTGACATGTGGACCTATGCAGCCTCGACAAGTGTTAGTGAGTGTTTGTTAAAAATGAATAATTGGGCACCACGTGGCCCAATCAATGGGTGCCACATGGCCCCCTGAGTGTAACTCCTCCAATGCACAACCAAAATATGCTATTTATGAGGGTCAAACTCGTGACCCCCCATTACCTATTCACATGCTTAACCACTACATCGCTCAACAAGTTGTTACTACATAATGGCCACAAATTGTTTTGTTACCTTTTTTAAAGGTAAGTTGTGAAAATAGAGGGCTTGTTGATGCACTTTCCAAGAGACGCCACTCATGTTCTTTAGTTGAGACTGTTGTTGATTAGTGAGAGTTAATTTTAGCAGAGATCATAGAAGGTACCATTCATGTTGACGGGTATACAATGCTTAATGAGTTTATCATTTATAAGGAGATGATTTATTTGGTGGCTATCTCATAGCTTAAGGGGAAGATATTGAGGAAATTTCATGATGCACCCATGGTTGGTCGACTAAGTTTCTTCAAGACCTATAGGCAGATCCAAGAAAGATTCACTTGGAAAGGACTGAAAAAATGAAGTCCTTAAGTATGTTAGTGAGTGTCCCACTTGTTAACAAAATAAGAATGAGCACACTTATCCAACTAATCTACTTCAACCCTTACCCATTCCTAACTAGAAATGAGAATGCATTTCTATGGATTTCATTACTAGGATACCTAAGGTGCAAAAAATGAGTGCATATATGTTGTGGTTAACAGGGATTTCAATGACATATACTATAGCACAGGTAGTCAATTTGTTCTTCAAGGAGATTTTTTAGATTGCATGTGATCTAGGTGGATACTTGTTGTTAGAATTGAAGTGTTCCACATGCTCCATATTTTAGTGGCATCTTGAATAGCTCATAAAATGGAACCTAACGCAACTTGAACAGGCGAAAAAGGAGCTCATACACTCAAGTTATGCCTATTCAAAGTTAGGGTCAAACTGGGTACAGAGGCTAGTTAGAAAGGTGAAATTTTTTATCATCTCAAAAATGGTCAAAAACAACATCATGTCAAAGAGCTTTTCATCATGATTCTGTATGCCAAAGTTACGCGAAGTCAAAGTTTTAGTCAAAGGGGTTGACTAGTCAAAATGATGATGTCAACATGTGACATGGAAGATGGTGACGTGGCAACACATCGATGATGTGGACCTATCCGATGATGACACATGGCAAGGCCATACAGTCAACATTGATCAACCATAAACTAACACGTGAACCTATCTAGCCTCAACAAGTGTCAGTGAGTGTTAAAAATGAATAATTGGGCGCCACGTGGCCCAATTAATGGGTGCCACATGGCACCCCAAGTGTAACTTCTCCAGTGCACACAACCAAAATATGCTATTTATTATGGTCGAACTCGTGAGCCCCCGATTACCTATTCACATGCTTAACCACTACATCGCTCAACAAGTCGTTACTACATAATGGCCACAAATTGTTTTGTTACCTTTTTTAAAGGTAAGTTGCTAAAATAGAGGGCCAGTGGATTCAAATTGCTGACCTCTTGGTTCCAAACCAAGCCTCCAACCATTGGACTAGCAATGTCTTCAACATTATAATAGGAGGTCAGTTACTTTTAATAAGGAGTTAAGCTGATGAAATCTTCCATTTTAAATTATTAACCCCAAATTAAAATATTCAACCTCATTTAAAATATAAAACAACCTTTTAAATCCCTCAAAGCCCAATACATGATATACTTAAGGGATTGGAAAATATTATAAAATGATAAATAAGGGATTTTTAAAGGGGTGAGGTTATTTTTAAAAGATTACTCATGTTAATTATGGGGGGATTTTTTAATATTTTGTTGTAAAAATGAGAGATAAGGGAGGATTTTGTAAATCATTTGGTTAAAGGTCATATTGAGTAATTTTTTTGTATAAAAGAGGGCGAGAATGGAAGAGTTGGGTATCCAGGTGATGAGTAAGGAGAGAAATTCCTTTGTGATAGTGATTTGTTCAACTATGTGCAAGAAGTATTATGCTTGTTTGTACTTGAAGGAGGGAACTATTTGTAATTTCATTATCAAGGAGACATGAGGAGACTCTGTCAGAATTGAAGCTTTGTAATCCTGATTTTGGAGCATAATAAGATCGATCACTCTGTTGGAGAGGGACCTAGAGATGTAGTTGTTTGGTGAACTCCATTATCAATTTACTGATTCTTGTCTTCTCTCTCTTATCTCTCTATTTTGTTCATCACTTTATCATTGCTTTATTCATTTAAGCATTTCAATTACATTTGAAATTAAGCATTTTAATTATGTTTTAAAGACCTTCAATTTAATTGTTGTAATAAGTTATTACTCACGTGCAACAAGTCCTAGATCCTAACATCAGATTAGCATGGGATGCCTAGGAGTATAGTGAGTGATAGGGACAACAAGTTCATAAGCCTCTTTTGGCGGGAGCTTTTCGTGGGACAAAGCTCACTCCTAACACGAGTTACTATCCCCAAACAAATGGATAGACAAAGATAGTTAACAAATGGGTGAAAGGGTATCTCAAAAATTATGTATCAAGCCAATAAAGAGCTTGGATTAAGTGGTTGCATATTGGAGAATACTACTATAATAATACTTATCACATGTCCATCAAGATGTCACCTTTCATGGCCTTGTATGGATATGAGGCACCTAACTTCTTGGATTTACTTTTTGGAGATAGCAAAGTTTGTAAGGCAAAAGATTTGTTGTAGGAGAACAAAATATTATGAAATCTTTGAAGAACTTGCAACAAGCACAAAACCATCATAAGTTATATGCAGATCAACATCGCGTGGAGCATAGTTTTGAGGTTGGGGACATGGTGTATTTGAGGCTTCAACCTTATAGGTAGTCTACTCTCAAGAAGAATGGAGTAGAAAATCTCAAGCCCGGGTTCTAGGGTCCATTCAGAGTGTCCAAGCGAATTGGTGAGGTTGTCTATGAGCTTGAGTTACCAGCTAGTGGCAGGGTTCATAATGTATTTCATGTATCCAAGCTTAAGAAAGCACTTAGACACAATGCAGTTCCCTCATAAGAATTGCCACCATTGGATGAGAAGGGCAAGTTGATACTGATTCCAAAGGCCATTATATACTCCAGAGAGTAGAATCTTTGGAAGATAGTTATTAAGGAATATTTGGTCAAATGGAAAAACTTGCCAGTTAAGGATGCAACTTGGGAGAATGACCAGATTTTGCAACATCCATAGTGGAGATTGCTTGAGGACAAATAATTTTGGGAAGGACAGACTATAATGTCCCCTTCACAAACAGTTCAATATAGTAGACAAATAGCCTATTTAGTGGATTCTCGTAGGCTAGTGTGTTAGGGTTAGGGAGTCCTTGGAGTCGATTGATTCTAGCAGTTAGCAGTATCAGGTGTTTATATGAGCTCAGGGGGTTATGGTATGTGAATACCACTTTCTAGAGTGATTTGGATTTTTTTTCTATACTTACTATTTTTAGTAAGTCAGTTTGGGGCATTGACAGGGTTAGTTGTTAGTTTGGGGCATTTAATGAAATTTGGGATGTGGGGTTTAAGGAAGGATAAAAAAAGAAAAGTTGGAGCTCATTTTCTCATTCATGCTTGACTCGATATTTGGTTTTATTCTTATTGGAGGAGTTGGGTCTTCTTCTTCTTGGTTTGTAAGGACGAAACCCCTTACAAACAACATTCTCCATGTTCTTGAAAGACACAAACTGGAGGATTTGAGGTGGTTTCATTTGCATTGGAGTTTATTTATCTCAGTTCGGTGAAGATATTGTTTGGGTTTACATTGCAGATTTGGAGGATTGTTTTTAGCATTTATTACCAGCAAATTTGAAGGATAAAAGCACAAAAAATTCCACCTTTTATGTTGGCTATACTGTAATGTCCCTTGTGCGTGGTTGGGTGTGTCCCGGCGGCCACGTGTCTGACGGGCTTCCGTAAGACCCTAGATTCTCCGGTGGTGGCTTCGGTGGTGAAAGATTCCTCCCTAGTTGTCACCCTTACACCTTGGGTAGCTGCCCTTACTAATAGGCCGGTCTTTTGGTGTAGTGGTTGGGCCTTAGTGGTATCAGAGCTGAGGTCTTGAGGTCGAGACCCACGGAGCGTGGTGGGTTGTAATGTCCCTTGTGCATGGTTGGGTGTGTCCCAACGGCCACGTGTCCGGCGGGCTTGCGTAAGACCCCAGATTCTCTGGTGGTGGCTTTGGTGGTGAAAGATTTCTCCCTAGTTGTCACCCTTACACCTTGGGTAGCCGCCCTTACTAATAGGCCGGTCTTTTGGTGTAGTGGTTGGGCCTTAGTGGTCATGTCCCCATTTTAGCCCTACGCTCTTCAATTGGATTTAGCCTATTTCTGGAAATCCGTAAGCTAAGCTGAAGTAGAAAATTAGGTTTTCCTCTTTCAGATGCTTTTTTGAGGGTTTGTATGTAAAAGGTTTCTAGGTTTTTCTGGGTTTTCAGAGACCTCCAGGGTGATGTGACATGCATCTGATTTTGACATCCTTTCCGGGCACTTACTATTTATAGCAAGTCATGATGGCTGCCCGGTTTGTGCTCAAATGATATTTGGAAACACTTACTATTTTTAGTAAGTTTTGTTTACTGCTCAGTTGGCGTACGGATGAGGTTTTGCAAACTTACTATTTATAGCAGTTTGCTATTTTTTGTTAAGTCTATCTTTGGGCAGTATTATTCTAGCAGCAGCTCAATCAGTTGCAGTTCAATTTGGTTGGTCAGTTTGGCTTTCTATTGATTTTGAAGTTAACTTACTATTTTTGGCATTTGCTATTTTTAGTAAGTTCATTTTTGGCAGAAGCATCATCATCAACTTGGTTCAGTTTGGCATTTGTCAATTTGCTATTTTTAGCAATTCATCAGTTGCAGCTTGGGCATTGTATTTGGTTATGGGTGATCCCACAATAGTGGTTTACAATTTTTGGCCAAACTGGACACTCATATTTTTTTTTTAACACAATCTCCACATTCGAGCACCTATAGCGATTAAACCGTAAGGAATTTGAAGATGATGCAAACTAGAGTCTTGTCATATTTTGTTTGTAGATTCTAAAAATATTTTTTTCAATTTTTTTGGAATCAGATTGCACTTCTTTTTCCATCTCCCAAGAAAATTGGTTTTTTTCAAAAAACAACATTTTTAAAAAGTGACGCACACTGTATAATGCATAACTTTTTTTCCTTGAAAGATAAAATTCCAATTCTTTCAAATTTAGATTTATAACTCGATATCTAGTGCTTCCACTTGGTTAGATAGTTTTTTATTGAATATTGTTTTTTTAATCAAGTTTCAAAGTCAAATCAATTATAATTCAGACATAACACGACCGTATAACGCATAACTTTTACTGTATGTATCAAATTTTTTATTTTATTTTTTTGTTGGATCAAGGACTCCAATATCTGGTGCACTCATATTTTTAAATTTTTTTTTTTGATAATCTTCTATTTTTCCACTTATTAAACGAAGGGATTTTGTTTTGATGAAAAACCTATATTTTAATAAAACTTAAAAAATAGATAAGATAATATAATCAAAACATACTAAATTATATTCATTGGATAGCTCATTTTGAGGAGAACCCGATACTAGTTGGGTTTTTGAGATCTCCTCCATTTTCATTCTCAAATCGAGCTTCGAAGCGCAAAATTTTCAGCAATTCTGGTGCCTTAGGAAGCAAGGATGAAAAAAGATGGGTTCGGCCGAACAAGTGTTCGGTCGAACAAATTAGAAATGTTTGGTCGAACAGGGGTTTGACCGAACC
This sequence comes from Sequoia sempervirens, assembly GCA_007258455.2. Taxonomy (NCBI): domain Eukaryota; kingdom Viridiplantae; phylum Streptophyta; class Pinopsida; order Cupressales; family Cupressaceae; genus Sequoia; species Sequoia sempervirens. The sequence continues at coordinate 209 of VDFB02345747.1, read as the reverse complement.
ACTCACACATGGGATTAAAAACAAGAAATTAAATGGGTTCGACCGAACATTCTAATCATGTTCGGTCAAACACCTTGTTTTTAATATTAATATAGATATTATTTATATTATTTTTAAATGATAACTTAAATTTGATGGCCATATGACCGTATTTAAAGATTTTTGCTATAGAATACAATCAAAATTTTAAAAAGATTGTAAAAGGAGAT